>CAJQZJ010031933.1:10317033-10379372 GCA_907164525.1 Lophiomys imhausi
ACATACACACACACATACACATACACACACACACATACACACATACACATACACACACACACACATACACACACACACACACACACACACACACACACACACACACATGCATAGGCTTGTGAGAACCTGGCTTTATAGCCAGTTACTCAGAAGGATGGGGAAATAGAACTCAGGGCATGGACCTGGATGAGGAGAGCCTTGGGGACTTTTGTCTCTACTGTAGGCAAGGTGACTACTGGGCATACAGTTGACTGTGTGAGAACACTGAACAGATGGCATCTGCAAGCAGAGCAGAGACCGACCCCAGAAAAATCAGGTACCAGGTCCCTAACTCCTGGACCTCTCCCTTTAACCTCTAGGACCATGAAAAAAATCAGTCTATTTTTCCTTCCTTTTAAAAGATTTTTTTATGTGTATGAGGGTTTTGCCTGCGTGTATGTGCACCACATTAGTCCTGATGCCTGTGGGAGTAAGAAGAGGGTATCAGAGTCCCTGAGATTGGAGTTCCAGAGGGTTATGAGCTGCCAGGTGGGTGGGTGCTGGGAACTGAACCTGAAGAGAAGCCAGTGCTCTTAACTACACAACCATCTTTCCAGTCTTGTTCCTCTTTTTTTTTCTGGAACTTTCTAGCATTTTGAGTGGAGCTTTACAACCTGCCCACACCTGTGTTCTTGTCCTTGGTGTCTTTCTTTTATGGTAATTAAGTAACAAAATAACTCTGGTTGATAGTATCTTGAATTTTATTTTTGAGATTCCGATGTTGAGTTTGAGCCCTCAGTGGGCTGTGAGCTCAAGACAAGCTCCTTTCCCAGCCTTTGGGGCACTATCTCATCTGGCAGCATTAGGTTCCATAGTAGGGACATAGGAATGGGTTAGATAGATAACCAGGGTCAGTTCTGGCTTCATGTAAGTTGTGCACAAGTACACCTGGAAGCTTCTAAAACTGTGCAGTTCCCATTATTGAAGGGGGAGTTGGTAACAGATGGCATAGATGTAGGAGATGCAGAAAGTTGTAGAGCCAGCCTGCCTTCCAGTACATGCCGGGTCCACATGCAGAAATGGGTCCTGGGGCCTTTTCTGCCCACCAAACAGTGTACCCAGCAGAGGATGTGGCTGCTGCAATGTCTCCACCTAAACATTTATTCTCAACATGAGTAGCAAGGGAACCACACCCTTGGCATGCCCTTACTGCTCCAACCTCAGTGGGATGGCTCCCATGCCCATGGCTGGTTCTTCCTAAGGTAGGTACTCTGCTGGGGTACACATCAGGTCAAAGGCCTGCCCAAGGGTAGGAGTTTTGTGGATAATAACCCTGAACATGCAGGCAGGGTGCCCATACTTGAGAGCATGAGACCTGCATGGAGAACACCACCACACAAGGTCCAGGGGAAGGCTGAATGATCTCTGTGCTGTAGTTCCAAAGCCCTTTGGACAATCAGGGAGGTGTATACATCAAGACAGTGGGCAGGAGACCATTATCAGCATGCAGCATTATCTAATCACCTCACCAGGTGGTATTCAGGCCTCTGGCTGCCCTAGCCATGCCTCCTCTGGAGTCATAAGAACTTTGAGTAGCCAGCGGTGGTGGCACACGCCTTTATCTCAGCACTGGGAAGGCAGAGGCAGGCAAATCTCTGTGAGTTCAAGGCCAGCCTGGTCTACTACTGTACAAGTTCTAAGAGTACACAGAGAAACCCTGTAGAAAAATGGCTAATTAAATTACTTAGTATTTATATTTAATTGGTTTGGTAGTGTTAATCCTTAACCTGCCATTTATAAATAAATACACAGAGACACCACATGGATTTTAACAAGCCTTGGCCTGAATTGTGCAATCTTAGCCCATCTAAGCTAGCTCATAATTTTATTACCCAAATATGACCCATATATACATACGTCCCTTTGGACTGCTAGTCTCCAGGCTATGCCGATGTTCCAGGCCACGTACATGGAATGATCTTCTTTAATCTACCCCATGGCGTGTGTTCCTCCTCCTTCCTGTTCCTGGCTTTTACTTGGCGCTTCTTCTTCCCAACATTCTCTTTGTCTCAAAAGCCTGCAGTACCTTAGTCCTGCCTACCTCCATCTTTGCCCAATCTCCAGGCCTCAGCATTTATTTAACCAATCAGAGACAATGTAAGTAACAGACAGCAAGCAGGACCAATTAATTAACATTTAGAATGCTTAACACCACACCATCAAAACCTTGTCTCCAAAAACAAACAAACAACAAAAATAAACTTTAAATAAAGTAAATAAAACACTTTTAACACTTTCATTCTGGCCTTCCTTCAAGACACTACCTGGATGACCTGGCACTCCAGTGACTACGGGACATAGTGTTGAACTCTGGGGGTGTCCCCCGAGGTTCCAATGCCCAGAGACCACCAGAGACCCAGATTCGTTGCAATATGCAGGAGGTTTATTGAGCCAATGCACCGGGGTTCAACTGCCTGGGGAGGAGTGAACCCCCCAAAACAGTTTTCAGGCAGTTTTTTTTTTTTAAGATTTATTTATTATGTATACAGTGTTCTGTCTGCAGGTATATCTGCAGGCCAGAAGAGGGCACCAGATTTCATTATGGATGGTTGTGAGCCACCATGTGGTTGCTGGGAATTGAACTCATGACCTCTGGAAGAGCAGCCAGTGCTCTTAACCGCTGAGCCATCTCTCCAGCCCATTTTCAGGCAGTTTTTAAGCACACAAGCTGCAAACAGGTGAGTGCATAAAGGAGTAACTTTTAGCCCGCTAGGCGATAGCCGCAGGTGGGGATAAGGGAACAAAGGGGAGTGAGGATAAGGGATCAAAGCAGATGTTAGGTGATGATGCAGGTGGGGATAGGGGAATGAGGATAAGGGATAAAGGGGAGTGGGAGCAATCCAGTCAGCTATGCAAATTTAGATAGTCGCAAGGACCGAGTTCTGTGGAATGTCTCCAGAGTTCATGAGGTCAGGTTCTCATGAACGGAGGAGAAGGCCTTCCTAGGGAAGTGGTATTTATTATTCTTTTACAGCCTTACATTCCCATCTTCTTCAAGTGAATGACTTCAATCCTGAAATCAGGGGTCTGATTCCTCAAGTGGGATTTCGGCATATTGTTGTCTTAACATGAGCACTTGGACAGCGCTGACCCGTTCTCTAACAAAGGAAATTAGTCGGCTTAGAATGCAGGGCCTCTAGGGTGAGTAGTAGGAGGAGGATAACAAGGGGTCCCATCAGTGTGGATATTAAAGTGGCAAACCATGGGGTTTTATTGAACCATGATTCAAACCATCCCTGGGAACTTTGTCTTTCTTTTTGTCTGGTGGCTATCCTTTCCCTTAGCTTATTCATAGAGTCGGTAATTACTCCAGAATGATCTATATAGAAACAACATTCTTCTTTTAGGGCAGCACATAACCCTCCTTTTTTTAGAAATAGAAGATCTAACCCTCTCCAGTTCTGCATGACAGTGAAGATAAGGATTCTTTTAACTTTGAAATGGAATCTTCCAGTACTTGTAGGTCAGGATCTATTTCTTGGTGTAAACTAGCATAAGTATTGTGGTTGCTGTGCTAAAGCCACTGTAGCTGTTCCTACTCCGGTTGCTACTCCTATACCCAATAGTTCAGCCAAAGTCATTGTCACAGGTTCTCTTTTAGCTTTATGGCCCCCCTCATAGACATCTAAGAAGGAAAAGTCTGGGTGGTAGATTAGCCTGGGAAATAGTTGCACCAGCACGCAGAACTCATTAGTTGAGTTCAACACAGCTAAAGACACACATGGGGCAAGCCCTGGACTGTACATCCACCATCCATCATCAGGTGGGATGAGGTATCCAGAGGAGTCTGTGACATGTTCAGTTCTATTGCAGAGGTGTTGTTGGGCGGGGGGGGGGGGATGGAGTGCCTACACAGACTCCTTTTTCTGACACTGAGGAAAGGGTTATCTTGGCTCTCCCACCTTGTTTCCATCTACATTGTTCGGAGGACGGGGTGGTAATTACCTCAGCATCCACCCCAACTGCTTCATAATAAGGTGGCGGGGCAGAGTAGCAAAGCCAGCAAGACTCAGTTGCCCCTGGATTAGTGGCATTGAGAACCTGGTAAACACCTGTAATTAATTTTAGCATTCTCATTTGGATAGATAAGTCAAGGGATGAGGTGGGGACAGGTGTTAGCGTCCTCGACCTTTGTTGACTGTCTGAGGTCCGAGTGACCGCTCTGGGAACCAGAGCCCCTTGGTTAAGGACTGAGTTAGGCCCAATGACAGTGGGCGGCATGGATTCAATTTTTAGTCTTATAGTGAAAGTCACTCCATCATCGTGTCCAGCGACATACAATCTTAGGCCCCATGTTATTCCTTTTATCCATTGAGTCGTAAGTTTTTTCCCTGTCTCCGTGAACCGGAAGAAGGGGGGTTATAAGTAAAATTAAGACATGGGCCCATTCCTTTCCAGTCTCCTCACTGAGGATCTACCTGGATGGAGAGCCCATATTGGACAAAGGTAGTACCACCAAGAGGCCTAGTACAGGTGTGTTGAATTAGCCCTGGTTGTTTATATTCATAACCCCGACTCCCCTGTATTAGGTCACTCTCTGAGTTAAGCCAATAAATATCTCCTGTCATCTCACAGCCCCAGGCCCCACAATAGAAGGCTTCAATCCCCCGACATGTGTGGCCCTTTTCTCTAGAGTTACTCCTAGGGCATATATAAATTGGGATTTTTCGTAGTTCATTGCGTAGCTGGGGGTGTTTGCAACTGAATCCTCTTCCTCCCAGGCTGCTCCCAGAACATGACTTGTGAGAGCAGGTTGGCTTTCCATCACATTCAGGCAACTCCTTTGTTGTCAGGTCTTTTTCCCTTGTTGAATAATAATCAGAGATGCCCCAGTAGTCTAGCCCTGCAGCCAGTTGGCACAAATCAGGATGCAATTCTGGCCACCAGGTCCAGGGGGCAGCTAGGGTAGAATTAGACCAAACCACATCTCCTGTTTGGGACAAGACCTGCCAAGTGAGGCGTTGAGGCACATGGGGGCTGGGGGAACTCACAGTCAGTTGGGTGAGCAAAAAGGGAGTTAAGAGTCCGAGGATCACTGGAGCTTGAGCTTGAGAGGGTTGGAAGTGCAGTGAGCTCGCCATTCTGTTGAGGCTTTAGGTGCTTTCTTTACGTGGGAGACGTGGATCCAAGCCGAGACTCCATCAACCTTGACAGCAGTCGGGTGGTTAGCAGGATGACATACGGCCCTTTCCACCTAGGCTCCAGATTCTGTGAGCCATGCCAACGGACAATGCCGACGAATGTAGACAGAATCCCCAATCTGGAATGGGTGAGTGACCTCCGGGGTGCCTAGTTGATAGGCGTTAGCAAGCTGCGACCACACCTCCTTCTGGACCAGTTGGAGTCCCTTTAATCTAGCATATAAATCATTATTACGACAACAGCTGGGGTCAATTTTTTTCTCAAGGGTGAGTAAGGGAGGTGGAGCGCCATACAAAATCTCAAAGGGAGTAAGATGGAAACAAGAGGGGGGTGTTCCTTACATGGAACAGGGCCAAAGGGAGAAGCACCGTCCAGTCAGTACCATCAGTCTCCAAGGACAATTTAGTCAAGGTCTCTTTTAGAGTTCTATTCATTCTTTCTGCCTGTCCTGAACTTTGGGGTCTATATGCACAATGTAACTTCCAATCAGTCCCCCAATACCCGGCCACTTCCTGACTTATCTGGGCAGTAAAGGCTGGCCGGTTGTCTGACCCTAGTGCCTTAGGGGCCCCAAAGCAGGGAAATATTTCTTCTAGGATTTTCTTAGCCACTGTACAGGCAGTTTCATTTTTGATGGGGAAGGCTTCTACCCACCCTGAAAATGTATCAATGAAAACTAACAAATATTTGTTGCCATACCTGGCAGGACGCACTTCAGTGAAATCAACTTCCCAGTAGGCCCCAGGCCTGTCTCCACGCAGTCTCTTACCAGGTTCTGTCTTATCCCAACTGGGATTGACCTTCTGGCATGGTATACAGGCTTGGACAACATTTTCTGCTAGCTTGTGAAGTCCTGGAATCTCATAGTTAGTCTTATTAATTAGAGTGATTAATTTTTTTGTGCCCAGGTGTGTCCACCGGTGCATCTGTTTTAACATCTCTTCTGCCTCTTTTGGGCTCATACTCTGCTTACCGTTTTGAAGTTGTGGTGGGGACTCTGTTTCATTAGGGTCTACAGTGAGTAATTCAAGTATAACATCTCCTAAAGCCGCTTCTTGGGTGACCCAATCTGCCATATTGTTTCCCTTAGCTAGAGGGGACCCGTCCTTTTGATGACCGGGACAGTGGATGATGTTTACTTTAGTTGGCAGCATGAGGGCGGCTAGTAGAGCAAAGATCTCTTGTTTATTTTTAATGTCTTTTCCAGCTGAAGTGAGGAGCCCTTTTGCTGATAAATGGCCCCGTGTACATGGGCAGTAGCAAAATCCTATCTGCTATCTGTGTAGATATTTATCTTTGTCTTTTTTGCCATTTCAAGAGCTTTTGTGAGGGCAATCAGTTCAGCTCGCTGTGCTGAAGTCCTTTCAGGGAGGGCCACAGCCCAGATGACCCGTTTTCCATCTACCACTGCTGCCCCTGCCTGATGCTTACCTTCTTTGAGAAAGCTGTTCCCATCCGTGAACCAAGTGGCTTCTTGTCGGGGGAGCAGCTGGTCAGTGAGATCTGTGTGGATGCCATGGGCCTCAGCGAGCACTTGTCGGCAATCATGGATGATAGCTGATCCCTCTAAGTCAGGGTCAGGAAGCAGAGTGGCTGGGTTGAGCCTGTGGCAGGCGTAAACTTGATGAGGTCTGAGTTCAGGAAGAGTGACTGATAGTGGGTCATCCTGGCATTTGTCAGTCACCTCTCAGGAGGCTGGCGCACTATGCTTTCTAGGGCATGGGGGGCCGTGATTGTAAGGTTTTG
Source organism: Lophiomys imhausi (assembly GCA_907164525.1). Classification (NCBI taxonomy): domain Eukaryota; kingdom Metazoa; phylum Chordata; class Mammalia; order Rodentia; family Muridae; genus Lophiomys; species Lophiomys imhausi. Next base: position 10,323,961 of record CAJQZJ010031933.1, read on the forward strand.
TCCCAAAGTCAACTTGTCAGCGTCTCTGACTAAAGCCACCACAGCAGCCACTATCTGTAGGCAGCTGGGCCATCCTGCTGCCACAGAGTCTAAGTTTTTTGACAGATATGCCACGGGCCGGTTCCATGGACCCAGTCTCTGAGTCAGGACTCCTTTAGCTATACTCTTATTTTCGGCCACATACAGATGGAATGGCTTAGTCACATCAGGCAGCCCTAAGGCTGGGGCCGATAGCAGGGCCTGTTTAATTCTGTAGAAGGCCTCCCGCTCTTTCTCGCCCCAAAAGAAAGATGCACTCTTCTTTGTGTGTGGATACAGAGGGGCAGCCAGTTCTGCAAACCCTGGGATCCATAGCCGGCAGAAGCCCGCAGTTCCCAAGAATTCTCTGTCTTGTCTGGGAGTCTTGGGAGCAGGTATCTGAGCCACAGTGTTTTTCTTAGTGTCCGACAGCCATCTCTTTCCACTTTTTATTAGATACCCCAAGTAACTGACCTGTCGTTGACAAATCTGGGCCTTTTTGGCTGAGGCCTGGTATCCCAGGGATCCGAGCTCAATCAGCAGGTTTTCAGTTCCCAGGAGGCAGTCTTCTTTGGTCTCTGCCACTAGGAGAATGTCATCAACATACTGAAGTAATGTTACCTGGGGGTTGGAGGCCCTGAAGTGGGCCAAATCTTGGTGGAGGGCCTCCTCGAAGATGGTGGGAGAGTTCTTGAATCTTTGGGGCAGGCGGGTCCAAGTTAGTTGTCCAGATAATCCCGAGGCCAGATCTTTCCATTCAAAGGCAAATATAGGCTGGCTAGAAGGGCTAAGCCATAAGCAGAAAAAGGCATCTTTTAAGTCCAGTACTGTATACCACATTTGCTGAGGGGGGAGGGTGCTAAGGAGGTTGTAAGGGTTGGGCACTGTAGGGTGAAGATCAAAAACTCTTTTGTTAACTTCTCTTAAGTCCTGGACTGGCCTATAATCATTGGTCCCAGGCTTTCGAACCAGGAGCAGAGGGGTGTTCCATGCTGACTGACATTTAACAAGGACCCCCAGCTCGAGGAGCTGCTGTATGTGTGGGCAGATGCCATCTCTGGTCTCTTTGCTCATGGGATACTGGCGGACGGAAACTGGGGTGGAGGTAGCTTTAACCTCCACCACCATGAGTGGGCGATGTTTGGCCATTCCTATGCCAGTAAGTTTGGCCCAGGCTGAGGGAACCTTGGCCATCCATTCCTGCATATCCGCTGTCTGAGAAGGGGGCTTTTCCAGCCTCATAGTGAGGACCTGAAGCGGCCTCCCTTCTCTTGTCAGTCACTGATGGTCCTTCTGCTTGGAAATGAATTTGGACTCCCACCTTAGAGAGCAAGTCACGGCCCAGGAGTGGATAGGGGCACTCAGGGATCATGAGGAACAAGTGGGATACCTGGTTCACGCCAAGGTCCACTGTTCTTCGGGTAGTCCATGTATATTATTTATTTCCTGTGGCTCCCTGCACCCAGGACCTCTTAGTGGAGAGTGGTCCTTCTGTTTGGAGGAGGACTGAATGCTGAGCCCCGGTGTCCACCAGAAACTAGACGGGTTTCCCCTCCACGTTGAGAGTTACCCTAGGCTCGGGGAGGGAGTCCAAGCCCTGACTCCCCTACTCTTCTTCTTCTTTTTTTTTTTTTTTTGGTTTTTCGAGACAGGGTTTCTCTGTGTAACAGCTCTGGCTGTCCTGGTCTCACTTTTGTAGACCAGGCTGGCCTCGAACTCACAGAGATCCGCCTGCCTCTGCCTCCCAAGTGCTGGGATTAAAGGCGTGAGCCACCACCGCCCGGCCCTACTCTTCTTCTAAAGCCAGAATTTTTTCTCTGGGGGGGTCCTCCCCTCTTCTTCTTGGGGGAATCCTTGAGCCAATGTCCTTTTTCTTTACAGTAGGCACATTGGTCCTTGTCCAACAGTCGCCTCCTGCCCTTTCCCTCATCTTTCTGACCTCACCTGTCTCTCTGGTCTCTCTCGTTTACTACAGTGGCCAGAATTTTACTCAAATTCTTTTCCTGTCTTTTTTCTCTTTTTAACTCTCGTTCATCCTGTTCCCTACATCTCCTCTCCTCTTTTTCTTCCTCTGTCTCTTTTATTGAACACTTTATCTGCTTCTTTAACCAAGTCCTGGAGTGAGAATCCCTGTAAGCCATCCAGCCTCTGCAATTTCTTTTTAATATCTGGAGCTGACTGATCAATAAAGGCCATGGCTACCATGGCCTTATGTTCCTCAGAGGCAGGTTCGTATGGAGTAAATCTCCGAAAAGCCTCCATCAATTGGTCTAGAAACACCGTTGGTGACTCAGTTGGTCCCTGAGTCACTTCTCTTACCTTAGCCAAATTGGTGGGGTGTCTAGCTGCCCTTCAAAGACCTGCCACAAGAGCTTGACAGTAAACCTTTAAGTGTTCTCTACCTTCAGGCGTATTGAAGTTCCAGTTGGGTCTAGTCAAAGGGAAGCCTGCATCAATCTCATTGGGCAGCTGAGTTGGTTGCCTGTCTGCACCAGGCACATTTTTCCTGGACTCGAGTAGCACCCACTGTCTCTCCTCGGTGGTGAGGAGGGTCTGCAGGAGCTGCTAACAATCGTCCCATGTAGGTTGGTGCGAGAAGACAAGGGACTCTATCAGGGAAGTCAGAGCCTGCGGGTTCTCAGAGAGAGAGGGATTATGAGCTTTCCAATTATAAAGATCTGCTGTAGAGAACCGCCAATATTGAAGTGGCCAGTTCCCCTGGTCATCGGGGGTCCGTACTCCCTGAGCAGGGGTGCAGTGGAGTCTGGGGTGCCAGCCCTCTGACTTCTGGTCCCTGTGGCAGGGCCCCCTCCCTCGGCTCCTGGCAGGGGTTCCAGCAGGGCTGAGGGCTGGGCTGCTGGGACCCCATGGGGCGGCTGGGGATTCAGAGTCGGGAGATAGGGTGGAGGAGGGTCTAGGAGGAGTAGCTCCATCTGGGTGTCAGGGTAGATCTTTTTGATCTTCTTTGAGGAACCGGTAGTTCAGATGGGCTCCTTTTCGGCCGGAGTCTGCTTTAGAGTGAGGACTTTGGAAGGGGAGTGAGAGGGAAATGGTTCTGTGGCTGGATGGCTGGATGGAGCAGGAGACGTAGGGAGCGGAGGAGATTGACCTTTGGAGGGAACAAAAGGCCAAACCCGTGAAGGGGGAGAGACCAACAGAGCCTCCCACACCAAGACATAGGGCACTTGATCTGGGTACCTGTGGGGTCCTGGATTAAAAATTTTAGACCTAAGCCGGGCGGTGGTGGCGCACGCCTTTAATCCCAGCACTTGGGAGGCAGAGGCAGGCGGATCTTTGTGAGTTCGAGGCCAGCCTGGTCTACAAAGCGAGTCCAGGACAGCCAGAGATATTCAGAGAAACCCTGTCTCGAAAAACCAAAAAAAAAAGAAAAAAAAAATTTTAGACCTAACCTGTCTAACTTTGTCTAATGAAAAAGATCCTTCGGGTGGCCACCCAACCTGAAATGTAGGCCACTCTGAGGCACACAGAGTCTGCCATCTCCATTTTTATCTCTACTGACATGTTATGTGCCCTATTTTTAACTTCAGTCCAATGGCTCAGGGTCAAAGACAGGGGGGTTGTCAGTGTCTGTCCCATCGTCAAATCGTCAGGGAAAAGGAGAATAAGAAGGCAGAATGACACAGGACACAAACGACAAGACACAAACGGCCACTGCGAGATCGCCTCAGAAACAGATTCAGATGGGAGCCTCTGAAGAGGTTCCACCAGAGTCAGATGAAGGGGGCCCCCACTCAGCTTCCCCTTCAGACAGATCTCCTCCAGGGCGTCCCCTATGGAGTATCTGAAATCAGATAGCTATAGAAGCCAGAGCATCACATAGCTGCTACAGAAGCCAGAGCGACCAGCCAAAACAGGCGGCGATTCGCCCAGAACAGAGCACAGAACAGTCAGATAGACAAAGTAGCTCGAGCGAACCTCTGAATCCTGGAGTCTTGGGGTCTGGGGGTGTTCAGGCATTTCCCAGCCAATGCACCAAATGTTGAACCCTGGGGGGGGACCCCCGAGGTCCCGATGCCCAGAGACCACCAGAGACCCAGATTCATTGCAATATGCAGGAGGTTTATTGAGCCGACGCACAGGGGTTCAACTGCCTCCGGGGAGGAGTGAACCTTCCAAAACAGTTTTCAGGCAGTTTTTAAGCACACAAGCTGCAAACACGTGGGTGCATAAAGGAGTAACTTTTAGCCCGCTAGATGATAGCCACAGGTGGGGATAAGGGAACAAAGGGGAGTGAGGATAAGGGATCAAAGGGGAGTGGGAGCAATCCAGTCAGCTATGTAAATTTATATAGTCCCAAGGACCAAGTTCTGTGGAATGTCTCCAGAGCTCATGAGGTCAGGTTCTCATGAACGGAGGAGAAGGCCTTCCTAGGGAAGTGGTATTTATTATTTTTTGCAGCCTTACAACAGCATGGACATTGGGCCAGTGGCCTCTTCACAGGGTCTTCTGGTTGGAGAGTGTAGAGCTTGTCAGCTGAATTTGCACAGTGGTCAGCAGTTAACTCTCCAAGAATGTCCTCTGTGCTGGTGTCTCTTGTTATCAAGAAGCCCTCACTTCTTCGGGAGGTGACTTCCCTCATGACTTCTCTGGCCATTTAGCTCTCCTTGTATTGTCTCTTCAAGTCTTGGCTCATTTTCCTCTATTGGCTTTAGTGTTATCATTCTATAAAAGCTTTTTTAGGGGTTGTAGAGATGGTTCAGCTCTTGTAGAGGACCCTTAGTTCTTAGCACCTTAGTTAGTGTTTCTATTGCTTAGACAAAAGACCATGACCAAAAAGTAAGTTTGCAGGGAAGGGGGAAGGATTTATTTCACTTACACTTCCATACTGCTGTTCATCATTGAAAGAGGTCAAGACAGGAACTCAAACAGGGCAGTAACCTGGCTGGAGGCAGGAGCTGATGCAGAGGCCATGGAGGGGCACTGCTTACTGGCTTGCTCCTCATGGCTTGCTCACTCTGTTTCTTATAGAACCCAGGACCACCGGCCCAGGGATGGCACAACTCAAAATGGGAAGAGCCTTCCTTCAACAATCACTAAATAAGAAAATGCCTTATGGAGGCGTTTTCTCAGTTGAGCTTCCTTCCTTTTAGATGACTCTAGCTTGTGTCAAGTTGACATAAAACTGGCCAGGAAAGCACCTATGTAAGGCGGTTCACAGTTCCTGGTTACCTCTCCTCTGGATGGCTTCTGACTTCTGTAAGTACATGCACTCATATGCATTTACCCACACATACACAAAAAAACCATAAAATATTTTTAATTAAAAAGGCTTTTATATATTAAGGCTAATAAGCTTTACTTAACAACTACTGGCCAGTAGGTTGACTGCAAATTCAAAGTCAGCCTGAGCTATAGAAGGAATGAGTTCAAGGCCAATATGGACAAGTTAGTGAGGCCCTGTTTCAAAATCAAATTTAAAAGGGGGTGGAGACTAGATCTGTATCTTAGTGGTAGAATGTTGTACATTAGCATGCCTGAAGCCCTAAGTTCAACTCCTTGGCATCACAAACTCATGGCCACATCCTAACTAAAACACTCTTGCTAGGTGTAGGGATGAATGCCTTTAATACCACCACTTGGGAGGCAGAGGGAAGAAGATCTCTGAGTTTGAGGCTGGCCTGATCTACATAGCCAGTTCCAGGCTATCCAGGGTTACATAGTGAGATCCTGTCTAGGAATTAAAAAAAAAAGATATTAACATGTTGTTTTGGTTTTTCAAGACAGGGTTTCTCTGTGTATCCCTGGCTGTCCTGAACTCACTCTGTAGACCAGGCTGGCCTTGAACTCACAGAGATCCACCTGCCTCTGTCTCCCGAGTGCTAGGATTAAAGTCGTGTGCCACCACACCTGGTATTTTGTTTTTTTTTTTTTTTCAAATATTTCTGCCCAATTGTTTTTGGTGGCTGTCTACTAATTTTGATTGAGGAAACAGAGTGAGTAGGTGCTTCAGAAAGTCTCAAGGGCATCCTGGGGATGTGTCCCCATGCCCCTTGTCTCCCCATATCCAGTCCTGCCACCTCCTTGCTGTCCTAGACTTTTCCCATGTTTGGCCCTGGGTGCTTTCTGGGTTGTGTGTCTGTCATGCTTTGTCTTGGTGGCTGTGGGCATGGACCTTGTGGACCACACAAGCCCCACTCGCTGTTCTAGCCAACTTTCAGGGTAGGTACCTCTGCTACCCCAGCTAGAGCCCAGGCTGAGCCTGCAGGGCAACTCAGAGGAAATGTTTACTTACCTATTCTGGAGCTCAGGTCAGGATGAAAGGATTAAATGTGCCTTCTAAACACCTGTATTTGGAGATGAGAGCCACAAACTGCTATCCCACTGGCTTGCATAAGATCATGTAGAGCCAATGTGGCAGTGACTAAACACACACACACACACACACACACACACACGAGATTATATGTGATTCATATTACTTTCAGAGAACATAGGTAGCCAAGTAAAAGTACAGACTAACCCAAGACAACCTTCCAGAACTCTGTTCATGGTGGCACCCAAACCATGCCTTCTTCCTCCTCTTCATCTTCCCTTGGGAGTCCTGGTGGCAAGCTCCTCAGAAGGGCAGTCCCCAGTACCTAGCCTCATGCCTTCCAGGCTTTGTCACTCTGCATACTGCACACACCCACCCCACCCCTAGCCCTTGAACTGCCCAGATGCTCTGGTCCCTGCCACTGGACAGGGGATGATCAAGTAGTTGAGTCTGGTTGTACTTTAGACACTGAGGGTATGTGGCCCACGGCTGAGGCTGTGGTCACTCTCTGGCTTCTTGCTCTGGCCATATGAATAGGGTGGCCTGAAAGAGGTTGGGAGCAGTCCTCTTTCCCAAGCCCATGTGTTGGGGCAGAGATAGGGACTGTTTCTGCTTACCTCAGACCCTCCCTAGCTTCTTTTCTAGCATCACAATCCCCTGACTGATTCTTATCACTATAGGGAGAGGGTAGTGTCCTCACTTTCTCCTGTGCTGGTTGGTGGACATTGTAGGCAATTCCTACCATATCTTCCCATGGCATGCATCCTTAAGGTGGCTGTTCTGGTAGCTCCACCCTGTCCAGGCCCACGTATGAAGGAAGCTGCACAGCAGTGGACCCAGGCTGGCATGCATATGGAGACTGGGTACCAAATGAGAGGACCACGCAGTGGCTGCAGCAGAGGGTCAAGTTTAATGGTCACTCTAAGGGATATCGTACATTGTTCAGAGCCCAATCCTAACTTCCCTTGGTCAGGGACACAGCCAGGTGTCCTCAGACCCCAGGCTCTACAAAAGGGGGGCCTGCCCCCAAGCTCCAACTATGTACAAGAGAGCTCACCCTGCTAGACCCTGGGCAAGACTGTAAAGGGAGTCATGGGGACCTTTAAAGTTCACCAGCTACTTGACTCTCCAGCCTGGGGTGACAGATCCAGGACCCCACTACAATGTTGGCAGGGTTCTTGCCTTCCAGGGCCCAGCCCCAGCTGGCCCCACCATGCCCCTATGCCTCTGTGCTGGGATGTGGCTTCCAGATCGAGGCTGGAAAAAGCTGAGCTCAACAGCAGCAAGGGAAATGAATAGGCTTGAAGAAGTGGGCAACAGGTGGCATCCCAGAGCCTCCCCTGAGAAAAGGGAAGGTGAGGCTCTTCCCTCCTGCTGCCCGGGCCACCCCTTGCCAGGGTGAGGTCAAAGTAAGCAAGGGGTGACAAGAGGGGTGAAAGCAGACAGACTTGGCCAGTATAGACCGGGCCAGGCTAGACAGCCTGACAGAGCCAGCCCCACACAGATGGGCCATCCTGGTGCTGGTGATCAAATACAGCAGGGCTGAGAGGCTGGGGGACAGGAGGACCTGAACACACACTGGGCCGGTTGTCTACACTGTAACTAGTAGCAGAGTGCTTAACTAGTTAACTAGTAACGCTGCTTCCCTTCAAATTGTTTCAGGGGTGTAAAAAAATTGCACTTAATTCTGTGAACCCCATGGAGGGGATCCCCAATGCTGCGGCCTCCAGGCGAGGCACGACAGGTCAATGCTCTGCCCAGTAAGAGGCCACTGGCCATGGGGTGAGATTCTTCCTCCAGGCCCCCAGGACCGTGGCCTCGGTGGCCCACTGGTGCAGCGAGGACCAGACCCTACGAGAACCTGAGCAATGTCTGAGGGTCCCTGAAGTAGCTGTGGGCAAGACCAGGGCCATGGGGTCCTGGGTGCAAGCAGCAGCCCAGCCCTAGGTTCCCAGTCCAGGGTAAAATGGCCTGGTGGTGCCTGGGCATGGCCCATGCTTCTCACAGGACGTCATCAAAGTCCAGCAGCTTTGAGTGCTGGCGGCTCTTCCACAGGCGGTATAGCCGGAAGTCAAAGTAGGTTTCAATCATCCGCTTCCCTGGGTGGGACAGAGAAGGCCAGGAGCTCAGGCTTGACAGCAAGGGTCAAACCCACTACAGCCCTCTAGTCAGGCAGCTCACCTTGGGCAGACAGCTCCAGGGGCGACTCAAAGGTAACCTTGTAAGGGGTCATGAGGGTCCTGAGGTTCTGGAATAGCTTCAAGAAGGGCAAGGCCATTAGTCTGCGGTTGAGAACGGGATTCGCTCTCCTTGCTTAGGACCCCAGCCATGAGAGATTTTCATAGGAGGAAATGCCAGGACAAAACAGAGGGCCTTGCCTACTTCTCTCACATGTCTGGAGTACCTACCTTCTCCCCGTTGGGGTTCCCCAGAATGTAGCAGCCCATGATATGAATAACATTCGGCTCCGGGTTTACTTTGCTCATCAGGCGGCTCAGCCTCTTCCAGAAGCTGGGGGTGGGGGTGGGGGGAGTACAGATGGCCTCAGCTCAGGCTGATGGCCCCATGACTGAGCTACACAGGAAGACGCAGGGTGGAGGGTGGGAACTGGAAGGGATATACCAGGTTCAAGACTTCCCTCCCACGACCCAGGGTACCCTCCCCTCTCACTGGATCATGTCCTCTTCCTTCTCCACTTTGGCAAAGGTGGCCACCTTGTTCTTGAGCAAATAAAGGTGTCCAGGGCCACCCTGTAAGAGGTCATGGTCAGGCCTCAGGAGTGCTAGAGGCAGGCTAGGATGATATGACCACATACCCAGTCCACAGATGTACCCATACACGAACACTCCCACGTGTGAACACATGCAGTAATAGACTCTTGGGCCCCCTACCCCTACCACACTGAACTCTTCTCCTGGGCAAAGAAGAAAAGGCTGGTTCTACCTGGCAGAAAATCAGCATCTTCCAGATCTTGGCCCCCTTGTGATAGATGTTCAGTTTCTTCTCAATCTCCTCTGTGGACAGAGGGCCATGAGCACTGCCCCTCCCCATGCAGGGCCACCCTTCCTGCCAGCCACCAGATGAAGTGAGCAAGGTACATACCCAGGATGTCCTCGAATGTTGCATGCTCATGGTCCTGAGAAGAGATAGGCCACACATCAGAGTCCTTGCTAGAGCCCCAAGGCATTCAGGCACCACCAGCAGCTAGACCCAGAGTGAGAAGTGTACCCGGTATTTGTCTGGATGCAGAGTTGGAAAGGACACTCACGTAGAGGATGGGAATGATGGAGGGGTCATCCCTGCGGATGATGGTAGGGATGTACTCGGCTTTTGGCACCTTGGAGGAGATCAGCTGTGGGGGACAGGGAAAGCCCTATGAGGTACACCTGACAGCCAAGAGGGAGTCTTGTGATGACCCCCCTAATCGCCTATAACCCTAATCTCTGAAACTCCCCCAGGAAGCAGAGGGCTGAGACCCTGAGGGCTTCACAACTGAGGAAGAGCCTTGGAGACCCCTCCCCAAGCCAAGGATGGATTGTGGGCATGGTGGAGAATGATCAGAGGACAAGGCTGTTCTCCACCTAAGTGCCAGGGGGGTTCACCGAGGGGCAGGCCTCACCATGACCTTGGGTGGCAAGAAGCCCTCAGCATTGCAGGCCATGGCCTCCAGGCCTTTCTCTGTGTCCCAGTCCAGGTCCTCACAAGCCTCATCCAGGGTACAGTGTGAGCTCTGCAGGTCACTGCCTGGAGGCAGGAGGGGTCACTAGGAGAGTGGCATACCACCCACAGAGCCCAACCACATCCTGGAGGGTCTTTGGGTAGGTGAGAAGGTTACAGTCACAGACAAACTGTAGAGGTGGGCCACTGACAGCATTGGGAAACAGCCCCGTATAGGAGGAGGGACATGTCAAGTTGGGACCCAGCACAAGTGTCACCTGTGGCCAAGTACACCCTGAGAGACAGTGGGTACCACCTTACAGATGTCCCTGTCAGCACTGCTTAGCCATCGGTTAATGCTGCCTATTGAGATAGGAGATATCTGGTACTCACATCTCATAGACAGGTAAACTGAGGCTCAGAGAGCAAAAGCGCAGAAGCCTAGCAGTACTGGCATGGGACCCCTGGCAGGGATATGGGCCTAAGGGAACTTGTCAGGGAAGTGGGCCAGTCTGCACCTGGACACCTACTGTCTCGGGAGTCGTGGGAAGTGTCGGCTTTCATAGGGGTGGGGTCGCTCCAGGACCGGCTGAAGCTCCGTTCGCGCCGCTCAGCGAACGCTGCAGTGAGAGCAAAACCCCCATTAGCCAGAGGGGGCAAGAACAGGGCAGACTCAGGCCCTAGGCTGGGGGCTAGGGGTGTGGAGAGGCAAGAAGCTGACAAAGATGGGGCCGGGGGTCACATGTAGTAGACTAAGCAATGGTAAGGTTTGTGTAGAGGCACAGAATGCTAGGAGCAGAGTCTGAACATGGAGGACATTAGGGTGGAGGCAAAAGGCACAGTGTGGACTACTGAGTGGGCTCGGGGTAGAACCTAGGCCAGGCAGAACACCAGGTTAAGAGACTGGTCAAGTAGGACCTAGGTGAGGTAGAACACTGTTGGGAAACTGAGACAGGGGTAGACAGGAGCAGAACACCAGGAGACCTGAGGGGAAGGCAGAACAGCGAATGGGAGGTGCCTAGAGATATCTGGGTCTGCAACAGGCTGAGGGAGGTGGACTGCCAACATGCAAAGCCCCAGCTTGCCAAGAAGCCCCAGACTGCCAACCGGAGCACTACCCACCTCCCCAGGACCCATCTTACTCTGGGCCTTCACCCGCCGACTGCCAACCATGCGCAGGTGCTTGCGGAAGTTCCTAAAGGAGAAAGCATGGGGTGATGAGGGTCCACAGAGGGGTGGATGTTGGCTCCTGCCCACCTTAGTCCCTGACCACGCTGAGGCTAGACACAGAGCAATCTCCCCAAGGCTCATATATACAAGGCCTGCCTCCTCCTGGGACCCTTCCAGAACTCCAGAGCAGAGGCATGCTGTATCTCTCTTGCCACTTTTGTTTCTTGCTGAGGCTTCTTGAAGGCATTTCCTCTGTCGCAGAGATATCCTCTACCTGAACCCACACCCACAAGTTGGTTTGGGGGCTTCAAAGTGTCCCTTTCCCACTAGGGGAACAGGTTCTTTCTTCCCCAAAATTTTGTGCCCTGCCAAGATCCCAAGTCCAAACAGTTTCCCAGAAACACCTCTGAGGTTGGTGGGAGTTGGAGAGGGCAGGCTGTGCCACTGGATGAACAGCTCTGGGCTTCAGGGCTAGACAGACATGGATAAGCCAGCTAGCTACAGTATGACTATCAATGTACCCTCAAAATACAGGTCCAGGGGCTGAAACGCAGCCTGGCCACATGGCCTCCTGCCTGCCACGTCCCCAGAGCAGGGCCAGGCCAGTGGTCGCCACCACCCTTCCCCCATCAGGTCTTCCAGGGCCAGGAGGGCCCTGGCTGGGCCAGTGCAGACCAGAGACAGACCCTGGTGGCGAGTAGCTGGCAGGCCCTACCTCTGGATTACAGACGCGGAATCATTCTCCCGTTTCCGACGCTTCCTCTCCGCGTAGCCCCTGAATACCCTAAGAAACCGCCGCAAGTCAGCACCGCCCTTGGCTGAAGGCAGGAGGGACACAGGCGTGGAGACAGAGGTGCAAGCAGAGGGCCCAGTGGGGCATCCCAGGGCCAGCTCCCAGCGGGCCCTGCTGAGACCTGGTTGTCCATAGGAAGCTGGACTAATGGGGGCTCAGCACTACTCGCTGCCCAGGCCCAGGGTCCCTGACCTGCAGAATCCTATCCAAGGGTGGGAGGGTCCCCCAGGATGATGGCTGTACCCCTAAGTGCACATTGCATGGCGTACTTACGAGATGCTGAGGTCACAGTTAGAAGAGGCAGCAAGAGAAAGGAGACAAAATGAGTGTAGATCTCTGGCTTCCTTCAGCCCCCCAGGTCCCCTGAAAGGTGGTTTCCTCCCAATGGGATGTCTATTGGACTCAAGGCCAGCTGTCAAAGGGCACCAGAGGCTGAGTCACTGGCTCACGCTGCCAGGTGCTGGGTTCTGGCCAGGCAAGGCTGGGATTTGGCCCTACAGAAGCTTGCCTGTGCCCTGTCCACTTTGCCATAGCAGTTGGGGGTGGTGAGAGACCCCCTTTGGTGAGGGACTTTGCTTCAAAGGCATATCCTTGGGAGGAAAACCTAGGTGCATGTCAGGTAAAGAGAAACAGATCTCCAGGAGACCCCTGGTAACAGTCATTTGTCACATATGAAGCAGAATGAGGTTGAGTTCAGGGTATGCATGAAGACCAGTACCCACCACCCCAAGCCACCTAGCGATGGTGCTATCAGCCAGGTCCCCTGTCAAAAATGAAGATAACAGGTCATGAATAGGTGGGTAGGCTGAATGTAGGGAATGCCCATGAAGGGACGCAAGTAAGGCAAGGGCAGGGAGCAGGCAGCCTCATGCTGCTGGGACTGAGAGTCTTGGCTTGGGCCATCAGCAGACCTGGAACAGTGTGGCCCATGCAGCTGAGCCAGAGGCCAGGCAAGAGTTGTCAGTACTTCCTAAGCCCAAGGAAGAGACAACCCAACCCTGGACCCTTGCAGTGGACAATGAACTCACGCTTGCATAGTTGTGGTTGCTGTCTGGAAGCTGAAAAGGTTTTCCTTGGGGAACCAGGTACGGACGGGGGCATCATCTGGAAGAGAGAAGACACTGTGGCTGGTGAGGACAGGAGTCCTGAAGTGTGAGCCCTCCCTACTGGGAAGAGCCCCTCACGTGGGAGGGGCAGCAACAACAGTAGAGTCAAGGCAGCAGGATGACTCTCAAGGAGAGAAAAGACTGGCTCAGGGTGGAGTTCTGGGACATAACTCCATCCACCCACCCTCTCTCTGACTTGTGGCTTTTAAGAAAAAGACTCGTAATTTTTTTTTTGAGAGAAGGGGAGGAAAGGGAGGAGAGGCTAAAGAGCTGTCTGATGTGGGCCCTCTGCAGAACAGTAGGCATTCTTAACCGCTGAGCTTGAAGAGGCTTTCTCTCTTTAATTTTCCCTTTAACTGTTCAGAATGTGAGCAACGTCCTCACAGTCTGTCTGGGAAGGCAGCCCTTCTCAGCTACCAGCTGGACAGATATTTCCCTCCTTTTATCCTCACAAAAGGGTGTAAGCTAGAGGTCTTTAGAGTGGAGACCACCTTGCTGAGTTGCTCACTTCCCAGGGTCTCCTAGAGCTACTCTCTGTAGGCCAGGCATGGGTCTGCTGGAATGTCCTAAGGCTGGTGGATGCTCTGTGGGGAAGGGCAGTTACTAAATACAGCATGCCTCCAGGTATTCTAACCCCACCCTTCCAGCTTGACAGCAATAATCTCAGGGCCCAAACAACTTCCACTCCCTCGTAGTTGCTGAAGACAGCCTGCTCTGCCATTCAGCTATGTTTCTATGTCTTCAAGATCCTCCCAGGCCCCCTCCTCCAGGAAGTATCTTTTGTGTGTGGTAGGTTTGCTTGCTATCTCAGGGATGCCACAATTCACAGCATTTGGGGGATGGGGTGAGCTCAGACTGAAGGGACTGCATCCTGACTGCCATCGTACCATGACACCCAGCTTGACAGTGTTAAAGTTGCTGTTAAAGTCCAGCAGGCCCCCCAAAAAGCTGCCCAGGCCCAGAGATAAGTAAGGCCCCTCACCAGACACTCGATCAACACTATACATCCTCTCCAGCTTCTTGTGGTGGCCAGAAGCCTCAGGTAGAGGTGGCTGTTCCAGACCAAAGGCCCGAGGGGAGGGACCAGGGACCAGCTGGGCACACCCGGGGCATTCTTTGGAGCCCTGGCGGCTGCCTGCCCAGCTTTGGCAGGGCCTGCTGATGTCCTCATGGCTGCTGCCTGGGCTGGCACGTAGGGGCTGGCTATGGTGGTGAGGGTGCCGCTCCCGCTGCCTCCTTCCCTTTACCACTGCTAGCTCAATGGCTTCAGCTTCAGAGCCCGGCAGCAGGGCTGGCTCTCTAGAGATGGTGTACACACGGGGCTGGGGGCCCTCTGCAGCCGGCTTCCCGCTGACTGCCTCATCTGAGATGCTGCCCTCATAGCGGCCATTGGAGACGAGGGAGAGGCGGCGCTTGTTCTGGGGGGCAGGCTGCATCTCTGGGGATCCGTCGTGGCCAGAGTAGGCGTCAGCCAGCAGGTGGTCTAAGGGAAAGGCACCAGGTGAACCTTCAGCCTGCTGGTCTACCCTTCCGGTCTCCTGGCACACAAAGGGCAACAAACACCCAGCGAGCACCAAGCTTGATAAGGGGGCTCTGGTTGCTAGGAAAGAAAGGTTCTGCCAGGAGTCCTGTTTCTCTTCTTCTATGGGTCTGAAGCCCTTGGGAGAGTGTGGGTGGGGGTGATAGGCAGGCCTTACTACCTGTGCATAAGCTTATCAGAGGTAAGAATAGACAGGCCGATATCCCCCCACCAGCCTGCAGATACGCCCATTTGCCTGGTGCCAACTTCTCCCCTCCCCCCAACCAGCTGGCCCCCAGGCAGTGGTGCCAGCCCTGGGGGTGCCAAGAGGCCTGTTGCCATGCCAACAACCCAGGCTGGGAGGGCGCCATGGAGATGGGTGATTGGAGCTCCTCCTAGGGTTCTGGGCCCTGAAGGGCAGGGGATGTGAGGAAGACTAGCCAGCAAGGTACCTGGCTGGACTGGTTCACACTCTACTGGCCCTGGCCCTGGCCTGAAGCAGAGGACTCACTTTTAACAGCCCTTTTGTTTCCTGTGTCCCTACCTGCACCGTTGCGGTTCTCAGGGTGACTCTGGGACAGGTACTCTCCAAACGCTCGGGCTGCTCTGCAGGGTTAGGCAGAGGGAGGGTCACAGTCAATGCATGCGGGCCACCAGCCTTTGACATTGATTAAGACCCTCCCTACCAGACCTACCCCAACCTAGGCCCTCCACGTCAACATGAGAAGAGGTAGGTGGGCTCTCTCCACCCGCCACGGAGAGCCAGGGCATCCTGGCCACAGATTTCTGAGTGCCTTCTGTCAAATCTGTCCAGCCTGTGGGCGTCAAGTTTTAAGGCCCGAGTCCACTCCAGTCGGAACAGGAAAGACGCAGGGCACAAAGGCGAAGCCGGCACACCACAGAGGGAAGCCGGCAGCAGCTACCTGACCGCACTCACCTTACTTTGGCCGCTACCGAGGACATAGCCTCGCTCCTCAGCGCCCTCCTTCTGGAGGCGGCGGCACCCATGGTCACGGCGCCCGCGCATCCCCCGGGCTTCAGAGCGCGCCCCGCGCCCGCCGCCTCTGCCGGGGGAGCCGTACCGCGCCTGAGGTCGCGCTAGGTCTCAGCCTCAGGGTCAGGGTCAGACTCAGGCCCGGGCCCCGCATGGCCGCACCCAGCGCCCTGCGCGTCCAGCCACTGTAGAAGAGCGCGGCTGGCCCCGGGGGCGGTGCTCCGCCTCCTGACTGACGCCAAGCCTGGGCTGGTTCCACCTCCAAGATGACAGATATGGGAGTGGCTAAAAGGCAGCTCCTCCCGGAGGCTTTCTTTCCTGGGCGACCCTCCAAGAACTAATGTGAAGCCCTTCCACTTAGGTCAGGGCGCACCTATGCCCAGAGGCGAATGAATGCCTAAGAAACCCTAGAGCTCACCTTGGTTTTGGGGGAAACCCTAGTTCCCTCTAGACCCGAAGCATCCTGCCTGCCTAGCCTAAAGTTGCTGCCTAGAGGTTGCAGGCACCAGCAAAAGGGTCCTGAGAGAATGTGTGACCACCCCGCTGACCTTCTGGACCTCGGGTCCATCTAGCTCTTTGCTACTGGAACCTTTACACCAGAGTGAAACAGTCACACAACCAGACTGACTTTTATTAATATGCCAATCCCACGCTCCCAAGCCTCACAGAGGCCTCAGAGCCCCTGTAGTGCTGTGGGGACACAGGCTGTGGGGACACAGGAGGTGTCAGTAAAGGGAGGAGGCCCTTGAGTCCTCTAACACAGCCCACGCCCCTGGAGGAAACCAGACCACCTAGATTGACTGTGTCAGGCAACTGAAGTTGCCTCCAAGGAGTGGGTTCAGCAGTCTAGGGGTGAGGCCCAGGGAGGACTGTGCTGTGTTGTACAAGTCTGGGCAGGAAGGGCATTAGAGTTTTGGCCCCTGGTCATCTCGATCAGGGAGCCAAGTGCAGGAGTCCTGGGACTGTTCTGAGGAAGTCAAGCCGGGAGGCCTTTGCCACAGTGAAGGCTCATCCTCCTGGAAGCAAAGCATACACGGTCAAGATATGTGAACTGGGGCTGCCAGATCCCAGGCTGCCTCACCTGGATTGGGAGGGAGTGGCCAGCCCAGAGTCAGGGACGGGGGCAACTCCTGTTTGGGGACCTCAGAGTGGATACAAGCCAGGGGCACAGGCAGGGCAGAGCCCAACACCTCACCGAGTTGGAGTCCAACTCAATCCCAGTGCTCTGGAAGTCAGCATATGTCTCCTTGGGGGCGTCTGGCAGCTCCTCCTCATACTCCGTCTGATAGTCAGATTCATCTGGGACAGAACACAGGGCTACATTGGCCCTTTCCCTGAGGACAGTGACTGTGCCCAGCATGGTTACAACTGAGGCAGGACATGGCCACAGACCCTCCATCCCCAGTCCTACCGTAACACAGTGTCCATACACAGCTATCTACTCAGTCCCAGGGCTACCAGAGGAACTGTGAGAACCCAGGACCACATCACCCTTGGCTTTGTCCACCTCACTCCACATTGTGTCCTGGATGTTTTTCACAAAAACATGAAGCTGTCCCTCCTTTACCTGCTCCCTAAGCATGCATAGGGAGCCTGGCCAGGATTGTATAAGAAGATACCAGCACAAACTCAGCTCAGTGCCTGGGGTTCTGGAAGCCCCCAGGGTATCTTTCAAGTTCCTCTTTAAGATGCAACATGCACCAGAGAATGGTGCAGAACGTGCTGCTCTGTTACAAGATGGGGGTGGGGATGAGTTGATGGCCCTACTGTGGGGCTATAGGTTACAGCAGGGCTGTTGGACCTGGCCCGCAGGCCTTTTACAAGCTCTGCCAGTAGGTCCCCTGAAGGTCTGTGATGTGGTTAGGATACCATATGCAGTGATTGAGAGGGAAACTGAGCGGCCTAGGAGATAGACCCATTGTTTTGGGAATTCTTGGGCTGGACACATGGTCTCTGGGTCTTGATACAATGGAGAAGCAGTAGTTGAGCTTCTTGGTCAGCAGAGTTGGTGACTTCATGGGCAAGCATGAAGGTCCAGTGTAGTGGGGTCCGAACACCTCTTCCCTGTTCCAACCTCCATTATGCAGGCCCACTTTCTGGACATGTAACTCACCATCTACTGCAGCCACCTTGGCGGGCTCAATTCGTGACACGATCTCAGCAAGGTCCGTGAAGGAGGCATTGGGGCAGGTGAGCACCTGGAGTGAGGTAGAAAGCAGCACTCAGACTGCACACAGCCAGAGTGAATGCAGAGAATGCTGCCAGTGCAGTGGACCCCCCCCTGAAGACCCGCCCCGAATGCTGCCAGTGCAGTGGACCCTCCCCTGAAGACCCGCCCCGAATGCTGCCAGTGCAGTGGACCCCCCCCTGAAGACCCGCCCCGAATGCTGCCAGTGCAGTGGACCCCCCCCCCCGAAGACCCGCCCCGAATGCTGCCAGTGCAGTGGACCCCCCCTGAAGACCCGCCCCTCCTCTACCTCACCCCACAATCCTTCATCTTGTTGGTCTCCTGATGGTCCTGCAGCATCTTGTCCAGTACACCACTCCGAACCCAGATGTCAAACACTGTCCGTCCATGTTGATACCCGACTTCCTGTGTACACAGGAGGCCCCATCAGGACCCTAAGAGACCTCGTGCTCTTAGAAAAGAGGTTGGAGAGGTAACAGCCCTCAGAACTGATCCCCATGGAAGAAGTCCCTATCTTCCCATCGACAGTCAGTCTGTGGATGACACTCACACAGATCTCATCGAATTTGCCGAAGTCCAGGGTGCGGTAGCTATCAATGGGAGGCCGCAGATACTCGCAGTAGTCACTGTTCTTCACCATCTCCAGCTGCCGGACGCAGCACACGTAGGCCAGCCGCGTCTGAATCTCTGCCATGTTCAGCACCTGCCCAGAATGCTTGAACCTCCTACCCTAGCCTTCCCTCCTCATCCCCTCCTGGCCCAGGAATGTGATGGGAACATGATGGGCTCTGAGCCTGAGTCCTGAAGATGTGACCTTGTGAGCTATGAAACCCCCTTTCTGTCCCTTTTGCTCCTCAGTCAGCCCCAGGGCCTGAGAAACAGTACAAACAAGTGACCCAGATCTGCTGGACTCTGCCTTGGGAAGTGCTTCTGTGTCCCTACTGCCAGGGATGGCTCATGGAGGATGAGAGCATAAGCCACAGAGTGGCAAACTAGTCCATTTGGTACCAATCCTACCTTGACTTTTGTGGCCAAGGGGTTCCAGCGTTTCCAAAGCAGCCACCATCCAGACAAGGCATCACCATAGTTGGTGAGGTCCATCTCATCCCGGCTGCCAACATCAATGGCTATCACAACCTTTGCTCCCATGGATCTTGCCACATCCGCTATGGAGAAAAAGATAGCCTGGTCAAGAAGTCAGCGTATGTCTCCTTGGAGGTGTCTGGCAGCTCCTCCTTGACCCAGGTCAAGAATGAAGAACCAGGGTATGGGGTAGCACTCCAGGAGGTATGGGAAAAACAGCAGGTGGGAGGCAGACTCTGCTCTACTAAGCACTAAGAGGGCCTTGTTTCTCTTGGTGGCTCCATCAGGGGACCCTGTCGTCCTGGGCCTATAGAGGCAGGCCCTTGATCAAGTGTCTCAGTCTGTGTGTAACCATATGCACAGAACTGTGTTCAGGCCCTTCTGAGCATATAGCCAACAGGTAGCGGGTATGGTCTCACTCATAGCACACCAACACCTGCAGGCTGTTAGTTTCCAACTGTGGGCACAGATGGAAATCAATTGCTCCTGGTTTGTCTCCTTGGCCTCTGTTCTGTTGCTGCTGTGCTGACAGGCAGAGCCATATGCTGGGCACACGCTGTGCGCATGTGCTTGCATGGGCACATGCGTGTACACTCTCTATGAGCTGATGCCAGCCTGACATTTTTCTCTTGGCATACTCTAAGGAAAACGTGTACCACTCCAGCCTTCCTAGTGTGGAGGCGGCCGTGGCACGCAGCCACAGGGCAGAATGACCAAAGAGCTAATTACCAGCATGGGGGCACTCCCTCGTCCTCTGCAGTACCTGGAAGGTTGTTGATGTAACCCCCATCCATCAGCAGGTGTCCATCCTTGGGGTCACAGAGTGGGGGCATGTAGCCTGACAAGGACATGCTTGCACGGACATACCTCCATAGAGAGCCTGGAGCATCAAAAAGATCTGGTGGGAAAGGGGCCAGGCAGGAGCCTTTCTCTGCCCTCTGTAGTCCTTGTCCTGTGATGGAGAATCAGCGTCCTCTCTCCGCCTGTCTGAAAGCCCGCAGGTCCTACTTCCAGGGAGAATACTAAGCTTCATAGACTTTTCATGCCCAAAGGGCTTTGCCTCGAAAACAGGTGGCACTCAAGTATTCCTCTGTGGTCCTTAGCTGTTCCACTGTACCCCAAGTGAAGACCTTATGCCTGTCGCTCTGCTCCTTCCACAGAGGGCCCTTTATCTACCTGATGTCCCCACTCCTGACTGCCCTACTTTGCTTAGTGTGCCTATGACAGACATCTTCTACCTCCTTTGTGCAAGTGCACCTGCCACTCTTGCTTCCTTTGAAAGACCCTCCATGCCCTCAACAGTCTCACGGAGCGACCTGCCCACGAGATCGTACAGCTGCTGACCCAACTGAGCTGACCCTATGGTGCTTTTGCCTGGAGAGAGAGAGATCTCACCATCTGTGTGAACCCGCATGGCAGAGGCTGTGATGTCGGTGGTGATGGCAAAGTAGGGGAGCCACAGGTCCTGTGGGGAGGACAGGATCATAAGAAACTGCCTTTCTGCTCCCTGTCCATCTAGGGACAAATGAGCATGGAGAAAGCAAGATGGTGTCAAGGCCACTGAGCAGCCAATGCAAGCCAGGTGTGGTAGGGACACACCTCAATCTGCCGGTCTCTGAAGACGCTGCTGATGCTGCTGTTGAAGCCAGTGCCAGAGAACATAGATGTGATCGGGTAGGTCAGGTCCAGTATAGTCTTCACCATTGATGTCATATCCTAGAGCATGGGCGACCTTTACTGAGGCACTCACACGCCAGCCTGTGGGACCCTGCTAAAGCAGGACACAGGCACAGCACATGCTCTCTGCCTCAGAACGTCGGCAGCCAAGAGAATCCCCAGGTCAGGAGAGCCTGAAACACTGTGGGGCTGAGCCTTAGTGTGGGGAAAAGGACATCAGAAGTTCCCAGGGCTTAGAAGTTAAGACAGCCTCTCATAGCTCCATGCCTTCTGGACTTTCCTCACCCACCCAGACCTTGAGATCCCTTGGGGGTTCTGGAAGACCTCTGTGCTTCAAATTTTCCTATACAGCAGAGGGAGCACTAGGCTGGATACAGCCACCAGCTCTGGGAAGGTTAACAGGAAGGACAGCCCAGAGCCCACAGCTTAGGTTCTGTGAAAACCTTACACAAGACAAATGAGTGACGAAGAACCAGGAATAAGACAGCTTGAGACTCTGCTCAGGCCTGAGCCAGGGAAGCCGCTGGACAAATACCCCCATTGTCACCCATCTCTTCAGCATGGCTGGTTGGTACCTATGTCCATAGCTCCACCTCCATTATGTCCAGCAGAGGCCTCCTGCAGAGTGGTTACCTCAGCTTGGTTTACCTTCAGAATGGTGGGAGGACCAGCCTGAAGTGCCCTGACTCTTCCCAGCACTAGATACCAGGAAGAGGGAAGGGAAAAACATTCCCTACAGGTCCTGGGCTGGGCTTCCCAGGCTACATTCTAAGCTGTTCCTTACCAACTGATCACATTTTCCTGTGGTCACTGATCTTACAGGCCACCCCCAGTGACTGCTGACATATCAGTAAGGACAGGATGTGTCATCAGGCTCTCTTTTTTGATAGCCACTCACTCCATGGAAGAAATACTTGTGGACAGAGAGCCTCAGGCTGTGCCCTTAGCTTTGTGAATGCAGTAGATAGCCCACTCCTCAGCTTCTGCATGAACGATGACCAATTTTCTTTTCTTTGAAAAAGGAGAGCACAAAATCTTTTGATCCTACGCATGGTTTCAGCAGGGTTCCATTTGTTCCACAGGAGCAGCTCAGCCTCGGGAAAGCTATGAGTGGCCTGCTGGCAGTGTGGAGCTAAGGGAACCTGTCTGTTTCCTCTGATTCTGTTTGATGTTTTGATTCTGGTTCTGGTGTCCATTTATGACAAGGCTGGCCTAACAGCAGAGAAGTTACATCTCCTCTGCAGCCTAGAGCCCACACTCAGCACTGTCCCTGTTTGCCTCCCATTAAGGCTACACTCCCTTCTCTCAGATCATCTAAGGCTAGGGACCAGGCAACAATGCCCCTGAAGCCTGCTGGGATGATCCATACTAACCAGTGTGAAGCTGCATACTCTGCCTTACTTTTGCCTCAGAAGCCTGAAGCATGGTTGAGGAGTGCAAGGATATTGGAGGAGTTGGGGGAGGGATTGAACATGATCAAAATATATTGTATAGCATTCTCAAAGAACTAATAAAAAGTAAAAAAGATGCTGGGCTTGGTGGTGCATGCCTTTAATCCCAGCACTCGGTAGGCAGAGGCAGGTGGATCTCTGTGAGTTTGAGGCCAGCCTGGTCTACAAAGTGAGTCAAAGACAGCCAGGGCTCTGTTACACAGAGAAACCCTGTCTCAAAAAACCAAAACAAACCAAACCAAAACAAAAACAAAAAACCCAAAAAGTAAAAGAGACATGAAGTTGGGAAGAGGACATGTTGGGAGACTATGGGGGGTTGAAGAGGGTAAGTGGAGGTACATTATGATCATATTTTATTTTATATGCATACAAAATTCTCCAGAATAAAGTTTTACAAAGAAATCTGAGGCCTGTCCTCATCCCTGCCTCTAATTCTCTCTTGCCTCCCCGCCCACTGTAGGCCCTGATGCAGCTGTGCCTCATTTCCAGAGAATATAGGACCCACTAGCTCCCACTTCAGTGACATTGGCCCTTTATGTTGTCACCTGGTAAACCTCTATCAGTTAAGACTAGTGCACAAACCTGACCACCTCCCAGTACCTGCCTTAGGCCCACATCCCCATCTACTTCAGGTTACCTCCTGCCACCTATTTCTGGCCACTCCCACTACTTGCCCACACTTTTACGGCTCTATGTTCTCCCTTTGCCACACAGACCATGCTCTGCCCTATATGCCTGTCTCCTTGAAACTAGATCTTTCCCAATGGTGGAGGGTACCTGCTTACCTCTGTCCACTGCTTGGCCCGGATCCGCATCTGGCTGTAGCTCCGCTCCTCAGCAAACAGAGCACCCATGAAAGCCCCAATGGATGTCCCTCCGATCATGTCCACGGGGATGCCACACTCTGCTAAGGCCCTGATAATACCTACCTGGGCACAGCCTCTTCACCAGTAAGAACAGAAAAAGAAAACAAGCACCATAGTCAGGCCAGCCCTTGAGCTATGTGCCCTCTGAAGGCCTCAGAAGCAGCTGCCCATGATCTGACCATTTTTCCTTCCTCAGAACCCAAAGTGTGCATGACCACAGACAATGGGGCAAAGAGAAGAAAGGCTCAGATAGATGTCTGGATATAACTTAAAATCCCTCTCTTGAGGTACACAGGTGACTCTGGGCTGAGATGGGGAGGAAGGAAGGCTTCACCAAGGAGGGTGTCTTCTACGCACTGCTGATCCCAACAGAATGCAGGAGTCTAAGAAGCTGAACAGGCTTCTACTGCACTTGTGGTGAGGAAAAGGAGAAACAGAGCCCCCTAAAGAAATCGGTCCTGGTGAACACCCTCAGGGTGCCCTAGGAGCTGGCCCCCATAAAGACCAGACCTGTAGTTCCCCATTTCTTCAAACCAGGCTAAAGTTATGACCTAAAGCCTCAAAATCAAACTTCACAGGTCACGGAAGAAGAGAAGACCTCATAACTACAAGAGTACTTGCCTGTCACATGCATATTTGTTTTGATCCCCAGCACCACACACATAAAAAAGGTATGAACAGTCTGTGTCTAGCACCAGAGGCATGGGTGAACAAAATGCTGTACATATGACTGCACTGGATGTATTAGTATGCTTAGTAAAAGAGTCAGATGCCAGGCATGGTGGCGCACGCCTTTAATCCCAGCACTTGGGAGGCAGAGGCAGGTGGATCTCTGTGAGTTCGAGGCCAGCCTCATCTACAAAGTGAGTCCAGGACAGCCAGGGCTGTTACACAGAGAAACCCTGTCTCAAAAAACCAAAAATAAAATAAAATGAAAATAAATAAATAAATAAAAGTCAGACACAGGACAGACATATGACTCCAGCTGCATGAGGTATCCACGACAGGCAAAGTCATGAGCATGGGAAGTAGAGTTACCAGAGTTGAGGGGAAAGAGAGTAAATGCATAATGAATGCTGAGTTTGTTTAGAGTGATGAAGTACTCTAGAAATGGATAAGCCTGACAGTTGCACAACAATGTGAACACATTTCATTGCACTACAATGGTTAAAATGTTCATTTATTGTGCATATATTCAGTACATAAAAAAGAACAATGTACAATACCACCAGAAAAAAAAACAAATAAGTAGAACTCAAAACAAAAGCTGACACAGGCATAGTGGCGCACGCCTTTAATCCCAGCACTTGGGAGGCAGAGGCAGGTGGGTCTCAGCGAGCTCAAGGCCAGCCTGGTTTACTAATATTTCATCTGTATGGTAGTTTTCCCTGCATGTGAGTCTGTGCATGCAGTGCCTGCAGGCTCCAGGTCTGGAGTTACAGACAGTTGTGAGCTGTCATGTGGGTCCTGGAAATCTAACCAGCATTTTTGGAAGAGCAGCAGTGCTTTTGATCACTGAGCCTTCTCTCTAGCCTCCAACCTAGTTTACACACTGAGTTTCTGGGACACAGAGAGACCCTGTTTCATCTAAAAAGCAAAATCGAAACAAGACAAAACAAACAAAAAAACTATTGTTGAGAGCTGGGCATAGTGGCACATGCCTTTAATCCCAGTACTTGGGAGGCAGAAGTAAGGTGGCTCTCTGTGAGTTGAAAGCCAGTCTATAGTCTTCATATAGGGTTCCAATACTGAGATCCTGACTCAAAAAAAGAAAAAACAACAACAAACCAAACTCCAAACAAACAAATACATAACAAAAAACAAGAGTTGAAGAAAACTAAAGACAGGATTGATAACTGACATAGAATGGAGATTATATACATGAAACACACAATCAGGATGAAGGAACCAACAAATGAGCTTAGCAGCAGACAAGACTCAGCTGAAGAGAGATAAGGTGCAGTTCTATTATGCCAGCATAACATGGATATTGCTGACCTGAAATCAGAGCAGCCATAACAGCCTGCATGGGAACACAGGGGGCCTCCCGCTTCTTACTCTTTTTTTCCTTGACTGTCTTTCAAAGCCACACTTTTGCTTTGTTGACAGTTCCTAATGTATGGTTAGATTGTGGGTCTTTAATTTCTTCTCTTGTCTATTTTCAAAGACATTAAAGCCTATGCTGGCCTCAAATTCACCCTCCTTCTCTTCTTCTCTGTGTCATAGGTACACTGTTCATAACACAGAGAGGTCTGTCTTTCCACTGTGTCAGAATTTACTAAATAACAATAAACTCACAGGCTACTTTGGTTTCACTGGCTGCAATTTATCAAGTAGTCCTGATTTCCCTTGATAGCTGGCTGTTTCATGTTATTTTATGCCAGTCTTACTTAATTACTAATTAATTCTTGAGAGAAAGAGAGAGAGAGAGAGCACAAGAGTATGTGAGTATATGTGTGTGTGTGTGTTTCAAAACAGCTACAAAAGCATTGAAGAGGCCTTATTGGAAGTAGAGTCAATATAGACACAAAAAAAAAATCACCACAGTTGGTTAGTAGTGAGATATTAACTACATAGTTACAGAGCTGCTAGAGGCCTGCAGAGCAGCAGGAGTGAGGGGAGCACAGCCCAGCCTACTTGGCAAACCCCATGCTAGTAGAAGACCCTGGCTACTTCACAACAACAATGAAAAGGCACAAATATCTCAAAAGCACAAGTGAGCCTGATGTCATCAGCCTTCAGAGAGTTATAAATTTGAATCAAAAGAAGAAGCACTGCACACCCATTAGTGTGGATGCAATTTAAATTTTGACAATGCCAAGGGTAAACAAGAGAAGGAAAACAGAACTTGCATACATAGCTGGTGGGGGTGTAAACCGATAACTACCCCATGATCAGGTAATTCTACTCCTGTGTATTTGACCAAGAGGAAAGAAAACATACATCCACAAAAAAATATAATTTTAAACTAGGCAGTGGTGGCACACACCTTTAATCCCAGCACTTGGGAGGCAGAGGTAGGTGGATCTTTGTGAGTTCAAGGCCAGCCTGGTCTACAAAGTGAGTCCAGGACAGCCAGGGCTACACAGAGAAACCCTGTCTGGAAAAACAAAAAAATATATTTATATGTATATATAATTTTAATGTGTTCCTTATAACTGAAACCAGAAAACAACCCAAGCACCTTATCAGAAGGAAGGCTGTCCAAAATACAGTGATGACAGATCCCATCTACACAAACCTCAATCATCATGTTGAGTGGACAAACCTAGACACATGAGTATATATGAGAAGTTTAAAGCAAACAAACAAATAAAGCAATAAATAAAAGATGTGTCCTTGATAGCCACAATGCAATATTGGATTAGTGAAACAGAAAGAATGCTATGGGAAGGAAAGGCTATCCACAATTTGGAATGTGATAGTATACACTTGTAATTCCAGCACTTATGAGGCTGAGGCAGGATAATTTCAAGCTCCAGGCCAGTTTAGGCCTGTCTGGAACAAAACAAAACAAACAAAAATAAAATTGCAAGTGTTAAAATATTTTGGTAGTGGCTGGAGAGATGGCTCAGAGGTTAAGAGCACTGGCTGTTCTTCCAGAGGTCCTAAGTTCAATTCCGAGCAACAACATGGTGGCTCAGAACCATCTATAATGAGATCTGGTGCCCTCTTCTGGTGTACAAGCATATATACTTCAACACAGAGCACTGTATAAACAATAAACAAATAAACCTAAAAAAATATTTTGATAGAAAAATAATAGTTGAAAGATACAATTGAAAAAAAATCTCCAAGAAAACAGAACTAAAACAAAGATTTAAAAAAAGATACTTCTTAGCCGGGTGTGGTAGTGCACACCTATAATCCCAGCACTCGGAGGCAGAGACAGGTGGATCTCTGCGAGTTCAAGGCCAGCCTGGTCTACAAAGTGAGTCCAGGACAGTCAAGGATACACAAAGAAACCCTGTCTTGAAAAAAAAAAAAACCAAAAAAAATTCCAAAGCTACACACACACACCTATGATACAAAACCTCTCTGAGATTATTTTCATCTTGAATTCTATACCCAGCCAAACTATGACTCAAATGTGAGAGCAGAGTGAGAATGTCTTCCGAGAGACCCAGTGTTAACACTTTTACCTCCCACACAAGCCTCTCTTCAGGAAATTTCTACAAAAAGACATGAGAGGTAGAAAATGGAGCTGAACAAACGAATAAAACAAAGGCAGTTCTTAGGATGATGGTGAAGAAAAATTTCAGGGTGTAATGGATTAAGTTTTCTTTAGTGAATTACTGGGGACTCTTCAAGGGCATGAAGATCAGTCTGGCACCAGGTAGTATATGGACCATTTCAAAGCCCTGGAAACTGCAAGAAGGCTTCTCAAGCTGCCACATTTTGAAAGACACTAGCTGAAGCTTTCAGCTGTTGAATGCTGCTCAGCTGCTGGTCACTGCCTCATTTTGAAGGACCCAGGACTGGCCAAAGACTTGTGGCCCAGGAGGGGCAGAGAAAAGCCTTCGGAAAGTGCTCAGTGGAGGGGTGGGGCTACAAAGCCACAGGAACTGCCAGTTTCTACGAGAAAGCTCTAGGGTCTGCAAGACACCTCAAAAGACTGGGAGACCATACCCTATATAAAACAGGGAGTTTCATATGAAGGAAGCTCTCTCGGTCCCCATGGACAGAAGTGCACTCGGAAGAAGTGTGAAACGAGGTATGCCATCTGCTAACCTTTAGGCCATAATGGCCCTCAGGCAAATCCGCGGTCAGAAGCCTCAGGCAACACTGAGAATTGCTGAGAAAACTGAGAGGCAGAGTTGGAAAAGGAGACTCTTGCCATAAGCCATCCCAAGAAGGATGGCAGAAAAGGCATGGCATAGAACCTTCTGAAGGAAAGTTCATGAAAACTGGACACTAATGACGTCCATACAGAGGCCTGAGAGTGCCGGGCGAGTAAGAGAGGTGCCAGGAGGTGGGTGTAGTTTGGAGGCTGTGGTGAGAACCTCAAAAACAGGCAAAAGGTGGCTCCTGTCATGTGAGGCTGCACAAGGCTTTAAAGTAAAAGACTAGGCTGTGCGGCACAGAAGCTGGTCACAAGCTGAGCAGTTGAAATAAACTGACTGCACGAGCCAAATGGCAAAGCTAGGCCTAGAGGAAGCTGAGCCAAGCTGAAGATAAGTTTGCCATGAGTACCACAGCCAGACTGCTGACCAAGGTGCCCACAAGGACTTAGGCTAGAGAATCTTAATATCCTTTCAAGAGGGTTAAAAAAAAAGACATAAAGAACCTCAAGAGAGTTAAAATATGATTGGCTAGGTGTTCTTAGGTATTAAGTGTTTATAGGTATTCGGTTATAGATTATAGGTATTAGGTTTTGTAGGTTATAGGATATAGGTGTTTTATAGGGTTTGCTAAGTATTAATAAATACAGGTGCTTTAAATAAACTTTCTGTTTACACCGGAGTAGCTTTTTAACAGTTAGATGGAAAGAAATCAGTAAAGACGATTTACTTTGGGATTGAGGGTGCGCAACCCCTGAAAACTTAAACAGAGACCATCTGGTCCAAGAGGGTGTGAATACTCTGGCAGGGTTTGTGGGTACACTGATAACATCAGAAATAGAGCTGCAGCAAACACAACAGTCAGAAACTCGTAAGAAGGAAATGGTATCAGAGTCTTGTGAGTATGATTTATCCCTCAAAGAGCTATACCTCTCAGTGCCTACCACACACTGCCAGTGCTGGCCGTGCCAGTGTGGAACCTCATGAGGACCATGAGAGTGAGAGTACAGCCGCAGACAGATGAGTGTGCATGGAGGGCAGCAGATGGAGATTGTTGGAGGGTTAGGAAGTCAGCAATCTAAAGCTTAAGGAGACACAGAGTCAGTCAGATAGCAACACTACTGAGAATCCCAGAGAAGTCAACGTCCAAGAACAGTTAGAAGTAGTTATTTCTAGTAAGTCTGTAGAGTTGGCTGGGGGATGGGCAGGCAGAGGATTGTCTCCTGTGTACCTTGCAGAACCACATGGCTTTTAAGCACACCTCAAGCAAAGTGGTAGTAGATTCATCAAAAACACTGCTAGCCTGCCCTGCAAACCAGGACCAGGTCTGGACCTAACTGTTGTAAGCTTCTACCATGCATACCCACAAGAAGGACCAGGGCCTCTCCCTGCCTAACAGTGCAGGCTGCCATACCACTCCTCTAGGCCAGTCCCCCAGGATCTCAATACAGAGCAAGCACAGTGGTGTCACTTCACTACCAGATTGAGAGAGACAGGACTGAGCTCACAGAGGGCAGCTCCAGAGCACCCTCTTCCTGGGAGATGCAGAGCTGCCCCTTCACGGGTATCTAGATCACTAGGTCATCCTCCAAGTGATGTCCTGGGTCTCCACTTCTCTCAGCTCAGAAGGGCCAGATGACAACTCAGGGCAGGAATTACATGGGCTAAAGGTCATTTAAAGAACCCAGAGCCCAAAGAACTAAAGGCTATTTCTCTAGTTCATGAGCAGATCATATATTATAGATATATGATCTATAGAGAACATATTAAAATGGAAAGACCCTCAACAGGAAACTGGCAAAGGACAAGAACAGACAATGTTCAAAGAGGAGACACATGGCTAACCAAACAAATGCTTCTAAGCACAGACCGTCAGACAATATACACATTTTCTTCTTCCAAACTGGCAACATGAAATCCAGAACATTTGGGCTATAAACACATATGTACCCAGATACTGTGGCATGCAGACCACACCTTATCATCCATGGGGATTCTTTCCTGAGGACACCAGAGTGGTCCAAAGAGTCTTCTCAACTATGGCAGCATACTACCATCTTCCCCATGCTCAGGGTAAAGTCTGTGGGAGTAACTATGCCCCCACTCGTGTAGCACACAGTTGGATGGGGGCTCACCTTGCTCCACCCCCTCCAAGCACCAAGGCAATGGCATTGCCTGTCAGCATCCGTGCCAGGCGGGAAAAGTCTGAATGCCGGTCTGGCGGTCGTTGGAAAATGCGGGTGTACATCTCAACCTGAGAGGAGTCAAAGGAAGACAGAAGTCTGTGCATTTCCTCAGGTAAAACACTGTATGTCCTGATTTAACTCAAATTGTACCCTTTCCAGAACACAGCCTCATTAGCATCAAAATGCCCGAAAGGGTCCAAGCTCACCTAGGGGGTGCTGGCACAGGACAAAAGGACCTAGAGGGAGCATCTAGACTGCCTGAGACCACAGAGCCCCTCATGTGTCCTCACAGGAGTCCCTCCATTAATGTAGACAGTGCTCTCAGGGGCATAATCAGAGAGGCAGCTAACAGGCTCCTTGCTGTCCATGGAGCTGTGGGGGCTGAATGGGCTATGGCATGTGGACCTCCCCAGTGCTCCCAACACCTTGTTTCCATCCTGGGCCCGAAGAACTAAAGACAACCTGAGGAAGAGGTGACTCAGGATTGTATCTGCTTCTGCCCTCAACAGTTAGCACAGCGACCAGACCATGAGATCTCTTTGGGGCTTCAGCTAAATGTGAGACTCTCAGCCCTGGTCCTTGAACCTGAGTCAAGCCCAGATTCCAGGGTCACTGGTTCCTGGTCTTGATGGCTTCTCTATGCCTATGCATATGCCTCCAGCATGTTGTCCCTTTCCTCATCTGCAAGGCGGCCCAAGAATCCTAAAGTTAAGGCCATAGCCAGAGTTCAGAAGCACAACAGGCAAGCCCAACCAGAACCCAGGAACCCTGATGCTGCATAAAGGAGGGAGGAAGACAGTTCTAACAGGAGGCCAGAGATAATGTAGTCAGGGCAAAGTCCCACTGCACACCCGACCTCACCAACTTGGGCAAGCTCCTTTTAGAGAAGACACGGCGTGGGCAGCGGAGGTGCAAGTGGCCAGAGCACCAACTTCGCATGTTGAGCCATTCCACTGTGCGGGCAGGCACTGGACCCTCCTCTTTGTGCAGCAAGATTAGTTGCTTCTGGGCACGCACAGCTGTGCTCTCCAACATCCGCTCCAGCTGGAGGAGAGCAGAGCCTGGTCAGCAAGTCCAGGCAAGGCCAAGGACTGAGCATAGCACAGAACCAAGGACCACTGCGGAGCTGTCTCCAAGGTCCACACTCAATGCTGCCCTGATTGCTAGCCCCAGATGGGACAGTGTATGATGGTCTAGTTAGTAGCTGGGCTATCAAGATGGCCGGCCCATCTTGGGGTAGCTAACACCCTGACCACACGGTCCACTCAGCTGTGTGTGGCAGGTAGCCAGCATGGCTACAAGGGTGCCAGATAGAGTTAGGAGTGCATCCTCTTGTGTCTCACACACTGCCTTGTGACTGTGTGGTGCGGTCTTCACAAATGATGCACCTTTTCTGCCCTTTCAGAATGACACTACTCCTGCACAATGGAAACGCACAGCACAGGGGAAAATTCCAGCTGCTCCAGGATTAGACAGGCAGAGCAGATACTGGAAGTGAAAGCTGAGCAGGTAGAACAGAGAGGAGATGGAAACAGTAATTAATATGAAGAGGTGTCACTTCATATTACTTAGTTAAAGGAAATGAATGGACTGAAAGTGTTCATTTCTGGGAGGGACATGGAGCTCTTCAGCCAGGCCTGCAGCCGTTCACAGAGGAAAACTGTGAAAACACCGGGCAAGAAATTTGGCAGCATCTAGTAAGTACAAACATATCCTTTGGGTCAACAACTTGGAAGTATCTATAGACAATGTGCACTTGCTTGTCACTATGAAGCAATTGGCAAAGAACACATCCACCAATAGACAGTGGGGCGCTCACAAATAAAAACCAAACGGCCAAAAAAGGATGAAACAATGGCATTTTTATCAAAATCCTAGGTATTGATGAAAGAGTAAATATAATACTGGGCATGGTGGTGCACACCTTTAATCCCAGCACTTGGGAGGTAGAGACAGGTAGATCTCTGTGAGTTCGAGGCCAGCCTGGTCTGTATAGTGAGTTCCAGGGCAGCCAGGGCTACACAGTAAAACCCTGTGTCAAAAAACCAAAGCAGGGCTGGAGAGATGGCTCAGAGGTTAAGAAGCACTGACTGTTCTTCCAGAGGTCACAAGTTCAATTCCCAGCAACCACATGGTGGCTCACAACCATTCACAATGAAATCTGTTGCCCTCTTCTGGCCTGCAGGGATATCTGCAGACAGAATACTGTATACATAATAAATAAATAAATCTTTAAATAACAACAACAACAACAAAAAAAAAAAACAAAACCAACCAAACAAAAAAAAAGTAACAACTTGGAAAGCAGAAGCAGGCGGATCTCTGTGAGTTCAAGGCCAGCCTGGTCTACAAAGAAAGTCCAGGACAGCCAGGGCTGTTACACAGAGAACCTCCCCCCCTTTGAGACAGGGTTTCTCTGTGTATCTGTGGCTGTCCTGGAACTCACTCTGTAGACCAGGCTGGCCTTGAACTCGCAGAGATCCATCTGCCTCTGCCTCCCGAGTACTGGGATTAAAGGCGTGCCCCATCATGCCCGGCCATTTTGGACAGCTGTGAACTGCCTTGTGGGTGCTGGAATTTGAACTGGGTCCTTTGGAAGAACAGCCAGTGCTCTTAACCACTGAGCAATCTCTCCAGCCCTAACCCTGTCTCTAAAAACCAAAAAAAGAAAAAAAAAGAAAGAAAGAAAAAAAGAGCCAGGTGTGGTGGCACACACCTTTAATCCCAGCACTTAGGAGGCAAAGGCAGGTGAGGTCAAGGCCAGCCTGGTCTACAAAGTGAGTGCAGGGCAACTAGGACTACACAGAGAAGCCCTGTCTAAAAAAAAAACAAACAAACAAAAACAAAAACACCCCCCCCCAAAAGTAAATTTCAGAATGATACAAAATAGAGCACTGTTTCTATACAATCTCTAGGAATGAATAGCAAAGAGTGATTGGCAGATATGTGGGTCCTCTTCTAAGTTCTTGGAAGGATAAGCAGGGCTCTGGGGATGGGAGCCCTGTCCAGCCACTCACCTCACCTACTGCTGGTTCTTGGTCACCCAAGCCCACAATGAGGATGCAGTCAGCCTGCCGAATGCAGCGCTGGGTCCAGGGTGTGAGTGTGCTGTCTGATTGATACAGCACAATCCGGTGGATGTCCTCCTGCTGCCCCAGCCAGCTGGACAGCCGGTACTCATGGATACTGCAAGACACAGGGCAGCACCTCTCTTTCTTAAAAAAGTTCTTTAAAAACTTATTTATAGCCGGGCGGTGGTGGCGCACGCCTTTAATCCCAGCACTTGGGAGGCAGAGGCAGGCGGATCTTTGTGAGTTCGAGGCCAGCCTGGTCTACAAAGCAAGTCCAGGACAGCCAGAGATATTCAGAGAAACCCTGTCTCGAAAAACCAAAAGAAAACAAAACAAAACAAAAACAAAAACAAAAAAAACTTATTTATATATGAGTGCTTTTTCTTTGTGAGTGCCCCGTCTGCATGCACACCTACATGCCAGCAGAGGGAGTCACCTCCCTTTGTAGATGGTCGTGAGCAACCATGCAGTTGCTGGGAATTGAATCAGGACCTCCGGAAGAACAGCCAGTGCTCTTAACTGCTGAGCCAACCCCTAAATTTTTTTGAAATTAAAAATTAAAAATATTTTTTGAGACAGGGTTTCATTATATGGCATTGGCTGGCCTGGAACTCGATCTGCAGACTAGGCTAGCCTCGAACTTACAGAGATTGTCCTGTCTCTGCCTCCTGAGTGCTGGCACCTCACCTTCTGTGGGGTCTCCTAAGGCCCCTCATCTTCATTAGCACCCCTCCCACAGAGCAGCAGAGGAGGTTTGGAGCTAGGCAGCTGAACAGAGGCTGTGGCCAGGCCTCAAAGTTGGGGGCTTAAGAGAGGTGAGGTGCAGAGCTGCCTGCACGGGAAGGTGGACATGGCTGTCCCTGGGACCTGCGACGGTGCCCAAGGACACACAGAGTAGAGAGATAGCTGGACAAGGAACCTGGTGTAATGGGCAGACACCATGGCACGGGGAATGAGGTCTATCTGAGGACCGTGCTGGGACAGCCAAGAGAAGAGTTCAGGCTGGCTAAATTTCTCTACATGGGACCAAAAGGGGGCCAGAGGTGGGCGCACCTGTCTAGAGCAGCAGAACCAAGGCGTTGTTTGATGTTGTCACTGGTCAGTAGCAGGACAGGACCTGAAAACATGCATCCATTTCAGAAGTCTGTCCCAGCAGCCAGCTCTTAGGAAAAGCAAGACACCAGAGTGTTTACACCTCGTCGTTAGCTCCCTGGGAGGGATTGATGGCAAAGGCGATGAGCCAAGTTTGTAGGCTGCCCGTCCAAATCTGGGTCTCCTGTTGACATATGAGCCAAATCTTTGCAATACTATCATCAGGTGTGTGGAAACATGCTGGTGGCAAGGGCAGCATGCAGCAGTAAAACCTGGAACCCTGTTATTTCCCAAAGCCATATCTGAAGTGGCCTGGATCTAAATGTAGTTCTTTCGCATGCATGTGAAATAGCCAAGGAAAGGTCAGATGTGGCCCAGAAGCAGTGCAGAGCAGCAGACACTCTCAGGAAGCTGCTCAGGAGTACAATGGCCACAGGGAGAAAAGGGCCTAGCAGTGGAAAAGTCAGTAATAATACACAAGACTTAAATCGTTCCTAACAAGCCAATCCCAACACTTAGAAGGCAGAAGCAGGTGGATCTCTATGAGTTCAAGGCTATCTTGGTCTATATGCTTCAAGTTCTGTCTAAGCTCCCCAGCTAGATTTGGGAGCTATAAAAGAAGTATAGCACTTCCTAGGGATAGTATTGTAGACTCTCACAGCCAAAGTTTCCAGCTCTTGCCATCAAGACCATGCCAACCATGTCCCTGTCTGCCAAAGGCATGGGTTCTGTGTAGGAGGCAGGATGCTTCTTCCTACAGAGCATAAGGGGGGCAAGTCTAGGTGAGTGGGAGCCTCATTGGAGCCAGGTATTCCAAAAGTCACCAGTACTACCCGTCTCCACTCTGTGGAGCATCCAGCCAGGATGCTGCCCCAGGTCCTGCCTGGCTGCCTATTAGCTTCTTCTCTAGATTCCTAGATCCAAGGAAGCCAAAGGAAAGGGAACAACACCTTCCATAATAAAAGAAAACTTCTCAGCCTGGACTCTTCACAAGTGTAACACAGTTGGATATAAAAGGGACATACCAAAGGCACCTGACCCAAGGGAAAGGTGAGCCCAGTGTGGCTTTTCTAAATGAGGCTCTGATTGAACTGACAGGACAGGTCCCCTTCCTCACTTGTAGTTCTCAAGAATCACCACAGGGTGTGCTAGTTCCCAAGACAGGGAGGGGAAGGTCAGGAGAGCTGGGCTCAGTCTGTGCTTTTAGACACAAGATATTCTCCAATGCCTTGACCCAGCTAGTCCTGTCCCCTGGGGTATAAGACCCAAGGCAGGCTGCTAGCCAGGTTCCCAAGTCTAGAGACCAGCTGACAATAAACCCATGCACCTACTTCCAACAAACTTGCTTTGGTGTTGGATAGCATTTTCCTCCTGGATAAAACCTTCCATCTTAGAGGGAAGCTCATTGAAACAAACAATATTAAAAGGAGGCGAAGCAACAGATTGGTGTAAGGGGAGAGGAAGTACTCCATCCTGCAGGGAAGCTCTATAAACTAAGGAACTAAAGAACTCACATAATTCTAGGAAGTCATTGGCACTAACCAGATTCACTGGGTTCTTGCCTCCCCGAGTGTACATAAGCAGAAAGCACTGCTGAGAGACACTCCCGGACCAGCTGAATGGGTTAGAAGAGGCAGATCAGCCAAGCTGCCTAAAAGAAGCAGACAGCAGCTGAGCTACCTGGAAAGAACACTCTCCAACATGTTAAGCCACTTATTAGGATTTCAGCTTTTGTGGATGTCACCCATGCTGGGCCTTGGTGATGCTGCTGTCTTTGATTCATTTCTGCTCCCGTAAGTAACCCCAATAAAACTCACTGGTTCACTGAGTTAGACTTTGGTGGTATCCATACTTTCGTTTGTTGTTGGTTCCCTATCCGGGTTGCGCAGCTACTTATTCATATGTCCCCAGAAAGTGTCACATGCATGTGTGTGTCTTGTGTGCGAGTTTTTCTCTCACCAGATGCAGAACACAGAGAAGAAGAACACTGTTTGATAATGATTGACAACCTCAAGACATGACCCATGAGCTAAATAAGCAGTAAGTTGCACTTGATTATATAAAAATTCCTGCTTTGTGAAAGACACTGTTCAGTGAATTAAATGACAAGACACCAACCAGGAAAGAACATTCACAAAAGGAACTGTCTGATAGAAAACTGTCATCTACAATATATACAAAAACTCTTAACTTCAACAATTTTTATTTCTTCTTTTCTTTCTTTCTTTTATTTTATTTATTTATTTTTTTGGAGACAGGGTTTCTCTGTGTATCTCTGGCTGTCCTGGGCTCACTTTGTAGACCAGGCTAGCCTTGAACCCCCAGAGATCCACCTGCTTTTGCCTCCTGAGCTGGGATTAAAGGTGTGCCTGGCTAAGATAGATAGACAGATTGATTATGTATTCAGTATTCTGCCTGCATGTATGCCTATACTCTGAAAGAGGGCCCTATATCATTATATATGGTTGTGAGCCTCCATATGGTTGCTGGGAACTGAATTCAGGACCTTTGGAAAAACAGCCAGTGCTCTTAACCTCTGAGCCATCTCTCCAGTCCTAAATTTCAACAATGTAAAAACAACCAGGGAGCCTGGGGAGATGGCTCAGTTGGTTAAGTACTTGCCATGCAAGCCTGAGGTCCTAAATTCAGCTCTCTAGCACCCATGGAAAAATCCAGGCTCCCCTGTAAACCCTGCACTGGTGGGACAAAAATAGCAAGATCCCTGGAGTTTGCTAGCTAGCTAGTCTAGCTGAGTTGGTGATACACAGATGAATGAAGCACACGAAAAAGTATCCCGTATCACGTATCTCAAGGGGAAACACCAATTAAAACAAAGCACCACTGTACACTACTCAAATGGCTTAATCCAAATAACAGACCCACCAAATACTGGAAGATGGGAGGATGAGGGGCATAGAGTAGTAGGAACTCTTTGCCAGTTACTTGGTACGGCCATTTGGGAAGGCAGTCTGGCAGTTTTCTTTATAAACTAAACATATATTTGCCACATGACCCAGGAATCATATTCCTTGGTATTTACCCAAAGGAGCTGAAATCAGGCCCACCCAAAAGTCCACACATAGACGTCTACAGCCATGATCACCAAAACTGGAAGTGACGGTCAACATGTCCTTCAAGAGGTGGGCGGATAAACCAACTGTGGTCTAACCAAACAAAGGTATACAATTCACCTCTCTTTTTAAAAAAGTATTTAAAAAGCCAATTCTCAGGCTGGAGAGTTTGCTCAGTGGTTAAGAACACATGCTACTCTTTCAGAGGATCCAAGCTCAATTCCCAGCACCCACATGGCAGTCACAACTGTCCAGTTCTCAGGACTCTGATACCCATATCACATCCACACTCACACACATACATACATGAAGGAAAAACACCAATGCACATAAAATGTAAATAAAAAATAAATTGTTAAAAAAGTAATAAAAAGTTATCAAGCTGGGCAATGGTGGTGCATACCCAGAGGTGGGTGGATATCTGAGTTTGAGGCCAGCCTGGTCTACAGAGTGAGCTCCAGGGAAGCCAGGGCTATACAGAGAAACCCTGTCTTGAACACAAACAAAACAAAACAAACAAAAAGTTATCTAATCACCTACCAAAAGACATGGAGGGAACTCAAATACAGAATCCCAAACGTGTCATTCTGAAGAATAGCTAAGTTAGGGAAAAAACAAAACGATCAGTGGTCACTAGGGTTTGTTTGGGAGAAAGTGTGAGTAGGAAGAACACAGAAGACCCTTAGGACAAGGGGAAATACCTCAAGTGATACTGCAGGAGTGAATACATGTCATCATCACACGATCTAAACCCAAGTAAGCCTCCAGGTCCACTCTGAACCCTGAGCAATAGGGATGCAGACAGAAGTTCCATTCTGGTAGGGGATGATGACAGTGGGGAGAGCTGTGCATGGTGAGGGCAGGGAATATGTGTGAGATCCATGGCTCTTCCCGATTTTGCTTTGATCCTACAACTCTTCAAAAACTAAAGGGTTTTTTTTTGGGGGGGGGACAGGGTTTCTCTGTGCATCTTTGACTCTCTTTGTACACCAGGCTGGCCTTGAACTCACAGATATCCACCTGCCTGTGGCTCCCCAGTGCTGGGATTAAAGGAGTGTGCCACCATGCCTGGCTTTTTTTTTTCAAGACAGGGTCTCTCTGTGTAGCCCTGACTGTCCTAGACTCACTTTGTAGACCAGGCTACCCTTGAACTCACAGAGATCCATCTGGCTCTGCCTCCCGAGTGCTGGGATTAAAGACATGTTTATTGGTTTTTATTGTTGCTGCTCTTTTGTTTTTTTGAGTCAGGTCTTTCTAGGTAGCTGTGACTGGCCTAGAACTCACTATGAAAATCAGGCTGGCCTTAAATTTGCATCACTCTTTCTGCCTCTGCCTCCCAAGTGCTGGATTACAGGCATGTAACACCATATTTGACTTTAAAAAGTTCTTTTCCCAGCTGGGCGGTGGTGGCGCACGCCTTTAATCCCAGCACTTGGGAGGCAGAGGCAGGCGGATCTTTGCGAGTTCGAGGCCAGCCTGGTCTACAAAGCGAGTCCAGGACAGCCAGAGCTGTTAAACAGAGAAACCCTGTCTCGAAAAAAAAAAACCAAAAAAAAAAAGTTCTTTTCCCCACCATCCTCCATGCAAGAAAACAAATAGTCCAACTGAAAATGAAAAAAAGAAGTTGGTGGTGGCAGTGCAGGCCTTTAATCCCAGCACTTGGGAGGCAGAGGCAGGCAGATATCTTTGAGTTCAAGGCCAGCTTGGTCTACAGAGTGAGTTCCAGGAGAGCCAAGGCTGTAACAAAGAGAAACCCTGTCTCAAAAAACCAAAAAAGGAAAAAAGAAAATGAGAAAAAGGGCCTGGGATGTAGTAAAAAATAGAGAACTTGCTGGACATGTGTGAGGCCCTGAGTTCTACTCCAGCCCTCAACAAACAAAAACAGAAAGAAAAAAAGCAAACAGCTAGAATATATGAATAGACATTTACTAAAGCAAATATATACAGAAAGCAAATCAGTATATGAAAAATTGTTTAGTGTCATAAACCAACAGAGAAAAGTAAATTAAAATTAGAGCATATAGGCTAAGCGTGGTGGTGCATGCCTTTAATCTCAGTACTCAGGAGCAGAAGGCAGGTGGAGTTCAAGGCCAGCCTAGTCTACAGAGTGAGCTTCAGGACAGTTACAGCCATCCAAGACAACATAATGAGACCTTGTCTCAAAAAAAAAGTTAAATAAATAAGTAAATATTAGGGCATGTTATCACTATGCCCCTATTAGAATAGTTACAATTAAAGTACCGATGTCACAGAATAGTGTCAAGGATGTGAGGAGGCTGGTCTTCACACACTGCTAGTGGGATACAAAATGCTATAGACATTGTGGAGAGAGCCTGGCAGTTTCCTATTAGACTGAATATCTCTTAAGACTTTAATCCCAGCACTCTGGAGGCAGAGGCAGGCTGACCTCTGTGAGTTCAAGAACAAATTGGTCTACACAGAGAATTCCAGGACAGCCAGAGCTATACAGTGAGAGTGCCTGAAAAACAAAACAAAACAAAAACAACAAAAAAACAATAATTTAAAACTATATATACTACTACATTAAGGTTTTTTTTGTTTTTTTTTTTTTGGTTTTTCGAGACAGGGTTTCTCTGTAGCCCTGGCTGTCCTGGACTTAGTTTGTAGACCAGGCTGGCCTCGAACTCACAGTGATCTGCCTGCCTCTGCCTCCCGAGTGCTGGGATTAAAGGCGTGCGCCACCACCGCCCGGCTTTACATTAAGTTTTTTAAAGAATAATTTATAGTTCAGGAAGCCACTGGTATGTCATTTCTTAGTTTTGGAAGCTGCAGGCCCTGCACTTCCTATATAATCAGATATATTTATCCCTCTCAGGTCTCTGAGGTGGTTGAAGACTAGATAGCTAGAGTCTCATAGTTAAATTTTGAGTTGTTTAGGAATCAAAAAGGTGTTCTGGATCTAAGAAGATGTTTTTAAAATTGTGAGGCAAGTTAGTATGAAGGTTGAGTTAGATATAGAACTTTAAACTCATGGAGATGGTTAGATAGTAGAATGTTAAAGTCAGGTGTCAAATACATATGGACTGGACATTGGGAATATATGCTAAGCCATATAACTCTCATAATTGTGGCCTATTTATTTCTGTTGTTTTGTATTGTATTTATTATTATAAGAGAAAGAACCATTTGTTGGACTGTAAGGGGGAGCTGTTGGGGGGAAAAAGATATACCTTAAACTAAAAAAAAAAAAAACAAAACAAAACGGTAGAGGATAGGGGGGTTGAGGGTGGAAGCGGGTGGAAGGGTGTGACTGGGGGGGAGTAGGGAGGGGATTGTGATTGAGATGTAACTTGAAGAAATAAAAAATAAATTATAAAAAAGAATAATTTATAAATATAGACACTGTGGTAGCTTTCAATTTTGGAGATATTTGGTTTGCATTATTTAATGCTTTAAATATGCTTTATATATATATAAATGTTTTAAATAAATATTAGTTGTTCTCAACCTTCCTAATGCAACAACCCTTTAATACAGTATCTCATATTATGATGATCTCTAACCATAAAATTACTTTGTTGCTACTTCACAACTGTAATTTTGATACTGTTCTGAACCATAATGTAAATATCTGCTATTTGGGATATCTGATATATGACCCCCTAAGGGGTCACAACCCACAGGTTGAGAACCATTGTTTTATATAATTAAGTCTGTTTGGGGTAGAGGACATGTTTGTGCCATACTAACATAGATATTCTAATAATAATATCTTGTTTTATGATAATTGGACATACTGACTGCATTCACTATTATATCATTTTTCAGAGACAATCTTGAAACTTCTATTGTAACCTACCAGATAAAATGAGTATTTTTTCATATGTTCACTCAAAATTACATAAACATTTGTAAATAAAATGTTAAGAAAACCAGAATAGGGGTTGGAGAGATTGCTCAGTGGTTAGGAATACTGGCTGCTAACCCAGGTTCAATTCCTAGCACCTACATGACAGCCCACAACTGTCTGTAACTCTAGTTCCAGGGGATCAGACACCCCCACATACACACATACAGAACACTAATGTACCTAACAATATATATATATATATATATATTTTTTTTTTTTTTTTAAGAAGAAAAAGGAGGACTGGAGAGATGGCTCAGTGATTAAGCGCACTAACTGGTCTTCTAGAGGACCTGGGTTCAATACCTAGCACCCACATGACAGCTCACAGTTGTCTATACCTCAAGTTCCAGGGGACCTGACACCCTCACACAGGCATACAGGTAGGCAAAACACCAATGCACACAAAATAAAAATAAAATTAAAAAATAAACAAATAAAACAAAACAACAACAAAAAGAAAACCAGAATACCTTACAAACTTGGAAATTCTCAAAAATTCTCCTGAGTTTTAATTTTGTGTTCTTAGATTCTAAAAATTAAACATATATTTATTTATTTATCTGTGTGTACGTGGGGAGGGGCACATGAGTGTGGAGTCAAGGTATACCTTATAGGATCTGGCTTTTTCCTCCCACCATGTAGGTACTAGGGATCAAGCTTAAGTTGTCAGGATTGAAGTAAAGCATTTAACTGCTGAACCATCTTGCCAACCCTAGGCCCTAAGATTTAACAGCCTCCTCCTGAGGATGACTCAGCTCAGGGTTCCATCCTAGGACTACTATGTAGCATTGATAGGACTAACACTCAGCAGTGTTCAGATGCTGGCCTAGAGAATGGTCTGGTTCTAACCCCCCCACCCCCAAAACTACCTGGTTCTACCCAAGGGTATTCTCCATCAGCTCAGCAAGATCCATGCCCATATATTCCAACACCCACTCCAGCAGGCAGAGTGCTGGTATACACTTCTAGCAGGCTCAGAAACCAAAAAACATGGTCCTGTAATGGAGGCGGGATATCTATACAGACCCTCCTAATAATGTCTCTGGGTCCGCCCATCTTAAGGTTTTCTAGCACATTACACACTATTGTGCCCATGCAGATCTCAGAGCCTGAAAATCCCTCAATGTGGAGAGTTCCCTTAGAGTAGAGCCTTCCACAACGCAAGATCCACCTGCAGTGTAGAGGGCAGCCCACAGACCCTGAGGAATGATAACTTTTACCTTCAGGCCTCTGTGTGGCTTACCAATGGCACTGAGGGCATGTTGGAGCTCCAGGGCAAAGGCGGTCAGGGGCACATCCTCAGACACGGGCATCGCTGCCACAGTGGACAAGTTGCCAGGTTGGTTCCCCAAGTCCCACTTACTGCTTGCTGTGTAAAGTCCAAGCTGGTGACCTGTAGGCACAGAACCAGGAATCAACTTGGAAGGCTGAGCAGCCAGCAAATCAGCTTCCATGGTTCCAGATGGCATTGGGTTCTACCCAGTAGGACCAGGGTCTGCTTTCAGTCTCACAATGAGTAAAGCAGGTCCTTGATCAATACCAAAACTGATGTTGACTCTTAAATTTATCTTGACCCTCCAAGAGCTTGGGAACTCCAGGAGCAAGAAAATTTGGAAAACATCTTGACAGATGAGAGCACTGCCCCCCACCCCATGGTCTCACTACTTAGCCTCAGCTGGCCTCAAATCTACCTGTCTTAAACGGCATATATACTAGCATGCCTGGAAGGACTTGTTGCTCTTTTTAGGTTTTTAATCTAGAAACGGTTATCTTAGAAGAGTGACAAGCACGCCTTCATCATCTCTTATCTACATGGGACTTTAAACCCAAAGGAAGCAGAGAATAAATAAGGAAGGTCATTCCGGGACAGGGACAGGGTGCCCTGGGGTGACACCAAAAGGGATGTCTGTAGCAGAGAAATTAAAGCAGGCAGAGCCTCCCTGGGACTATGATGCCCAAGGGTCCCATAGTGCCTCACCTAGAGACCTGGAGAGCCTGACCTCCTCCCAGAGCCCTACTCAGCTGCAGGGGATGAAGGGCCACACAACATCACCTAGAGACCTGGAGAGCCTGACCTCCTCCCAGAGCCCTACTCAGCTGCAGGGGATGAAGGGCCACACAACAGACACAGGTGCAACCCAAGACGTTTTCATCTTTGCTGTCCTAGAGCAAAGACCTTGATACAAGTGCTCCTCTCATTTAAATTCCCCTCTTGAAGCATGTCCCTCTTGCCTCCATGAGGGTGGCTAAGCACATCTCATGACACTGGTAGGCACATCTCCACTTGACCAGGGGTTTCTGTGGCATTGTAATGCTATGCGCTCCCTGGCCACTGGTGGCCCACCCTCCTCTACAATGTCCCTCTCACCCCGACCTTCTGTTGTACTCTGACAGACAGACCCACCTTCAGGCCTGGGCCACCTGTCTCCCTTAAGGGCAGTTTCCAAATGCCTGGCTTCTTCTCTGCTCCTCACCCCAGGAACAGTTTCCAGAAACTATCAGATGCATGACTGCAATTGGTTGGACATGTCTCTGCACACACATGGACTTAGAAGTCAAGTGCAAAGGGACAGCTGGAGCTTCAGTGGTATGTGGAACCCCATTCAGTGACATAGGCAGAGCCAGGAGTCAACTTGTGAAGCTGGGCCAGATAGCATAAGGCCAGCATCCGTGTTCCAGATAACATAAGGTACAGGATAGTAAGAGAGAGTTTAGGAAGGGTCTGCCAATTCCAGGCAAACCTAAGACCAGGGAGAGAGGGTGAGAGACCAGGAGCCACACTCAGGCTGTAACAAGCAGAAACAAGTCTGCATTCTTTTTTTTTTTCTTTTTCTTTTTTTAGGTTTTTTGAGACAGGGTTTCTCTGTGTATCTCTGGCTGTCCTGGACTCACTTTGTAGACCAGGCTGGCCTCAAACTCACAGAGATCCACCTGCCTCTATCTCCCAAGTGCTGGGATTAAAGGCGTGCGCCACCAGGCCCGGCCAAAGTCTGCATTCTTAAGAAGATACATGTGCCTCACATACACACTACATGCAAATAATACATCTGTAATATATACACCCTCCTACATCATATATATACCACACATACAACACACACACTCCATATACATATCTCACACACATCATATATATGCCATACAAACATACAACTCACATACATACTACCTACATACTATGCATATACCACACACATAACTCATATGGTACCTTACATATACCATATGTGCACCACATACACACACCTCACATATTACCTCATATACACACATTCACAAAAATATTCACTGTATTGTTTAAATGAGTTGAGAAGGCCAGAGATACATAATCATACCCTGCCTCAAAAAGAAAAAAAAAAACACCAAAACACAACAACAAGAAAACCAAAAAAATAAGCTAAGCAGTGGTGGTGGATACCTTTAATCCCAGCACTTGGGAGGAAGAGGCAGGTGGATCTCTGAGTTCTAGGCCACTCTGGTCTACAGAGTGACTTCCAGGAAAGCTGGGGCTACACAGAGAAAGCCTCTCCTCCATTGCTGGTGGGACTGCAAACTTGTACAGCTACTTTGAAATCAATATGGTGGTTTCTCAGAAAACTGAGAATAGATCTACCTCAAGACCCAGCTAGGTATACCACTCCTGGGCATATTCCCAAAGGATGCTCCATCATATCATAAGGGCATCTGCTCTACTA
The DNA here is from genome assembly GCA_907164525.1 of Lophiomys imhausi. NCBI lineage: Eukaryota > Metazoa > Chordata > Mammalia > Rodentia > Muridae > Lophiomys > Lophiomys imhausi. The sequence continues at coordinate 10,368,524 of CAJQZJ010031933.1, forward strand.
TGTTCATAGCATCTTTATTCATAATAGCCAGAAACTGGAAACAACCTAGATGTCCCTCAACCAAGGACTGGATAAACACAATGGAGTATTACTTAGCTGTTAAAAATAATAACATCATGAAATTTGCAGGCAAATGGATAGAACTAGAAAAAAATCATCCTTAGTGAGGTAACTAAAACCCAGAAACACACACATGGTATGTATTCACTTATAAGTGGAAATTAGCCATAAGTACAGGATAGCTATGCTATAATCCACAGACCCAGAGAAGCTAAGTAACAAGGAGGGCTCAAGGGGGGAACACATGAATCTCCCTGGGAAGGAGAAATGCAATAGACAATGAGGGTAAATGGGTGGGGCTGGGTGGGGATAGAAACAAGAGGGATTGGCCGGGCAGTGGTGGCGCACGCCTTTAATCCCAGCACTTGGGAGGCAGAGGCAGGCGGATCTTTGCGAGTTCGAGGCCAGCCTGGTCTACAAAGTGAGTCCAGGACAGCCAGGGCTACACAGAGAAACCCTGTCTCGAAAAACCAAAAAAAAAAAAAAAAAAAAGAAACAAGAGGGATCAGGTAGAGGGTGGATGGAAGGGAAGGGACAGACAACTGCAATTGGGGGTATCTCAGGGATGAACCAGAAACCTAGTACAATAGAAAACTCCCAGAAATCTACAAGGGTGACCCACTAGCTCAGACTCCTAGCAATGGGTGATACAGAGCCTGAACTGGCCATCTCCTGTAACCAGGTAAGACTTCCAGTGGAGGGACTGGGACAACAACTAGGTCACAAAATCTTCCATCTATAATTTGTTCTGCCTGCAAGATGTGCTAGGGTAAAGGTGGCACAGAAATTGTGAGAGGGCCAGCCAATGACTGGTCCAGCTTGATACCCATACCACAAAAGGAAACCTCCCCGACACACACTGGCTGGAGGGCCAGGACACACAGGCTGTATAGCCTAGAGACCGAGGATAGAAAATGATTACTAATGATATTCTGTTGTACTCATATTGGTGCCTATCCCAATTGTCATCAGAGAGGTTTCATCCAGAAGCTGATGGAAACATGCAGAGACCCACAACTCAAACAGTTAGGTTTGAGGAATTGAGGAATCTTGCAGAAGAGGAGCAGGGTTGTAGGAGCCTGAGGAGTCAAGGACACTACAAGAAAACCCACAGAAACAACTAACCTAGGCTCATGGGGGCACACAGAGACTGAACCGACAACCAGGGAGCCTGCATGGGACTGCCCTAGGCTCTCTGTATATGTTATAATTGTGTAGCTTGGTCTTCTTGTGGGACTCCTAACAGTAATAGCAGGACCTGTCTCTGACTCTTTTGCTTACTTTTGGGACCCTTTTCGTCATCCTGGTGGCCCTGACCAGCCTTAATACCAGGGAAGGTGCCTAGTCTTCCTACAACTTGACATGCCATGTTTGGTTGATACCGCTGGGAAGTCTGCCCTTTTCTGAAGAGAAACTAAGGAGAAGCGGATGGGGGGAGGGGCAATGGGGAAGAAAGGACTAGGAGGAGAGGAGGGAGGGGAAACTGTGGTTGGGATATAAAGTAAACTAATTTTTAAAAAAGGAACAAAAAACTCCCCCAAAACCAACAACAACAAAAAAATACAGCTGAGGAGAGATGTTGGTAGTGGGGAAAACAGCTAAATGAATGACCTTCTTAGCTATCAAAAAATAAAACACACCTTTAAGCCTGGCGATGGTGGCACACATGATGGGGTGATGTTATGCATTGTAAATGGTAATTAACCTGCTTCCAGAGCCCCACTTGCTGTACATCAAATACTGCTCTGTTACCTTGCTTTCTAATCATTGTCTCTGATTGACTTTAATAAAATGTCAAGGCCTGTGATTGAGCAGAGAGAAAGGTAGGCAGGGCAAAGGTTCTCGAGCTTCTGGGGCAGACCAGAGCATCTTAGGTAGAAGCCAGAGCAGGAGGGAGGATACATCATCCCATGGATTTGAGAAAAGAACTTCATTACACATGGCCTGGAACATTGGCATAGTGTGGAGAATAACACCCCAGGTGACGTATATATGGGGTCATATTTGGGGAATAGAATTAAGGGCTAGCAGGCAGGAGAGATGGCTCAGCAGTTAAGAGCACTGGCTGCTCTTCCAGAGGTCATGAGTTCAATTCCCAGCAACCACATGGTGGCTCAAAACCATCCATAATAAAATCTGGTGCCCTCTTCTGGCCTGCAGATATACCTGTGGACAGAACACTGTATACATAATAAATAAATCTTAAAAAAAAAAAAAGAATTAAGGGCTAGCTTAGATGGGCTAAGATTGCACAACCCAAGCCTTGGCTTGTTAAAATCCATCAGGTGTCTGTGTGTTTATTTACAGTGATAGGTTAAGGATTAACACCACCGACCAATTAAATATATTGTAAATAATTTACCTCTTTACTTACTTCTACACACATACATCCTGGTCTACAGAGTGAGTTCCAAGACAGCCAGGGTTCCACAGAGAAACCCTGTCTCAAAAAACCAAAAACCCACACACAAAAAAAACCCAAACCAAACACAACAACAACAAAACCTCCCAAAGCAAGCAAAGAAACAAACAAACAAAAATGGAAAAGAAAACATATCTTTATATATTGGTGAAAAGAGCTACTGAATAAAATAGCTATAGTTAATTTATAAAAATAATTCCATTATTAAATAAACATCTCAAGCCTTCCAAAACCAAAGTTCCTGTATCTCTAAGTAAACAGAAACACAGATAAACAGACCTGGCCTGCTCAGCATGGTCCAGACACTCATTGTGGACTGGGCACCTGGTCTTCTCTGACCAACTCCCACAGTGCCTGTGGCCTGGCACTGCCCCCTGTTTGCACACCCCTCAGCCCCAAAAGGTAGCTCTGGCAATGTAGCACATAGCCACCCCAGCTCTGGTCAGAAAGCCTACAATGGGCCCTCCTTTGGTGCCTTTTTCTCCAGAGTCCCCACAGAGGAACAGAACAAAGGATGGTACAGAGTTTCAGCAATCATGCCAGCTCAAGGAAACACAGGCTGACCAACTACTAGAGCCTTGACAATGGAGTTAACATTTAGATCACAGTCCACAAAACTAACTTGAGCTGTGAATGCAAACACATTTACAGCCACAGAAGATTTAAATGGGAATATAATATTCAAATATATATACTTATTATTTAACACTATTTTAAAAACTAATGATTTATTTTTATGTACATTTGGTGTTGGGCCTACATATATTGAGGGGCCCCAGGGGACCCCAAATTATGACCATAGGGCTCCCAAAGAAGCCCACGTGGCAGGCTTCTTCCTTCTGTTAAATTAAGGGAGGCTCTGAGGATCCCATTCCCAGAGATGAGCTCAGCAGTTAATGAAAAAATATATATATAAACAATGGTCAAGACCTGGGCATCTGGCCAGAAAGAGATATGGTTGCTTAGATACCAGTTAGACAGAGAGCGCTGATTAATGGCAAATAGAGCATTGGCTGGAAGAGCAGCCAATGCTCTTAACCACTGAGCCCTCTCTCCAGCTCGCAATATATACTTATTTTATTCAATATATTATATGTATTCAAAAAATCAGTATACACCAAATTACCAGGTACACCAAGAGAAAGGAATCTATTTTTCTTTGTTTTTTTCAAGACAGGGAGATTTTTGAGACAGAGAACACTTGGAACATTTCTGTGTAGTCCTGGCTGTCTTGGAACTCCCTTAGTAGACCAGGCTGGCCTCAAACTCAAGAGATCTGCCTGCCTTTGCCTCCTGAATACTGGGATTAAAGGTGTGAACTCCAAGAGCAAAGAATCTTAATTTGAATGGACAAGTTAGTCAGCAGACAACATAAGAGCACTAATGTTAGAGTTGTTTGCTAAGGACAATGAAGCACAACCAGCTAGAGCCATCATGAAATCATAAACATTGCTGAGACAAACAGAAACAGAAAACCCTAGGAAAACAAAGAGGAACCGAAATACAACAACAAATAAAAACTTCTCTGGGGCTATGAGTGAGGTGGCATAAATCTGTAATCCCGCAGGGAAGAGGGAGACTAGAGCAAGAGGGTGGCAAGTTCTAGGTCAGTCTGGGCTATATATTGAATCCGAGGCCAGCCTGGGATGCACAGCAAGATCCTGTCTCAAAATAATAATAACAACCAAAAAAAATTTTTTAAAGCACTTTGTATAGGCTAAATAGAAGAATCAAGGTGACAGGAAAGAACAAGTGAAATTGAGGACAGTAACAATTCTACTTGAACATCATAGAGACAAAAAGATAAAAAAGGGAACAGTGCCCCAGATACCTCTGGGACAATAACAAAAGGCCTAGCATTTGTGACATTTTGTTTTCAGAAGAAAAGAAAGAATACAGGGTTGAAATAAGGTGTGAAAAAGGAAGACTAAGAATTTCCCAAATTTGCTAAAAGATATAAATCTACAGAATAAAGTAAAACTAACCCCAAAAGGCATAAATCCAAAGATTTTAAAAATTCTACAAAGTAAAGATGAGAGCAATTTAAGGGAAGGTCAAGTGTCATTTATTTGAAATCACTGAGGCCAGAGGGTTTTAGAGTTCTGAGTTTTTCAGATTTTTGTTTTTGTTTTTGGAGACAGGGTTTCTCTGTGTAGCCCTGGCTGTCCTGGACTCACTTTGTAAAGCAGGCTGGCCTCAAACTCACAGAGATCTGCCTGCCTCTGCCTCCCGAGTGCTGGGATTAAAGGCGTGCACCACCATGCCTGGCACTTTTTCAGATTTTGAAACATTTCCGGACTACTGGTTGAACAATCCTAATCTGAAAGTGGCAAATGTCCCTAAATTCATAACTTCTGAATGCTGACATGACACTCAAACTTTTGAATTTTGGATTGCAGATCTTTCAAGGCAAATGTTTGGTTCTTAAGACATGCAGAAGCAATAGTTAAGACAAATCTCAGGGCTGCTGAGATGGCTCAGTGCTGAAGAGCACTGGCTATTACTATTCCCGAGGACCCAGGTTCAATTACTAGCCCACAGTACTTGTGGTGGCCCACAACTGTCTTTAACTCCAGCTCCAGAGGATCTGACTCCCACTTCTGTCCTGCAAGGACACTTCACACAATAGTGTACAGAAAATACGCAGGCAAAACACCCAGACACATAAAACAAAATAAACAAATCTTAAAAAACAAATAACAACAAAAACCACAAAATCCACAATACACACAATGTGTCCTAAACATGATAAGGTACTCTCATTCCACTTTAAATGAAAAACTATTATTGCTATTAACAGATTAGGATAAGAATAAAATACTGTAAAGAGCACAGAAACAATCCAACAAAGAGACTGTGGAAATTAGAATTAATAAAAATAGGATGCTTAAAAATGGTTAAGTAAGCTATGTATAGTGGCACACACCTTTAACTCCAGCACTCGGGAGGCAGAGGCAGGTGGATCTATGTGAGTTCAAGGCCAGCCTGGTCTACAAAGTGAGTCCTGGACAGCCAGGGCTACACAGAGAAAACCTGTCTTGAAAAACAAAACAAAAAGTTAAGTAACCAAAAATAAAAAATAATATTGGAAAAATAAAAAATAAGATAGTAGGGGCTGGAGAGATGGCTCAGCGGTTAAGAGCACTGGCTAGTGCTCTTCCAAAGGTCCTGGAGTTGGAGTTCAACTCCCAGCAATCACATGGTGGCTCACAAGAGTAAACAATGTGATCTGATGCCCTCTTCTGGCTGCAGATGTACATGCAGATAGAGCACTCATGTATATAAAATATATAAATAAATCTTTAAAAAATAAAAAATAAGATGGTAGACATATATCCTAACAGAATAGCTATGTTAGATGTCAGTGGTCTACATAGTTAAAAGGTAAAGACTGCCAGTAAGGTCCATAACAAGCTTAGCCTCGCTGTGTTTTCCTTTAAGAAACTTATTTCAAACATAATAGTCAGACAGGCTGGAATCAAAGTAAGAGAGAACCATATGCGCTGAGCAATATGGTGTCTCTCCTAAAATTCATGTCCACTCAGAACTTCCGAATATGATCTTATATGGAAATAGAGCCTTACAGATTGATGAAGTTAAGAAGAATTCACCGCCCCCCTTTGGTCATTTGATGGGTTATAGATACTTGTTGTTATTTAGGAGGAGAGATTACAAGCTGTTAAATGGTCTTGTTAAATAGGTTTTGGAGGTTAGACCTAGGGATGGATTTCTCTCTTTTTCTTTTCTGTATCCTCTTTCTCTCCTATGTAGGGGTGAAAAGACTTGAGAAAAAAATGGCAAACAGACATAATATAGGAATGATAAAGAAAAACGACAGATTATTGAATATGTTCCTATATCTTTGTATATTGATACAAAATTAAGATTATATTTGGCTAAATTGGTATTGATCTTTGTATATTGATACAAAATTAAGATTATATTTGGCCACATTGGTTATTAATCTTTGTATATTGATACAAAATTAAGGTTAACTTTTTAAGGTATTGTACCTAGGTGACACTTAAAAATGAAATGTGAAGTCTTGGCCTTTTGTTAGCAACTGTCATAAACTGTTTAGGATAATTAAGAAGGACAAACTAATAGTCATTCAAGCATGTCATTTTGTTAGGTACTAGGGTAGTCTATCACAGTTATTTTCTAAGTTAATCAGAAATCAAGTTGCTAAGAGACAAGCAACATTTGCCTATCCAAATATAAGAAAATAGATAGGTAGTCTTCAAAAACCTCATGAGATGTGCAGAATATGGCATTCAAAGATGTTTTCTTAACTTAAGATTTTCTTTTATATTGAGACATGTCAGCTCCTGACATCACCCCCTATTCTACCCCAAGTAGAAGATGAGCATCAAAGAATCTCCAATTGGAGATGGTCGAATTAGTGGTAAGACTGTCAGTTAGCAAGAAAAATCCTTTGCTTCAACTGTAGAAAGAATGCTGTCCAAACAGGACAAAACTTGGAAGCAGGTAAGTAGACAGCCTAGCTCTGCCAAGACAGGGTAGGCAAATCCTTCATAATTCCTGCTTTACGATCAATGTCTGTCAGAGAAACCGGGCCAAATGGCTGTCGATTGATGCTGTAATGTATGGAGAGAAATTGGAAACTGTCCAGGCAGCTAGTTGTCTGTCATTTCTTAGTTTTGGAAGCTGTTGTCCCTGCACTTTCTGTATAAACAGATATATTTATCCCTCTCGGGTCTCTGATGTAGTTGAAGACCAGATAGCTAGAGTCTCATAGTTAAATTTTGAGTTGTTTAGGAATTAAGAGGGTGTTCTGGATCTAAGAAGATGTTTTTAAAATTGTGATGCAAGTTAGCTTAACATAATACTTAAAATATCAGATGTGACCCAAGTGACCAGACATACTGAGAGTAAAGAGTTAAACATGTTTACCCAAGAATTTGTCCTTTCAACAAACGCTTAGTACTATACACCTGTCTCAGCTGTGGAAACAGATATAAGACAGTAGAGGGATAGGCCACAAATGAGCTAGCCTGGGAGACCTAGTGGAAAATGAAACCAAACATGAACAGAATAAGTGGGAGGACTAGAAGTGTGAACAAAGGGCTGGAGAGATGGCTCAGAGGTTAAGAGCACTTGCTGTTCTTCCAAAGGTCCTGAGTTCAATTCCCAGCAACCACATGGTGGCTCACAGCCATCTACATTGAGATCTGCTGCCCGGGCATATATGAAGAGCAAATACTGTATACATAATAAATAAATTGTTTAAAAAAAAAAAAGAAGTGTGAACAAAAATGCAGATAGGTAACCTAGGCAGGGAACATGAGGTGGAGGCAGGAGAGAGTCACAGGCATAGTGTGAACGGACCAGGAAAGTGCCAAGAAGCAACACCAGAGTTCTCATATATCTGGGATTCAGGGAAAGAAGACAGCCCTGGAACACAGAGAGATCAATAGCTCCAAAATTATGGACACTCTTAGAGCTATAAAAAACAAACATGCTGGGGTACAGTTTTAGTTCCTGATACCCTACAGTTATTTTACCATCTTCTTATACTTGGCACATGACAGACAACAGTAGCCTCCAACTATACCACTCTTCCAGAAGCTTCATCCTCTATTTCCTTTTTCTAATCAGCTGACAAAAATAGAAGGTAGTGGGCTGGAGAGATTGCTCAGTGGTTAAGAGCACTGGCTCTTCTTCCAAAGGACCTGGGTTCAAATCCCAGCACCATATGGTAGTTCACAGCTGTCTGTAATGGACGGATGTGGTGGTACACGCCTTTAATCCCAGCACTTGGGAGGCAGAGGAAGGTGGATCTCTGTGAGTTCAAGGCCAGCCTGGTCTACAAAGTGAGTCCAGGACAGCCAAGGCTACACAGAGAAACCTTGTCTTGAAAAAAGAAAAAGAAAAAAGAAAAACAACAACAACAACAACAACAAAATAGAAGGTAGCTACATCACATTTCTTTTCACAAATAATTGAGCTGCCCTCTGTGCTGACTATGTTAAGATATATCTTGACAAAATATGCTGGCACTGTCAAAATCTAAGCCCTCTTTACTCAGAGTTGTGCTTGGTGGGAGTTTCCAGATGTTTCCAAGAGTCATGCAGGAAGTATTCCACAATGCTGCAGAGGTCTGCCCCGGCTTCTATACTTCCTTCTTCTACCCCTGCCAGGGGAAGGGTGGGGCAGTGGGTGGGGCTGAGGAAGAGCTCCAAGATAGAGCTAAGACTTACCTGTTGCAGATACCTGCTGGAGGCTGCCTAAGATCTTCTCACCCAAGAGATGAATCAGTCGGGTTACAACCTTGGAGTAGAGAAAGAAGGCAAATCCAAAACCACACCTTTAAATGGTGAAATGCTGGGAACTGAAAATGTCACAATGATATTAAACAGCACGTTGGGTTTGCTTTTTCTTTCTTTTTTTCTTTTCTTTTTGTGCTTTTTCTGTGTAGTTCTGGTTGTCCTGGACTCTGTAGACCAGGTGGCCTTGAACTCACAGAGATTCCCCTGCCTCTGCCTCCCAGTGCTGGGATTAAAGGCGTGTGCCACTAGCCGGGGGTTGACAGTGGACAAATGGAAACACAAAAGCTGCAAAAAAGTACACACTCACTCCAGAAATCAAATGGCCTAAGGAACCCATCCATGATCCCAGGCACGGCAAAGACAGCCTGACTAGACCACCAGAGAGTAGAGCTGGTCTCAGACAGGGGCCTCTGCTTTGTTTAACATCAGTTAGGTGGCACCAGGGTCACCTCGAGCAAGCTAAGTTAGGTATTTATTTGCCCCAGGATGGTGGGGTCAGAGACCACAAAAGATCTGAATGAAACTGTTTGTAGTCTGAGTAGAGAAGTCTGAGAGTAAACTTGAAAGCATGATGCTTCCAGATGAGGCTTATCTTTGTTGGGGCCTGCTTCTTTAGCATAACTACAGCCATTTTTGTCTTCAGTCTCCATTTTAGTTATAAGATTTTACTTGTACTTTGTTACTTGGTTACCTTGACACTCTGAAGAGTCCCCAACTACAGCTCCATTTGTGACCAATCAAATTAAAAGTCAGTTAGAAGCCGGGCGTGGTGGCGCACGCCTTTAATCCCAGCACTTGGGAGGCAGAGGCAGGCGGATCTCTGTGAGTTCGAGGCCAGCCTGGTCTACAAAGCGAGTCCAGGACAGCCAGGGCTGTTACACAGAGAAACCCTGTCTCGAAAAACCAAAAAAAAAAAAAAAAAAAAAAAAGTCAGTTAGAAATGCTTTGTCTAGCTAGTCAAAATGATGTAGTGCTGCCATTCCCCTGCTGGTTGTTACCTGGATGTGGTTTGTTTCCTAGACCTGATTACCTGATTGTTACCTGGATATGGTTTTGCTTATAAAAAGTATGCCTTGGAAGCAGACCTACGTCACAGTTAAGTTCCAAGACTTCTGCGACCCTGGTCATGCTAGTTGGGGAATTTTCATAGTGTCAAGGTAACAGAGTAACAAAGTATGAGTAATTTCATCCTAGGCCATGACCAGTCTTGGGGTGTGCATTCAATAAACCATCAATATCTGACTGAGATCGCTGGCTGAATGGTTTGTGAGGCTACTCTTGGACTTTGGAGTTCTTATCAAGATGGGACTATAACATTTGGAGGTCCCATCGAGATTGGACTATAACAATCTTAACTAGGCTATTGTTAACACAATCTACTGGAATAGATCTGAAACACATACAAAGCAGAGAGAAGAGTACAGAAAATGGTAAAGTCCCTTTACCCACTCAGATATTTCATAAACAACCACTTGGGAGTACTCATAGAATATGAATATCATGAATATCTGAGTGATTCTCTTTAGAGACTAAGAGCCAAAACAAACAAACAAACACCTATCATCGGTAAAGCATGATAATGTACACTTTTCACACCAGCAGTGGGAGGCTGAGGTATAGGAAGTTTGAGACCTGCCTGGACCACAAGACAAGTTCAAGGCCAGCCAGGGAATTTAGCAACACCCTTTCTCAAAAGAAAATTTAAAAAGAGTTGGGGACACGCCTTTAATCCCAGCACTTGGGAGGCAGAGGCAGGCGGATCTCTGTGAGTTCGAGGCCAGCCTGGTCTACAAAGCGAGTCCAGGACAGCCAGGGATACACAGAGAAACCCTGTCTCGAAAAACCAAAAAAAAAAAAAAAAATGCATGTGGAATGGAAATGTTAAGCCGGGCGATGGTGGCGCACGCCTTTAATCCCAGCACTTGGGAGGCAGAGGCAGGCGGATCTTTGTGAGTTCGAGGCCAGCCTGGTCTACAAAGCGAGTCCAGGACAGCCAGGGATACACAGAGAAACCCTGTCTCGAAAAACCAAAAAAAAAAAAAAAAATGCATGTGGAATGGAAATGTTAAGCCGGGCG
>CAJQZJ010031933.1:10379472-10415635 GCA_907164525.1 Lophiomys imhausi
AAAAAAAAAAAAAAAAAAAAAAAAAAAGAGTTGGGGATGCAGTTCAGTGGCCTTATATAGTATATACAAGGCCCTGAGCTTAATCCCTAGTACCACAAATAAATAAAATTTTCACATTTTAAAATGAACAAGCAGGGTTAGAGAGATGGCTTATTGTTTTTCCAGAGAACCCAGGTTCAATTCCCAGCACCCTCATGCTCGCTCATAAGTATCTATAACTCCAGTTCCAGGGGATCTGATTCCTTCACACAGACATACATGTAGGCAAAACACTAATGCACATACAATAAAAATAAACAAATTAAATTTTAAAAAAAGCAAATTCAAAGTGAGACTAATTTTTTTTGGGGGGCGGGACAGGGTCTTACTATGCAGTCCTGGCTACTCTGGAATTCACTATGTAGACTAGGCTGGCTCTGAACTCATAGAGATCTGTCTCTGACCTTGCCTCCGACTCCTGAATACTAGGATTAAAAGCAGACTAGCAGCTGGGCGTGGTGGCACACCCCTTTAATCCCAGCACTTGGGAGGCAGAGGCAGGATCTCAGTGAGTTCGAGGCCAGCCTGGTCTACAAAACGAGTCCAGGACACAGAGAAACCCTGTCTCAAAAAAAAAAAAAAAAAAAGCAGACTAGCACGTCTGACCATTAAAGCTAATTTTTTTAAAGTTTATTTCTACATCAAGTGGCAAAGGTTCACAACAGGCCAATAAATACACAAAAAGGTATCTGGCATCTTTAAAAAAATTGAGAAAACACAAATTCCTACCCGTGATGTGCCCAAGAGAACTGTTGGTGTAAGCGGCTGCCTGTGAGCCAACTAGTGCTCCAGCCTCAGGAACCACATCATACAGGGCTGTGAAGCAGCAGCCACTTTAGAGAGCTATCTGCAGTTCCCAAAACGCATATCTATCTGGAGATATAGCAACTGAACAAGGGAAATGAGTCTCTGTTTATAATAACATTTGTCAAGAATGTGTTCCGAGCTCTGCGTAGTGGCGCATGGTTTTAAACTGGGGACTCAGACAGAGGTAGGTAGATCTCTGTGAGTTCAAGGCCAGTCTGGCTGGTCTACAGAGTGAGTTCCAGGATAGTCAGGGCTACACAGAGAAACCCTATCTCAAAAACAAAAACAAAGGAATGTGTTCTGCAACCTTTTAAACCCAATAGTCCAAAATTAGAAATCATGCCAACATCCACCAACTGGACAACAAATAGACTGGGGTAACAGTGGGATTGTACTGCTGGACCATTCACACACACAAAAAAATCCTATATTTTGTACTAGTTCATTCTTATACAATTAGCAACAAGGCCCTGGGTACAAAAGGAGGAGGAGCAGGAGGAGGAAGGAGGAGAAGAAAGGAGGAGGAAGAACAAGGAGAAAGAGGAGGAAGAAGGAAGAGGGGCACTGGAAAGCAAGCATAAACAGAGAGTGGAAAACAGTGTTAAGACTCAGGGCAGAACTGCAGGTTTCCCCTTCTCTCACTCACACTCAGGGAGGAGGAGAGAAGGCGGCTGAAGACAGCTCAGAGAGCAGCCTACTCACTCCTCCTCTACCAGCCTCCACTGCCACCAAAGCTCTCTTCAGTTGCTGTCCTAAGCTACAGGTGTGGTGTAGCCATTTCCTCCTATATACAGCCTTCCATCTTAGAGGAATGCTCCTTAAGACAGGGGTTCCTCTATTGTGCAGGGAAGCTCCCCAAGCTCAGGAAGTAAACTACTTAAAGGCTTCAGGACATCCTTGAAACCTATCACATATACTAGATCTCTTTTTCCATAAGCATATGTAAGCAGTAAAGTCTGCTGAAAGACACTCTCAGACCAGCAGAGCTGCCAGAGAGAGAGAGGTTCAGATCATCTGATCTATCTGAAAAAGATACTGCCCAATCTTTCTGAGCTGCCTGCAGGCTGTGCAGTTGCTGAACTGTCACCCATGCTCATGTGGTCTTTTGGTCATATAGCTGTCTTTGGGTCATTCTACACCTGTAAATAACCCCTCATCGTACTCCTTTAAGGAACCCCAACCAAAAAAATCACTAGTTTATCAAGTTGTACATTGGTGGTGCCCTTACTTTGGTCTGTTATCAGTTCCATACCTGAGAGAAGTTTAGTTTTTGCTATGTTTCCCCAGGAATAGTGTCACACAACAGTAAGTAAAAGAGCCCCTGTCTGGGGTTATGACAAGCTCCCACCCACCTGTTCCACAGTGTGTCTGTGTACACGTGACGAAATCCTCTCTTGGGCCAGAAGTACAGCTGGAACCCCTGTGCACACTCACCTGTGGGTATCTGCGCTTGATGGAGGTCAGGGCTCCTGCTGGCAGCTTGGCCAGTTCTGAGTCACGGACGGCATGCACTGTGGTTGCTCTGGCCTGGTGGGTTAGTGTCTCCACCTAAGGAAGAAAAGCCAAACTCTGGGGTCTCAGATCTCCGTCAAGATTCCAGGAGGGCCAGGATGAGCACACCTGGAGTCCAGTCCAGCATGTGTGCAGGTCAGGTGGATACAAGGTGTCTATTGCTGTCATAAATACAAAGGCCAAAAGCAGTCGGGAAGGAAAAGGCTTATTTCATCTTACACCTGCAGGTAACAGCCCATCACTGAGGGAGGTCAGGGCAGGGACTAAAACAGAGCGAGAACCTGGAGGCAGGACTAAAGCAGAGGCCTTGCAGAAAGGCTGTTTACGGGGTGGTTCCCGTTGGCTTGTTTAGCCTGTTTTCTTAGATCATCCCCAGTGAACGGGGCCCTCCTATACCAATCATCAATCAAGAAAGTGCCCCACAATGTGGTGGGGGAATTTTCTCAATTGAGGTTCTCTCTTTAAAATGACTCTAGCTTGTGTCAAGTTGATATAAAAGTAGCCAGCATAGCAGCCTATAGGCACTGTGTGGTCAGGAAGCAAGAAAAGGAGCAAAATGACCTTACCAAGCCTTCACTCTGCATGAAGCTGGTGCACTTTCATGTGACTGCTGTCCAGACTACTGGGCTATTCTACAAGCCACAGGCACCACTACCAATCCTGGCAGTTCTCAGACACTGGCATTGACTGCCTCAGGGAAAAGAAGACACGCCACTCACTAGGGGCCCCACATCAATCAGATGTGTCCCTCAGAGCCCAGAGGGACCTGCTTCAGCACCTGACCAGTGGTGAAAGCTTCCAAGTAGGCCTTTGTGTTTGGACCCACAGGCTACACACAGCATGGCTACCCTAAGGTGAGGGAGTCCTGAACTCTGACATGGAAGACCACTGAGAGGCAGAGCTCAGGGGAGGCAGCGAGGAGCAATGCTGGAATGCAGGCTGTTCAGGAGGAAAGTGCCCATTAGCACATGCTTGCCAACATCAGGAGGCTTCCCTAAGAGCCTGTTATCAGACAGCAAAAAGCCCCCAAACTTCCTAAAATAGCAATTTAAAACTTCCTTAAAAGCAGACCATGGTCCTAGGTTGTCAGTAAGCAGCAGCATACCTCTATGCCTCTGCTTCAGTTCCTGCTGGACTTTCCTCAGTGACAGACTGTTGTTACCTGGAAGCCAAGGAGCAACCATCCCTTTCCTCCACTAGTTGCTTTTGGTCAGCATGATTTACTACAGCAATAGAAACCTAACAAGACACTGGACTGCACAGTGAGACATTGTCTCAAAGATGAAGCAGTACAGGGGGTGGAATGGGGGTGGGGTGGCAGACTAAGCAGGATGTGGTGGAGTTACAACAGCTAATCAGTTCTTAGGATGCAACAAATTAAAGAATATAGTCTTTTAGGTGATTTTTGTTTGTTTGTAAAGTGCAATTCTTTTAAAAAATATTTGTGCTTGGGGTAGAGAGATGCCTCCATGATTATGGGCACCACCGGCTGCAGCATGAGTCCCAGGCTAGTCAAAGCTAGATAGTGAGACCCTGTCTTAAAAAAAAAAACAAAAGAGCCGGGCAGTGGTGGTGCACGCCTTTAATCCCAGCACTTGGGAGGCAGAGGCAGGCGGATCTTTGTGAGTTCGAGGCCAGCCTGGTCTACAAAGCGAGTCCAGGACAGCCAGAGATATTCAGAGAAACCCTGTCTCGAAAAACCAACAAAACAAAACAAAACAAAGCCAGGCAGTAGTGGCGCACGCCTTTAATTCCAGCACTTGGGAGGCAGAGGCAGGAGGATCTTTGCGAGTTCAAGGCCAGCCTGGTCTACAAAGTGAGTCCAGGACAGCCAGGGCTACACAGAGAAACCCTGTCTCGAAAAAAAAAAACAAAAACAAAAACAAAAAACAAAACAAAACAAAAAACAAAACAAAACAAAAAACAAAACAAAAGTTGGGTGTGGTGGCACACGCCTTTAATCCCAGCACTCAGGAGGCAGAGGCAGGCGGATCTCTGTGAGTTCAAGTCCAGCCTGGTCTACAAAGTGAGTCCAGGACAGCCAGGGCTACACAGAAAAACCCTGTCTCAGAAACACAAAAAATAAAAAGCACTCCCTCAAAAAAATAAAAAACAAACAAACAAAAGCAAAACAAAAGAGTACTGGCTGCTCTTCCAAAGAACCTAGGTTCAAATCCCAGCACCCACAGAATGGCTCACAGTTATAACTCCAGTTCCAGGTGATCTGATGTCCTCTTTTTAACTTATCTTTTTCTTTCTCTAGCCCAGGATGGCCTAGAACCCACAGAGATACACCTGCCTCTGCCTTCTGAGTGTTGAGATTAAAGGCATATGCTACCACTGTAACCTCTGATGACCTCTTCTGGCCTCTCTGAGCACCAGGCATGTAAACATACCTATAGGCAAAATACTCATGCACATTAATATGTGTGTGTGCGCGTGTGCGCGTGCGTGCGTGTGTATGCATATTTGTTCTAATGCAGAAAGGTTTACTACTTTAAAAGACTATAATCCAAACTCACGAAGCCAAGGCAAAGGGATGACCACAATTCCAAGGCCATCTCAAGTCTCATGGTGAGTTCCAAGCCTGCGTGGGCTAGAGTAAGACTCTGTCTCAAGGGAAAAACAAACAAACAAACAAAAACAGCAGAAGCCAGAAGTGCAGGACGAAGTATCGCCCTCATACAGCACTATAAGCCCAGCACTGTGGCATCCTGGGGCTGCTCAGTAATAGCTCAGGAGAGAGAAGTTTGTCTAGTAGGCAGCCCTGGGAAGCTAGGCTACACTGTTAGTCACTCTCAGTCAAGTCCTTTGGGATACTATCCACCAGGGCTTCAACACTGACTGGGTGCAAATAAGCAGCCAGAAACCAGGAAGCACAATCTTGGATCTTCCAGAAGGCTAAGACAGAGACCCAGACAAAGGGAGGGCCACCAGGGAGGGAGTGGGGGTAATCATCCTCCTGCGGGTCACTCAGACATCCTCCTACCCTTCAGGTAACCAGATAAGAAGGCTCCAGAATGTTATGGAAGGCAAAGAGGGAAGCTAGCACCTACCACACCAACAAGGTCTCCTCGGCCATATTCCCCTGCCAGGCGTTTTTTCCCATCATCCTTCCGGATCACAGAGCGCAGCCGACCACTGAGGACGATGTATGTGCAGTCGGACTTGTCCCCTTGCCTGCAGAGACACAAAGGTGATCAGCTCAGCAGCCTAAGCTGCTCACAGAACCAGCTTCATGACAGCTGACCAGACCCCAGGATGCAACAAATTAAAAGAATATAGACTTCTTCATAATTTTTTGGCTTGTAAAGTACAGTTACTTTGCCAGATATGGTGGCACACCCTTTAATCCCTGCACTCAAGAGACAGAGGCAGGTGAATCTCTACGAGTTATAGGCCAGCCTGGTCTACATAGTGAATTTTTGGCCAGCCAAGGGTACATAGTAAGACCCTGTTTCAAATAAGTAAGTAAATAAATAATATAAAGTGAAATTACTTTTCACTTTAAAATATTTATGCTAACACATATGGGTTTACTAGTACTTCATATAAGTATTCTAACTTTTTCTTAGCTTAAGTTTTAAGCACCATAGAAACTGACAGCTCTAATCCAGCTCTGTCTGTGACTTGAGGAGAGGTGAGGCCAGCAAGGGTCAGAGGAAAAGACCCGAGAGCAGTTAACACAGCAGCACCTTACAAAAGCCTCTTTGTGATAGGATGGTGTGAGCTTATATGTATGTACATGGAAAGATGTCTGTTAAAAGTGCGTTTGTGGGGCTGGAGAGATGGTTAAGCTCAGCATTTAAGAGTACCGCCTGCTTAGCTGGGCGTGGTGGCACAAGCCTTTAATCCCAGCACTCAGGGAGGCAGAGGCAGGCGGATCTCTGTGAGTTCAAGGCCAGCCTGGTCTACAGAGTGAGTCCAGGACAGTCAAGGATACACAGAGAAACCCTGTCTCTTAAAAACCTTAAAAAAAAAAAAAGAGTACCGCATGCTCATCCAAAGGACTTGGGTTCAAATCCCAGCACCCACAAGGCAGTTCGAAATTGTCTGTAATGGCCCGGTCTAGTGGCTCATGCCCTTAATCCCAGCACTCAGGAGGCAGAGGCAGGTGGATCTCTGTGAGTTCGAGGCCAGCCTGGTCTACAGAGAGAGTTCCAGGACAGCCAGGGCTACACAGAGAAATTCTGTCTCAAACAAACAAAGACAGAATGGTTTGTGTCTATGTAGATGCCTAAAACCCAGGATGATGTCAAAGACACTCACCTTGAAGACACTCACAGTGAAGACACTGTGCAACCTTCACAGCTAACGAGTCTATTAGCAACAGCACTATATATCAATAGCGATATTCAGCGGTGGAGACACCGGCAGGCCTCTGTGCACTGCACATGTTTGGGCCCCTCTAGATACTGTCCACCTGTGGGTTTCTCTGCACACTCCATATCTGTGAGTCTCACCTGTATATGGCACGCCCAGCCTCTACTTCCATCCAGTCTAGAGCAAAATCAATCTGCCGCACGAAGGACGACATCCTCTTCACAACTGTGTGTGCCACACCCAGGACAATATTCGGCCGTTCCCTCATGATCCTGTCATGCAATCTCAAGTCATTTCGATTCCCATGAGGTCTCCTGTCACCTCCCCATCTTATGTCCAGTCTTACTAGATCTACCCCTCACACAGTCACAGCATTTGAGAGCAGGCAGGACCTTCGACCACACCTACCACACCTTCATGCTTACTTTGAGGGAAGAATACACTGAGAGCTGAGACAGGATGGTACCTAGGCAGCCATCTGCTCTCAGCTGCACAGCAACAATGGATTTGGGGGAATGAGAGAAGACCACACACAGGACTGTCTACTCCATGAAGGTCCCTTGAGCACAGGCCACACCTAAGTTCCAGGTTTGGCAGCAGGGTTCCACCCACCTCTGTACACTGCACACGTACTCAGACTCATGAGTACAGAACTACAATGAGGTATGCAATGCTAAAAAAGTTGCCTCGAGGGCCTTTGAACCAAAGGGCATGGAGTCTACCCTGATGGTCTGACCCAAGAACATGGCCATCTCTCTGGTGGTGACTGTATGGACAGACTGTGGGAGGCAGAGAAACAGCAGAGGTATCTCCAGGGCTTGGGGTAAGCCCAGGGCTATCTATAGACACTGGGCAGGAAAGCACCAAGGCTGAGGGACTGCAGACCTTGGCGACATAACGGGAGCTGCCAGTCTGTAAGAAACAGGAAGATAGATCATTGCCTCATGCACTAGATGATGCTCCCAGTATCTAATGTCCAGGGCAGTAAGACATACTAGACGACGACAGCGTCAGAGAAGCTAACTGGATATAATTTTATCCCCAGGATTGATTGAGAGTCCCCGTTACATTTGCTGGATCATGTCTGTAGAGTGAGAAATACCTGTATCAGGAGTTTTTATGCACATACAACCACACACATGCAGACAAGGACATTCAAAGACATGCACATACAAAGAACAGAACACATAGAAATACACATGGGCAAAAGACATGTAACACATGCACACATAGACAACACATAAACAAGGTCATATAAATAAAAATATTAACAGATCACAAAAACAGACATGTACATATATAAATGATATCCATCTATGTGTATACACATAGATGTACATACAGACAAGGATATGCAAACACATATATACACAAAGGTTCACAGAGAAACATGAGTAAGGACACAGAGAGAAACACAGACATGCACAGACTGTAACATATAGACACACTCAAACATGTGGACAAGGACATGCACTGACCACACATAGACATCCTACATAGATTTGTAGGATCACAGACAAACATACATGCATGGGCAAGGAAAGATCAGGCTATGCCAAGGTCAAAGGAGCAAAGAGAAAGCAAGCAAGGCTATCGGGTCCTGGCAACCAGACGAGGCAATTCCTGTCCATCCATTCACTATCCTTGAGCTTTCCCTTGGTACAGATAGACTGGGCAGGAGCTGGGGACAGCATACTGAGAGCATGTTCTGCATATCTGAGAAGGTCCATGCAGCTCAAGAGGAAGGCAAACTCAGCTTCATCCTGGGGCCCCTGGTAGTTCCCTGGTAGGGAACTAGGCATAGTTCTACCTCTTTGGGTATGTCTCTCATCTGTAAAGTGAGGTCCTCACCCTCAACACACTGAGGACACAGCTTCAGGTTACCAGGCCAGGGGCATTCAGACAAATCCCAGAAGAGGGAGGCTACATCCGGAGGAGGCTCTCCCTTCCCTGACCCCTACTACTGTTTTGAAAACATCCTGGTTGAAACATGGTTTTTAAGCCAACTTCCTTTCTCTGTCTGAACATCTGTTCATCTTTCAGGCAAGAGAGCTCCAAGGTCCCAGCGAACATCAGGCATGGATGAAGAAGAGGCCTTCCAGCAATACTGGCACAGAAGAATGTAAGGGAGGCAGATCAACAAGGAAACTGTAGACTCTGATGGACCAGCCCCCAGCAAGGAACAGATTAAGATAATTTTTAATCTTGTGCTCTGGGACTCACAGGGACAATCAGGAAGGCCAGCAAAGGATGCAGCCTGTGACCTCCCAGACAAGCTGAGGAGGACATCACTGGGCTAAAGGACACATTCGGCAGATAGGTAGATACAAGTTTCCATTCCTCAGCTACAGAACAACCTATATTGAGCGGTGGCAGTGCACGCCTTTAATCCCAGCACTTGGGAGGCAAAGACAAGTGGATCTCTCTGAGTTCGAGGCCCTCCTGGTCTACAAAGTGAGTCCAGGACAGCCAGGGCTTTCACACAGAAAAATCTTATCTTGAAAAACAAAACAAGACAAACAACAACAAAACAACCTACATACTGACTTAAGGAAGGAGAGTGAGCAGAACACTTCATGAGTACCATCCTACCTTTCCACCCAGACCTGGTCTACTGTACACAGGCTGAAAGGCAATGAGGCAGACACTAATTCTAGCTCTATCCCCCAATATGTGTGGCCACAAAATGTACCGACAAAGATATGACTAGACCAGAGCTACATAGCAATAGAGAAAGCAGCACACATCAGATGTCACAAGCTGGGTGGAAGCTCTCTGAATGAATGACTGAGCCTGTGTGCGGGCACCAAGATATGCAGCCAGCTAGCTAAAGAGCCAGGTGGAGCCAGCAGTAGGTCTAGCCCTGAGAGCCGCAGGGACAGAGGACCCAGGAGACAAATGAATAGGACAGAGAGGAGCATAGAAAGTGTCCCCAGCATTCAGAATGATTCAGAGACAGGAACAAGGTGACTCACTCATAGAAGTGGGCCTTGGAGATGGACAAAAAGCTGCAGTCTCTGTTGGCTCTGATGGTGAACATTAGGGGCTCTCCAGTGAGCACTGCCAGCTGTCCCACCATTTCCCCAGGATGTGTGAGGAAGAGGCAAGTATCTTCCAGGCTGTCGATCTTTTGCTGGTATACATGCAGCAGCCCCGAGACCACAAACAAGATATTGACATCCTGATAAAAACAGAGAAACCTAGTTTCAGGAAGATATATGTGATAGTGTCCCAGAACCCAGGC
Source organism: Lophiomys imhausi (assembly GCA_907164525.1). NCBI lineage: Eukaryota > Metazoa > Chordata > Mammalia > Rodentia > Muridae > Lophiomys > Lophiomys imhausi. Next base: position 10,389,398 of record CAJQZJ010031933.1, read on the forward strand.
TAGTTTACTGAGCCCCACGAGCCACACCTGGTACAAGCAGCTGCTTCTTTGCCTATTCTAAGTTATATGTAGCCTAGCCTTGGGCACATTTTCACCGAGAACATTATATCAGTCCTGTAGTTTTATTAATTATTTGAGCAGTGTCTATGATTTTTTTTATCAGTCACAAGAAATATACTTTTTCATTTTCAGATACACGTACCTTCCCTCCTCACACAGCCTTTTACTGCTCTACATAAATGTCAGTGCATTTGCCTACAGAAGTGAAGGCACAGCCCATCCCTTTGACACTCTGTAAAGCAAAACCCTTTAGAGTGATATATTTTGATCCAACATCCACAAAAGCATGCAGAGCCAAATCCCAAATTCTTTGTATCTATTATGGGACTCTGCAAATCTTCTCATCCCAACCCCTTAGATTCCAGAAAAGGAGCCAGGGTAGCAGGCACAATCAAAGAGAAACCTAGCACCAAAAGGCCTTGAGCTGCCCAGAGACTAAGACAGTGCCAAGAGGTCCAGCAGTCTGGAACCAGGACAACTTTCCAACCACTGTGCCCTCACCCACACTCCACCCAGCACAGAGCAGCGGAGCTGAGCAGTTCCTGTGACCAGTCCTCTAGGACTGAGGTTCTCCACTCACCTGATCTCCCTGTTTTGACACTATGGTGCCTGCAGGAACATGAAGAAATGCCACCCGGCCATCCAACAGGGATGGGTCCTAAAACACAGAACAGATTTCAAGAAGGAGCATGAAGAGATACTTATGTGAAGACACAAAAGACAGGGCCTTGAGAAGACAGGACAGAGGCAACATGGGTATGGCTATGTCAAGTGCTTCTAAGGACTGTCTACTAACACGGGCAAGACAGTATTCTGTACAAAAGATCAGTGGAATGCAGAAGAAAATCCAGAGATGCAGACCGATATGCTTATGAATTTACACAGGACAGGGTGGAATTTCATTTCAGTAAGAAAAGACAGTTCATTTCATAGAGGTCACTGGCATAAAGGAAGACAACAAACTGGGATACCTTTCACACTCATTGTAAGGACCAGCTAACTAACAAGAACCGGTGTGGTGGTGTGTGCCTGTGTGTGTGTGTGTGTGTGTGTACGCTCCTGTAACCCAGACCCTCAGGAGACCGAGGCAGGAGTTCAGGTCTAGCGCGAGAGAGAGTTCTCTCTCTTTCCTGTTTTCTTTCCTTCTGGAGACATAAGTTGCTCTTTTAAAAAGCCAACTGAGATAAATGTAAGGGTACCATCTCTCATCCCACATGCAAAATCTGGCTTTCATACATGACACATGAGGTCAGTAACAGTCTGGAATCTGGCATGACTGGGGGTTGCCAGAGCACTCAGGAGCTTGCAGGGACTGAGTGTCTGTCTGTCTGTCTGTCTCTCTCTCTCTCTCTGTATATATGTATATGTATATATATATATACACACAGAGAGAGAGAGAGAGAGAGAGAGAGAGAGAGAGAGATTCCTGCTTCCTGCAAAGGCCTGGAAAAAATTAAGGTATTTAAATTCACAGCTTTTGGTGATGGTAAAACAAAAAATAATAAGAAAGGTCACTTGTCACCATTAGAAAATGTCAGTAAGGGACTGGAGAGATGGCTCAGTATTTAAGAGCATTTGTTGCTCTTACAGAGGACACCAGGTTTGGTTCTCAGCACCTACACGGTGGTTCAATCAACAGAGGCCATCTTGAAACGTTTACCAAACTCAAGGGAAGAAAACTAGCTCAATAAAAGAGGCTCTGAAAAAAAAAAATCAGAAAGGGAAGGGAACAAAGGCAAAAAGCTGTGGGGACACATCAGCTAGCCTAACATGGACTTCTTAGTCATTTACAGGGTTTCTGGGATAACCAGAAAGTTGCTAAACAGTCTTGTCTACTGCAGAAAAAAAAAACAACCAGTGTCATCTTAGGGCTTCCATAATGCCAATAGTGAATATTCCAATACCACACACAGAACCAAGACCTAGAAGGGACTAAAGATATGGATTTATGGAATGACCTCTCATAGAGAACACTACTAGAGAAAAAGGAAACTCTAAGACATTTAGCAATACCTAGAAACATCTTTGTGTGTGTGTGTGTGTGTGTGTATGCATGTGTTTGCACAAGTGTCCATACATTTCATTTGTATGGGAAGGCCAGAGGTTGGTATCAGGTGTCCTCTATAACTCTCCACCTTTAAAAATTGATTATTGAATTTATGTGTTTATTTGCAGGGTTAGGGTCAGGCTTCTGAGGGAGTAAACGAGAGATGTTCCATGGCCAACCACCCAGGCTCACATCAAGAGTGAACAAGATATGCATGGTCACTGGAAACAATTGGGTCACTACAACTTTTAAAATAACTTTGTGCTGGCAGTCCCATGTGTCCACCAGCAATGTGGGTGATTGAAGGACTAAGATCAATGTCCTCTCAGAATGGACAATGGACAGTGATGACACTACAGGTAATCAAGTGGTGAGCCAACATGCTGAACACATGACAATCACTCTAAGGAACGTACTGAGCATGAATTACTCAGCCTAGATTCGTGTGAAATCAACCAGGGCATCTAGAAGTACAGCCCTGGCACACAGAAGGAACTCTCCCAGGGAGGAGGCTACACTGAGATGTGCATAGTGGGTCTGAGGGCTGCTCACAGTTTGCACTCCATTCATGTGCTGGTGTAATGCTTTGAATGAGAATGACGCTAGCCAGGCAGTGGTGACACACACCTTTAATCCCAGCACTCAGCAGAGGCCGAGGCAGAGGCAGGTGGCTCTCTGAGTGTGAGGCCAGCCTGGTCTACAGAGCCAGGGATACACAGAGAAACCCTGTCTCAAAAAACAAACAAACAAACAGAGAATGGTGTTCATAGGCTCATATATTTAAATAACTGGTCCCTGGTTGGAGGACTTGCTTGGGAAGGAGTAAGAGATGTATCCTTGTTGGACTGGTGTGTCACTAGGGGCAGACTTTGAGATTTCAAAAGACTCACACCGTTCCCACTTGTGCCTCTTTGCTTCCTTGTTTGTGGATCAGGATGTGAGTTCTCAGTGGCTGTGCCAGCACCATGTTCGCCTGACACCTGCCATGCTTCCCATTATGATGGTAATGGGCTCTTGTCCCTCTGGAACTATAAGCCCCAAATAAACCATTCCTTCTACAACTTGCCTTGGTCATGGTGTTTTATTACAACAGAAGAGAGAAACGAATACACCTGGTTTTGTGGGTCCTCAGTAAAGTGAACACAGGTGTTTTCCTAGCCTCTGTATACAAGATCTTCAATTTTTTTTTTTTTGAGACATGGTTTCTCTGTGTAGCCCTGGCTGTCCTGGACTCACTTTGTAGACCAGACTGGCCTTGAATTTGCCAAGATCCGCCTGCCTCTGCCTCCAGAGTGCTGGGATTAAAGGCGTGCGCCACCACTCCCGGCAATTACAGACAGCTGTGAACGGCATGTGAGTGCTGGGATTTGAACCAGGGTCCTTTGGAAGAGCAGCCAGTGCTCTTAATTACTGAGCCATCTTTCCAGCCCAAGATCTTCAAATTTTTTTAAAGCATGAGATGGGGCTAGGAATTTGGTTAAGTCAGTAAAGCAGTTGCCTGTGCTTGTCAGTAAAAGACCTGACTTTATCCTAAGAAGCCATGTTTAAAATGCCAGGCACTTGATGGTGCATGCTTAGGGTCCCAATGCTGGTGAGGCAGTGACAAGAGCATCCTGGAGGTTCACTGGTCAGCCTAACCAGCAGGCTTCAGGTCACTAAGAGTCCTGTCTCAAAGGAGGTGGGACATGTTCCTGAGGATGACACCCAATGTTGTTCTCTTAGCCTCCATACCCTGTGGTGGTATGAATAAGAATGGCCCCCACAGGCTCATAGATTTGAATGTTTGGTCATTAGGGAGTGGTGCTACTTGAGAGGGATTAGGAGTTGTGGCTTTCTTGAAAGAAGTGTGTCACTGGGGGTGGGCTTTTGGGTTTCAAATGTTCAAGCCAGGCCCACTGGCTCTCTCTTCCTGCTGCCTGACCGTCCAGATGAAGAGCTCTTGGCTGTGTCTCCAGCACCATGTCGCCTGCCTGCCTGCCATCATGCTTTCTGCCATGAGGATGAGGGACTAATCTCTGAGTGTAAGCAAGCCCCAGTTAAATGCTTTTCTAAATAAGCACTGCCGCCATGGTCATGACATCTCTTTACTGCAACAGCACATTGACTGAGATACATGTATATAAACATATGTTCATGCATTTTAAAAAAATATGAGGGTTGGGCATGGTGGCACATGCCAATTCAGTACAGTACTCAAGAAGATGAAAGAGGAGGACAACCTGGGTTACACAGAAAGATACAGAATTAAAAACACCAATAACAACACACCCCACAAAAACAAATAAATAAAGAACAGAAATAACTAAAAACACACGTGTTGAGGAAGCTGTCGCTCCAAGAGCCCAGGTGATCCTGGAAGCCCACTGATGCAGTGGCCAGAGCCACACCTACAGACATGGATGCCCACTACGGCAGGACTGGAGAAAGATAGACCATGGTGCAGGTCACAGACATCCCAGGGAGCATTAGAGGGATGCGCTACCCAAATGAAAGAGGGGGGCGGGGGGGGGGGAGGAAGGGAGTTGCCATCGTCCTGCCTCTGAACCCACACACTTACATCCAGCTTCATCAGGGTCAGGAGGTCCTTTGTGGCAGCTTTGAAGATAGCATCTGTCTTCCCACTGGTCCCAGCCTCACCCCTGGAATTTTCTGAGTAGTGGAAGATGGCAGAGGGGCTCTCTGAAACAATCACATTTTTCTTGGACTTGAAAAGAGTGAAAATACAAGCCATCAGAAGAGATGTGATGAGGAAAGAATGCAAGTACATTTCCAAGACCCACTGCTGGTACTGGTGATGTCAGATATGGACCACACCCCAAAGCACTAGTAATCAGGGAAGTAGGCAAGGCCCCTAGGAAACAGTAAGGAGAGGTAGAGATATACCTTGCTGGCCATAGAATTCCCAAGTTGCTCATCTGAGTGTGGCAAAACCCTGGCACGGTTGTATGCCATCCCCAGGTCTGAGGTGGCCCCCTCATGGCTTTCTACAAACAGAAAGAAGACTCAGTTCACTGCCCACCTGCTAGCCCATATGCACAGCCATAAAAAGGGAGAGCTGAGCAAACATCTCACAGCATAAACTAGGTAGAATAGACTCAAATCACTAGACAGCAAAGTTGCACTGCTGGCATTTCTGTTACAATACTATTAGCCCATTTGCATTTGGACATCTGAAGGTGGTACTATAAAAAGTAAAGACATAGCCGGGTGTGGTGGCGCACACCTTTAATCCCAGCACTAAGGAGGCAGAGGCAGGAGGACCTCTGAGTTCAAGGCCAGCCTGGTCTACAAAGTAAGTTCCCAGACAGCCAGGACTATCAGAGAAACCCTGTCCCAAAAACCAAAACCAAAACCCCAAACCAAACCAAAACAAACCCCTAAACCAAAGGCCAAAGATGTTTGTTTAGCTCATGTTTTCAGAGGCTGGAAGTCCAACAGTCCAAGACTATAGGCATAAGGTTATTGTGTAATTCAAATGCTAATTTATGTACCTCCACCCCATATCTGGTTGCAATCTTTGTTCTGAGAATCTCCCATCTCAATGTTGTGCAAACACTGCTCCGCAATTGTCCCCTGATACACCAATAAAGAAGCTTACAACCAATCACTGAGCAGGGTAGAGAATAGGGATGGACTTCTTCTACCTTCCAGAGGAGGAGGAATTAGAGGGAGAAGCAGGGGATTCAGCCAAGGGCAGAGATCTGGGAGACTGGAGAAAGATTCAGCTGGAGAGAGAGAGCACTAAAAAGCAACTATCTTGGGGATTTTGGCAAAGAGGGAGTCAGACTAGCATAGAGGGTTAAGAACAGAGTAGAACTGCTCAAAATTGTACTGCAAAGTCATGTTATTTTGGTGATAGCCGGGTTGAGAGAAACTGTGAAACAAACAGTTATATAGATTTACACTAACACAAGACTGGCCCTGTGTGGTCAGCATCCAGTGGTGAGCTCTTCCTGTTCCACTACAGTTAAGTCAAAACAGCAGAAAGAACAGCAGTTACATGTTTTGTGTTCATATTATTTTTGTGTATTATTAAAATTTTTTTTAATGTAAAAAGAAACAGCCTTGGAACTGGAGAGATAGCTCTGTCAATAAAGCACTTGCCACTCAAGCGTGAGGAACTGATTTATACCCCCAGAACCCACATTAAAGGTCAGGCATTAGGCTGGAAAGAAGGTTCAGTGGATTTGAGCACTTCCTGCACTTTCAGAGAACCAGGGTCAGTTTAGTGTCTACATGATAGTTTACAGCCATCAGTAACTCCAATTCCAGGGGAACCAGCACCCTCTTTTGGTCTCTGTGAACACTAGACATGTATGCAGTTCACTTACATACACGCACACAAAACAATTATACACATAAAATAAAAATAAATAGGGCTGGAGAGATGGTTCAGCAGTTAAGAGCACTTGTTGCTCTTGGAGAGAACATGGGTTCGATTCCCAGAACTCATATGGTGTCTCACAACCGGTTGCAATTCCAGTTCTGAAGGACCCAGCACCCTCCTCTGACCTCTGCAGGTACCAGGCACACATGCGCTGCACATTTATACATGTAGGCAAAACATTCATGCAAGTAAAATAAATAAATAAAAATGAAAAGTAAGCCGGGCGGTGGTGGCGCACGCCTTTAATCCCAGCACTTGGGAGGCAGAGGCAGGCGGATCTTTGTGAGTTCGAGGCCAGCCTGGTCTACAAAGCGAGTCCAGGACAGCCAGAGATATTCAGAGAAACCCTGTCTCGAAAAACCAAAAAACAAAAACAAAAAAAAAAAAAAAAAATGAAAAGTGAAAAATAAAATTTTTTGGTTGTTTTTGGTTTTTCGAGACAGGGTTTTCTTTGTGTATCCTTGACTGTCCTGGACTCACTTTGTAGGCCAGGCTGGCCTTGAACTCACAGAGATCTGCCTGCCTCTACCTCCTGAGTGCTGGGATTAAAGGCGTGCACCAATTAAGTTTTTTTAAGTCAATAGCAAGTCACCTGGGAGGTAGAAGCAGGAAGGTCCTTGCTGTTGGGTCATTAGCCGGCCAGCCTACTTGGCAAGCCCTAGGTCCCCTTGAGCCCTGTCTCAGAAAAAGCAATGGCTCATGGGAAATTACACCAGAGATTGTTCAGATAGTCTTCCAATTAGAAAGGAAAATTTAAGGACTATAATCACTGATTTAAACCAGTTATGGGAGCTGGAAACATGGCTCAGTATTAGGAGCGAGTACTATTCTGTTCCTGAAGAAGACCTGAGTTCAGTTCCTAGCACCCACACTAGCTGGCTCACAATCCCCTAAAACTCATGTCCAGCCAGACCTGTCCCCGACCTCCACAAACACCAGCACTCACATACACATACCCACACATACAAATAATTTTTAAAAATAAAATGAATCAATCTTTAAACCAGCTCTAAGCAATCACAGAGGCTGGCAACGATCTATACAGAAATTGTCAGTAACATGGATGCTCAGTTTCAGAAGGAAAGCCAGTGGAAAGTAGCCCAGGCATGGGAGCCCACGGCCAAATGTTTCACACCTGCGCCAATAGAAGGCACATTCCTTCCAGAGCAGGTAGCCACAAGATGCTGAAAGAACCAGAGGAAGATGCAAAGACCCCAGAGAGAAGCTCTTGAGATACACCACGTGCAATGTGAGAGCATGTGCCCAGCTGGCAGGAGCTGTGGTTTGATGACATTACCTAAGCCAGCCATGCAGGCAGACCACACCTGTCACTTGAGCAGTCAGGAGGTAGAGGTGGAGGATTGAGTTCACATCCAGCTACACAGCCAAGACCCTGCTAAAAGAGACGGGGAGAGAGACTATGCCCTTAATATAACTTTTCCCATACCAAAGGAACACAGCTGTAAACAGCAGCTTGGGAGGTGGGTAAGTGGGTAAAATACGTGCTATGCAAATATTAGGACCTGAGTTCAGATCTCTAGAACCCATCTAAAAGCCTAGCAGTGTGACAGCACATGTGTATATTCCCAGTGCTGGGACACAGGTAGGCAGATTCCTGGAACCCACTGGCTAGATCTGGCTACCGAGTGAGATCCACCCCTATCTCAAGAGCAAAAAACAAATAAAAACTAATTAATACTTTAGGGGTAAAAAATTCACACAGATTCAGAAACGTAATACCTTAATGAAGACAGTATTTTTTTTAAAGCCAGAGACTGTTTCATTAATATTAGGTACACTATCATATAAAATAATACATGCTAAATTTCAGTGCTTTACACTTTGAAAATGAGTAACAGATGAATGAAAGACTTCAATATGGAAACTAACAAAAATAATCTAAAATACACATATGAGCCAAGAATAAGCAAAGAATAAAATATAAAAAGCTAACTACAAGGTGCCAAATGTTTAGTTGCCTGCCTACCTGCCTGCCTTCCTTGCTTGCTTTCTTTTCTTCTTTCCTCCCTCCCTCCCTCTCTCCCTCCCTCCCTACCACCTTTCTTCCTTTGTGTCATTCATTCATTCATTCATTCATTCATTCATTCATTCAAGGTAGGGTCTACTATATAGCCCTGACTTTGAACTCACTCTGTAGACCAGGCTGGCCTTGAATTCAGAGATCCCCTGCCTCTGTCTCCCAAATGCTCGCATTAAAGACATATGCCACTATACCCAGGTGAAAATAGTTTTGAGATAGATTTTTATTCTGTAGTCCAGGCTGGTCTCAAACTCATGGCAATTTTCCTGCCTCAGAGTGCTGGGATTAGGAGCATGAGCCACTGAGCACTCCAAACGACTTGTTTTCAGTAGAGGAACATTGTCCTGGCAATGAAAAGGTCCCTGGGCTGAGTTTTCTGACATATGGAGACAGGAGAAAATATTTGCAACAATTAAGATTAAAGAGGCTAAGGCAAGAAGATTGTGAGTTTGAGGCCAGCGTGTAAGTAAGTATGCAGTAAGACCTAGAAAGAAAGAAAGAGAAAGGAGGTGAGATCCCCACTAGAACACAAGAACCAATGCAACATTTAAAAAGCCCCAGAAATCATGCAGAGCACAGTGGCCATCAACCAGGTCTAAACAGAGAAAGTGTAAGACACCCTGTAAATGAATCAGAAAACTATAAAGCTGCCAGTCATCCATGAATAACAAACATGAGCATCACAGGCAACGAGGAAGGAAGGGGAAAGCAAAGAAATGTGCACTGACTATTGGCAATGAAGTGGACCCATGAAGAGTCCAGTGAGATGACAAACTGTGAAAAGGAAGGAGACAGAGAGGACAGGAAGCAGTGAGATCAGGCACCTCTGAGGCTGAGGGGACACAGAGCATGCCTATTTGTGATAGGAACCCCAGCAGAGGTGAGCCTGACACTGAAGATGGGGCCTTCCTTGGTGCCAGAAGGTGTGGACAGGTCCAGGTTCGGCAGAGGAGGCATCACATACAGGGCTGGGAGAAGGAGGTAGTGTGCAGGGTTCACCGGGACACACAAGGCTCAAGCCTCCCAGCAATGACTCAGCCCCAGGAAGAGAGTGCCTCAGGGCCACAGGCTCTTGTCCAATCATAAATGGTACCAAGTTCCAGATGTCCACCTCTGTGGTCAGGACAAGATGACACTAGGGGAGGGGACAGCCTGACTCGTCTTCCAGACATACAGAACCTGTCATTAGAGCCAGCTGCAGCCAAAGGGACCTTTACCTTGGGAGGCTGAAGGATTAGGGCCACTTCCCTGGGACTGCCTGAGCTCATCTTCGATCTCCCCATGGATGGAAGGCAGAGGTACGGAGCAGCTCCTCTTCAGCAGAGGCCCAGAGACTGTTGGGCGGCTGCTCCCAAGATCTGGGGGAAATAGGAATGAGCTACTCCAGCTCTGGATGGTCTCGTGTCTGGCTGCAGTTACTACTGACAACGGCTCAAAGAACAGAGTCTCCACAAACAGCACATGACCAAGTCCCTCCCAAGTACCCTGAGAACTTGCAGATAACTTACCCCCAAAAAAGGGCCTTCAGGCACTCTCACTGTTAGCACTTGCCAGGGGAGTGATAAAAGCATGTTAGCCTCAGGCTGGTCTTCCGACCCTGCACCCCCTTGGCTACCCTTCTCTATGGGCCTCCTGAACTGACTACCCGCTGCTGCCACCCAAGCACTCTGAAGGTAAACCCTGAACTGACTACCCGCTGCTGCCGCCCAAGCACTCTGAAGGTAAACCTTGAACTGACTACCCGCTGCTGCCGCCCAAGCACTCTGAAGGTAAACCCTGGACCCTTTTTTGGTTGTCCCTTTTCCCAAGGCCTTCTTCTGTTGAGATGACCATTAGCACACCTGGGGCAAAACAGTGCTTCAATGTTCTACCTGAGCTTCAAAGGTCCCTGGCCTTGCTCACCATATAGGAAACTGTGTGCTCCTACAGCTTCTGCTTCCAATATGTCTATATGCCTCCTCACCCCAATCTCTGTGAAACAACAGGGATAGCTGCCCTGAACCAAAGTGCCTTCAAGAGGACAAGACTCAAGGTTCTATCACTTACGCTGACCAAAACTTCAGAGAGAAAAGCAATACCCAGGAAAGATTTAAATGACACCTATTTAAAGTACATTTCTGGGGAAAGCCAAATCAACCAGGGGTGTGCTTCAAGACCACTAAGGTCCAAAGTCTTGTCTTAGGTAGGATCAAATGGGCAGTTCCAGTCTACTTGTCACCAAAGCTGTTTCGCCTAATTTCATGCACTTGTTTTAGTCACCTGGAATCCTTCACAGAGTATTACCGACTGAGACACTGAAGGAATCCCCAAAGAGGCTTGTGGTAATAATACAACATGAGCGATATATGTTGCTCAAGAGTCCCTGCACTTTATTCCCCAGTCTAATTTGCTCTTGAGAAGTAAAAGCAGTGCAAATCAGAAGACAAAGCTGAGCACTTACTCTCCTGAACAGCACTCCTGTGGAGCAAGTCCCTCACTAGTAAGTACCAAAAGACAGAGGTGAGTTGCCTGGACACATGCAACATGGCTCAGGGCATGGGAGGTTACCTGAGGGCAGCTGGTGAGACTGGAGGGCAGATGAGGTAACCCTGGACCATGAGATCTGGGCATATATGAAGGGAACTGAGGGCAGGGGAGGAGAACTGTAACCATATGAGGAGACCTGAAATTACATAAAGAAATCTGGGGCCTGTGAGGAAACCTGGGGCCATGTAATAAGACCTAGGTCAGGTGAACAGACATCAGGGGCAAGTGAGGAGACCTGGAGGCAGTGAGAGGAAACCTGGGATAAAGGCGAGGAGACCTGGAGGCAGGTGAGGTAACCTGGATAGTGGACTGAGAAGGTCCTGGGCTGGTATAGTACCTGAGCTGCAGGACTCCAGGGATCTTGGGGACTTCTCAAGTTGATCCTCTGGGACATATGGCATCTGTCTCTTGGCCCGTCCAGCTGCCACACTGGCTACTGACAAGAGAGGGATGGCCTGGCTCTCCTGGGGGATGAGAAGAACATTAGGTCTGCTCCAGGAATCCCCAGGTTCCTTATCATAAGCACTGAGGTATGTCTCAACTACAAAGACTACAACAGCCAGTACAGAACCTAGACAGTTCCGGGAGGATGAGCCTGGTAAGGCTCGGTTTGTACTTCTCTTAGGTTCTGCCTCCAACTCTTCATAGTGTCAAATTAACAGCCCATGTAGTCAGAAACCTCAACTCCTTATTAATAGGGGAAAAATTACATAAGAGGACATTCCCTAAAACACTAGCAACTGTGCACGACACACTCTAAAATATCACCAAACTAGAAAAGACATCCTAACTTATGGGTACCAAGCATGTCTTACCAACTTCCTGGAGTTCTGTTGGGGCTTCACTTGTGTGTTTCACTATAACTTCCTCTGCCCTTGCTTCAGGTACAGGGACAGAGCACTAAATGAAGCCAGTGACTCAGTTCTTACTGAGCCTTCCTAGATCAAAATCAGTCTGAGCCCATTTCACAGGCTATGACTGGCCAGGATTTTACCAGGAGGTACAAAACTGAGGATTCAAGCAAGGCCTTGGCACCCTTGGCAATGCCCTACACCTTCCAAGTCACAGCTTAATATCAGCTCAGCTCAGTGTGAAGTCAGGGCAGGACCCAGCGCCAAATACTACCAAGAGGGACAGGTGGAAAGAATGATGGCCCAGCCCACAGTGTCAGTACCTGGGCACCAGATTCTTCCAGAATTCCAGCCATAGAGGCACAACAGGACTACTGGCAAGCAAGCAAACAGGCTAAATTCTATAGTGTCTGACAAGCCCACATGGCCCAAGCCCCGACGGTCAGTAGACTCACTCACTGCATATACTTAAGCAAGAAAGTAAACTCAGAGCCCACCACGTCTCACACGTCTCAAAGTCCAGGACCACAACTAGGACCACTTGCAGCAGAGCTGAGCTATCGTCTGTCAGGTGCCCTGGCGGGAGATGTAGCACCCTGACAGTGGGTTGTGTAGTGACAGGAGGCCTGCACTCACAGGGTTGAAGAGTTCTGTAGTCAGTCCCAGGTAGTTGTGCAGAGCCAGGAAAGTCACCCGCTGCAGCCGCACCATGATGATCTGCAAGAGACACTGAGGAGTCACAAGTCTAGGCTGAGGACCAGTAGGGCCTTTCCCAGGGCTCAACAATCTACCATTGTGGAGCAGGGTGCTAACATAAGGAACGATGTGGGACATGTGTGAATTAAGTAGTGTGTTCAAGTTTTCTATAAATCTAAAATTACTCTAAAATATTTAGTAAGAAAATTTTAAAAATCTCTTTGGAAGAATGCGAGGTCTGAAAGCATCTGTGGCATTATTAATATTAATGTGCGCATGTACTCGAGTTTGTGCACATGAGTGCATGCATATATGTGTAACCAAGAGAAATATGTTTACATGCACACGGAGGGCAGAGGTGCTGCTCCTTAGGCATCAGCCATTGTGTTTTAAGACAGTCCCTCGCTGATTAAGTTAGGCTGGCTGGCCATCAAGCCTTAGGGATTCACTTGTCTCCTCAGGATACATGCACTCAGCTTTTTTTTTTAATTTTTAATTTTGTGAATTTCACATCATGCACCCTGTTCCCTCCCATCTTCCCACCTCCCCCCAGACCCACCCTCCACCCTTGCAATCTGTCCCAGCACTCGGTACATGCCTTTAATCCCAGCACTCGGGAGGCAGAGGCTGGATCTCTGTGAGTTCAAGGCCAGCCTGGTCTACAAAGTGAGTCCAAGACAGTCAAGGATACACAGAGAAACCCTGTCTTGAAGAAAACAAAAACCCCCAGCTCATTGTGGAAGGTGCAGTGTACCTCAGTATGTCCCACAATATTCCCCTTTGTCCACACATTCTGCTTGCTAATGTTCATTATAATGACTCCTTGGTCTGGTATGAGGCCCCTGGTTTCTGCTACTCCATCAGTACTGGAACCTCACTGGGACTCCTCTCAGATATGCCATAACTGTCCTATGTCATGGAGATCCTGTGGTCCTGGGTTGTGGAACTAACCTTTTCTTGCACTCCAGCAGTTCATCCATGGGGTAGATGTTGGGGTGGGCCAACTCAAAGCCCTGGATCTGGACCTGCAACCCCTACTTGCAGGGCCAGTTCTTCTATGGAAAGGTGCAGGGCCTGCTCTCCCCAGTGCTGCAGCACATGAGGGGCAGGGACAGCTCTCCTGTTCTTGTGACCCCATCTGGGCCAGATCTCCTGTCAGCCAATGGTGGTGAAGGCAAAAGGGGGGGGCATCTCTCCCTAGCCAACACCACCACATAGCAGACAGAAGGCAGGGCTGGCTCTCCCACACTCACTCCCTCAGGACTGGCTCACCCACAACCCCCATATCCAGGACCAGCTGTAGTGTGCTACCTAGGCAAGGTGCAGGGCATGTTCTACCGGCACTGAGCTTTTTTCTACAGCCAGTTTTGGAAATCAAATTCAGGTCCTCACATTTGCAAGGTAAGCACTCTACTGGCTGAGCTGCCGCCTCATCCCCACCCCACATCTCTTTCCTTATTTTGTGTATGTGTGTGGTGTGCAACATGCAGCATTTGGAAAAAAACTCAGAGAAGTCAACGCTTTCCCTCCACCATGTGGATCCTGGGGATTGAACTCAAGTGGTCAGTCTTGGCAGGAAGTCCCCTTATTGGGGAGCCACCTGGACAAGCCCATTTTGTGTATGTGTGTGTCTGTGTGGTTATTTGTTTTGTTGTTGTTGTTTGTTTTTTTGAGACAGGGTTTCTCTGTGTATCCTTGACTGTCCTGAACTCACTTTGTAGACCAGCTGGCCTTGAACTCACAGAGATCCACCTGTCTCTTGTTTTTTGCTTTGAGATAGAGTCTTGCTGTGGCTACACTAGCACATGCTCTGTAGTGTCCTTGAACTCAGGACAGTCCTTCTGTTTCAGCCTTTCAAATGCTGGGATTACAGTCATGTGTAGCCACTCTGTCTAATTTATGACTGTTCTTTTTTTTGTTTTGTTTTTTTGAGACAGGGTTTCTCAGTGTAATAGCCCTGGCTGTCCTGGACTTGCTTTGTAGACCAGGCTGGCCTCGAACTTGAACACACAGAGATCCACCTGCCTCTGCCTCCCAAGTGCTGGGATTAAAGGCGTGTGCCACTATGCCCGGCTTGACTATTCTTTTTTAAAAACGTTTTTTTCTATCCAGGCAGTGGTGGTGCAAGGCTTTAAATGCAGCACTTGGAAGGCAGAACATGGTTAATCTCTGAGTTCAAGGCCAGCCTGGTCTACAGAGCAAGTTCCAAGACAGCCAAGACTACACATAGAAATCCTATCTGGAAAAATAAGATAAAAAACTTTTTTCTGGCTGGGCGGTGGTGGCGCACGCCTTTAATCCCAGCACTTGGGAGGCAGAGGCAGGCGGATCTTTGTGAGTTCGAGGCCAGCCTGGTCTACAAAGTGAGTCCAGGACAGCCAAGGATACACAGAGAAACCCTGTCTCGAAAAACCAAAAAAAAAAAAAAACAACTTTTTTCTGCTGAAGAAAATTTTTCTCATACTATATATATTTTTCCCTTTCTTTTTTTTTTCCTTTTTGGTTTTTCAAGACAGGGTTTCTCTGTGTAACAGCTCTGGCTGTCCTGGACTCCCTTTGTAGACCAGGCTGGCCTCGACCTCACAGAGATCCTCCTGCCTCTGCCTCCCAAGTGCTGGGATTAAAGGTGTACACTGCCGCTGCCACCACCACCCAGCTTCATACAATATATTTTGATCATTCCTCCCAACCCTTTGTCTGAGACGTGATCTCACTATGTAGCTGTGGCTGGCCTGGAACTTGCTATGTAGACAAAACTGACCTTGAATTTACAGACATCCCCCTGCCTCTGCCTTCTTTTTTTTTTTTTTTTTTTTTTTTTGGTTTTTCGAGACAGGGTTTCTCTGTGTATCCTTGGCTGTCCTGGACTCACTTTGTAGACCAGGCTGTCCTCGAACTCACAAAGATCCGCCTGCCTCTGCCTCCCAAGTGCTGGGATTAAAGGCGTGTGCCACCACCGCCCGGCTTGCCTCTGCCTTCTAATTGCTGGGCTTAGAGGCATGCATGAACATGACAGTTCTATATTGTAAATTTTTGTTTTGTTTTGTTTTTTTTGAGACAGGGTTTCTCTGTGTATCCTTGGCTGTCCTGAACTCACTTTGTAGACCAGGCTGGCCTTGAACCATGCCCGGCTTATAAGCTTTTAGGAACAACACTTCCTAGAATCCACATGCCTAACAGTAAATCCCTCCAGCAAAGACAATTCTACATTCTCTGGATTTACCCACAATGCCGAATTCAGAACTGACGCATAAACCAGAAACAGCCTAATGGGATCCATACCAGTGCCTAGCTCCAGTGCCTGAGCTGGCCCACAGCAGACAGGAAAGCCAGCTAGAAAGAAACTCACCTGCACGACTCTCACCAGAGTTTCAGGGTATTTCTCAAAAACTCCTTGAAAAGCTGCCGCAGGAAGCCAGAGGATGGTGGATGAAACAGCTGCACGGGCACAAACTGTTTTGTACGGTGCAGTGTGACCCTGTAACAACAACTTGGTTAGTCCTACACGAGGGACCTAGAAAGCTCCTGGGGGATTTCCATAAGCCATAGAGGTTTCTGGAGGTCCAGCCTGGTTCCTACTCACATAGTTGTGATGTTACCAGACATGCTGTTGACACTGGTAATTTTAATATAAACTAAAATTTGTCACAGCAAAGCAAAGTAAAGGTTTGGCTGGAAGGAGTTGTAGGTCAGGCCCACTGACCTGCATGTTTACTGGGTAGTGTTTTTATGTCCTCTTTCCTAAGACTCACAGGCCTGGCACTTCAACATCCCACACTGTTTATAAAAACTCTTGCCAAAAGAGTGCAAAAGACCCAACCCATGTATGCTTTCTGAAAAGGTCACTGAGAACAGAAATGACCATCATCAACTAGCCACACAACAATAGTCAAACACTCACTAGACCTCCTCCCATGCATATTCCTATACCCCAATGAGTGGTTGAGCTTCTTCCAGAATACAGCAACTGTAAAGATACCATCATACACATGTACAGGTTTCTGTGTTCATATTTCTTTCTTTCTTTCTTTCTTTCTTTCTTTCTTTCTTTCTTTCTTTCTTTCTCTTTTGTTGTTGTTTTTTCAAGACAGGGTTTTTCTGTGTAGTGCTTGCTGCCCTGGAACTCACTCTGTAGACCAGGCAGGCCTTGAACTCACAGAGATCCGCCTGCCTCTGCCTCCCGAGTGCTGGGATTAAAGGCATGCACCACCATGCCCGGCCTGTGCTCATATTTCTTGCTAAATATTGGGGGGGAAAGGAAGGATTTCCCAAGGCACATGGTATCTACTTCCTTAATTCTCTAAAAATCAAAACAAAACAAAGCAAAACTTCTACCAGATAACCAAACAACAAAAACCACAACCAAATTGTCTCTCACATTGGTTGCACCATTCTGCATTCCCACCAGCAATGAATATTAGTTCCTGCCACTGTGTGTCCTTGCAGGACTTACTACTGTCAGAATTAGAGTTCATCCAGGTGTGGTGGCACACACCTTTAATCCCAGCACTTGGGAGGCAGAGGCAGACCAATCTCTGTGAGTTCAAGGCCAGCCTGGTATACAAATTGAGTCCAGGACAGCCAGGGATATACAGAGAAACTCTGTCTTGAAAACAAACAAACAAACAAACAAACAAAAAAAAGAATTAGAGGTCAGTGGGTTTGTGGCCCCTAGTTCCTAGAGACCTTTAGAAGTTCCTACATAACTGAAATACCTGATAGCAGGTTAGGAAATGTAGAAGAAGCCAGGTATGGTAGCAAATGCCTTTAATCCCAGTACTTGGGGGCAAAGGCAGAGGGATCTCTGTGAGTTAAAGGACAGCCTGGTCTTCAGAGCAAGTTCCAGGACAGCTATCTCAAGAAAACCAAACCAAAGACCAAAAACCACACACACAAAAAAAAAAGTTGTAAACACTTTCTGAGGCAGAGCCTCTCTGGGGAGTGTCGCTGTCACTAGGGTGGCCTGGAGGTTCTGAACCACCTCAACCTCTGCTCTCTGATTGCAGATGCAGTGCGACTGGCTGCCTCCCTTTCATGTCATCATGTTTTCCCTACCATGATGGGAAAGCATCCCCACATTACAAACTGTAATCCAAATAAACCCTTCCTTGTTGGAGGAAGGTCTAATACATTGCTTCTGATAGGCTGATTTCAATGCTGGATCTGGTTACCGCCCCTTCTGAGGCATTCTCTTGATTGGTTAATAAAAGTCCCTGATGGCCAATTAGCTGGGCATAAAGAGTATAGGAAGGTGGGACTTCCTGAGACGGAAGCAGGAACCCAGGTTTTACACAGAGAAATCTCTCTCTTTCCACCAGAAGACATGGAAGCAGACAAACATGTTTGAGAGCTCCCGAAGGTAACAACAGGCCACATGGCTGTTTGGGATTAAATGGTCCAGGTTAATTTAGATTAGCTAGTTGAGAGTCCGCCCAGCTAAGGGTTGAAACATTAAAAGGTCATGTTGTATTTAACTGTTGGGGAAAGGACCGCAGCATCCTATAGGCCACCAGTCCAAGCAATTCAGGGCCATCGGCCTCCCGCTGAACCCTGGTAACTGTCCCTCCAGGCCACTGACAATTCTGCTGGTCTAATATTAGTTTACAGTTATTAATAAGTATCTTGCAGCTACCCTGCCAGCTTTGCCACCAGACCGTACTGCCAAGCATACAGACTTCTAAGGCAAGTCAAGCCTGCTGATCTCCCCGGCAAGCTGCCGGCTGTTCTGCCAGCCTAATATAACAACTTATAGTCATTAATGAAGATATTAGTTAATATAATTTAGGTTTCAAGTGGTGAAAGGCCACCCTTGATTCAGGGTTTTTTCCTCAGGATGGGTCAGGCCTGCTGCTTCCTGCCAGCCCACTAACTGCCCCACTGGCCTAATTTTACAGTTTATACTTTTTTTTTTTTGGTTTTTCGAGACAGGGTTTCTCTGAATATCTCTGGCTGTCCTGGACTCGCTTTGTAGACCAGGCTGGCCTCGAACTCACAAAGATCCGCCTGCCTCTGCCTCCCAAGTGCTGGGATTAAAGGCGTGCGCCACCACCGCCCGGCTTACAGTTTATACTTTTTAATAAATGCAATTGATAATTAAATTGCAGTTTCACTTCTTCCCTATTGTTTCTTGTCAAGGGCTGTACCACAGCAGTGAGGAAAAAGTTAATGTACAGCTGTTGGTGGGGAGGGGCCACCCATGCTTGCACACATAAGCCAAATAAACTCACTGCTTCAGCAAGCCACACTTTGGGTGCCTGACCATGTATCCCATAAAAAGTCCACATTTGATTTCTTGCTGATCTCTATTACTGTTGTGATTACGCCTTGTAGTTTTTCTCTAGGAGGCTAGATTTTTAATTGTCATATTGTAGGATACTGAACTGGTTAGATCCATACCACAGTACATGCCTATGGGCAGTGGATTCTAACTCCTTCATTTCCAAAGCCTTGGTGCTGATGTTTGGTCCACTATCAAGTATCACTCAGGAGTTAATCTGAGATGTGGACTCAAGTGTGAATATTAATCCAATTCTCATGGCCTTTGCTATGTTGTGTATGGCTCATCCTGAGAGCTGTTAGCAAGGTTCATGGGCACAATCGGTGGGTCTTTTGTTTTCATGCTCATGTCTGCTCTAAAAGATATAAATGGCCATAATCCCATGCATTAAGATAAAAGCCAGCTAGTTATGCTGGGCATAGTAATCTCAGTACTTGGGAAGGAGAGGCAGAAGGATTCAGAGCAATACTGTCTCAAAAAATAAAGAGTCTGCAGGTATATGTCTATGGCGGAGCCCTTGCCTAGCATGTAAAAGACCCTGGGTGTGATTCTTATCTGGAAAAAAGAGAAAGTCAAAGAGTACATTAGGAATGCAACAGCATCTTAGAAAACAAGTGAGAGCCAAGGAGGATCATGACACACATCTGTAACCCCAGTAGAGGTCTAGGCAAGAGTGCTGCTGCATATCCAGGGTCAGCTTAGGCTGAACAGTGAGTTCTAGGCCAGTCAGGGAGACACAGTGAGACTGCCTCATCAGAGAAGCAAAGACAGCTGCAATATATCCATATCTATCTAGATAGATAGATCTATATATCTTTATATATATGTATATATATATATAGAGAGAGAGAAAGATATGGATATATATATATATAGGATACACACACACACACACACACACATATATATATATCCTACAAAAAGCCTACAGACACTGATGTCTAGGGCTCTTAACCCCTGAAAGAAGAATCCAATTTTACTGTCCTGTATAGATTCCCCAGTTGACAACCTAGACCACACACATGAGTTTGCTTTTTGTTTTGTTTTGCCTGGCTGTATTTTTTTTTAAGGTTTTTCAAAACAGGGTTTCTCTGTGTATCCTTGACTGTCATGGACTCACTCTGTAGACCAGGCTGGCCTTGAACTCACAGAGATTCGCCTGCCTCTGCCTCCCGAGTGCTGAGATTAAAGGCAAGCAACACTACTCCTAGTTTTTTAAATTTATTTATCTTTTTTCCATGTGCATTGATGTTTTGCCTGCATGTATGTCTGTGTGAGGGGGTCAGATCTTGGAATACAGACACTTGTGAGCTGCCATATGGATGCTGTGATTTGAACCCAGGTCATCTAGAATAGCAGTTAGTACCCTTAACCACTGAGCCATCTCTCCAGCCTGAGTTTGTCTTTTTTTTTTTTTTAAGATTTATTTATTATGTATACAGTGTCCTCTCTACAGGTATACCTGCAGGCCAGAAGAGGGCAGCAGATTTTATTGTGGATGGTTGTAAGCCACCATGTGGTTGCTGGGAATTGAACTCAGGACCTATGGAAGAGAAGTCAGTGCTCTTAACCTCTGAATCATCTCTCCAGCCCCGAGTTTGTCTTTTTAAATGTGTGAGTGTGCATACACAAACACACACGTGTGAGCACAAGTCCACACATGGGCGGTGCACATACACAGAGAACAGCATTTGAGTGTGGGCTCTCTCATGACACCTTGTCTTTCTTCTGCTTCTGTGCAGCTCACTCCAGACTAGCTAGCCTTCTCACTTCTGGCCTGTTCTCCTGCCTCTGCCTCCCCTTTCAGGCTTACAGTTCAGGCCAATACATCCAGCTGTTTATGTGGGCTCCATGGTCAACCTTGGACTGTCAGGCGCATATAGCTAAAGTTTTGACTCACTGAGCCATCTCCCTGGCTCTCGACCTAGCTTTGTTGTTTGGCTGGTGGTGGGGCTTTTTGTTTCTTTGTTTTGTTTTCTAAGAAACAGGGTCTCACTCACTATGCAGCCTTGTCTAGCAGGAGCTTGCTATGTAAATCAGGCTGGCCTTGAACTCACAAGAATCCATCTGCCTCTGCCTCCTAAACGCTAAGATTAAAGATGTGTGCTACCATACTTACAGTACTTGTTTTTAAGTGGTATTTTTCTTTCCATAATTAATCCACATAATTACCAGTTGAATCAGCAACCAGAATGTCAGTGACACCCTGAGTCAATTCCTAGCACAAACCCATACATGTAGGGCTGGTAAAAGCACCCTGGGGTCAAAGCTTCTCATCACTGGGTTTGAAAAGAGTGTTTTGGAGGCGGGTGTTGGTGGTGTACATCTTTAATCCCAGCACTTGGCAGGCAGATCTCTGTGAGTTCAAGGCTAGCCTGGTCTATATAGAGTGAGTCCAGGACAGCCAGGGCTACACAGAGAAAGCCTGTCTGGGAACCCACCTCCCCCCAAAAAAAATAGAAGCTTGAGTTTGAACTTGTGTAAGTAAATAACATAGTGTGTGCTACGTCTGGACAGTGGCTCTACAATGCACCTATAAGACACATCTGCAATCTCACACATGCACACCAAGAGACAGGGAAGCCCCTGATCTGACAGACAGACCAAAAATACACAGAGGGGGGAAATACCAAAAACAACAAACAGAAAAAAAAAAGCCCCAAAACTTCAGGAACCACACACATCAACTTTTTTTAATTAAAAAAAAAAAAAAAAGAGATCAGGAGAGATGACTCAGAGATTAAGGGTACTTGCTGTTCTTGTCAAGGACCTAGGTTCAATTCCAGCCTCCCCATGGTGGCTCACAACTGTCTGTACTCTAAGTTCCAGGAGATTCAATACCTTCTTCTGGCCTCAGTGGCTACCAAGCACACACGCTGTACACATATGTACATGCATGAAAATACTCGTACATGTAAAAAATGTAAATATCTAAAAATAAAGCTAAAAGAGGATTTACTCCATCAAAACAAGAAAGTGGAACAGGAGGAAGAAACAAGAGGCCCTTACAACAGACTACAGGGAATCCAGGCAACATGAGAAGGCAGGATGGGAAGGTGCAGGTTCTCCTAGGGAAAAGGGCTACTCATGGAGCATGAGCCAGGGCAAACCTTCATAACAGGTACACAGATAAAATGTAAATGACAAAATTTGAAGGAAATGTTCACTGCAAGAAAACAAAAGCTGACAAGAAAAAGGTTTCCCTGGGACACTATGTGGCTCAGCTGTGAAAGACATGCATGCAGTCTTAGCTGGAAGCAAGGGGCTTGGAGGAGCAGTGAAAGCAAGACAGGCAAGAGGGGTTCATCTCCATTCTCCAGACAGTGCGTCTAAGATACCATGTACAAAACAAGTAAAAGACTTGAGAGTTGGAAGGTCTTGGAGAGCAGACTATTGTTGTTTATGAAACATGAAGTACATCCCAAAATATCTGTACATGTTATTTTGTAAAAATTCAAAATTATTTCCAGGCATGGTGGTCCACACCTTTAATCCAAGCACTTGGGAGACAGGGGCAGGAATATCTCTGTGAGTTCAAAGCCAATCTGGTTTACATAGTGAGTTCCAGAATAGCCAGGGCTAAGTACAAAGACTGTCTCAAAAAAAAAAAAATTAATTGTAAAATATAATAAAAACAAACATTTGATGAGATTAAAAAATGACCAATTAATACCAATATAGTAGTCATTTTCTCTCAAATGTCATCCCTCTCTATTCTCCACCCTCACCAGGCCGAGGAAAGATGGACTCCTCTGACACAGTGAGATGGCCAATTCAAAAGAAACCCTGGCCCTGGCCACAGTCCATAACCTACTTCTTGTCATATTCACATGCTGGAATAATTGATGTTCAGTTTAAAAACAATGAGATCAGGATCACAAGCAAGTAACAAAGAAAGGTCTATGCCTCTGTTTATATAAAATTTTTTGCTTAAAAGAAAAACTAGCACAGGGTGTGGTGGCACACACCTTTAATCCCAGCACCAGCACTTGGGAGGCACAGACAGGTGGATCTCTGTATGTTCAAGGCTAGCCTGGTTTACAAAGTGAGTCCAGGACAACCAAGGATATGCAGAGAAACCCTGTCTCAAAAAAACAAAAACAGAAACAAAAAAAAAAAAGAAAGAAAAAGAAAAACTAGCTAGCAGGATGAAAGAAGGATACGGATATCAAGTGGCTACCTGGTCTACTCAACATAGACCAAAATCCTAGGTTTCTCCTATCCCTTCTGTGGCCTGCCAGTCCCTTCTACACATTGTGGAGCATCCTCAGAGTCAGCTACAGCACTAGGAATATACAACAAGGAATGCCACCCTCAGAGCTGCAGGAATATGACTCCTTAGACTGGTTACCAGCTCTTGTCCAACCCCACCCATCCATCTTAGTAGCTTCCTCAAAGCTGAGCATCAGTCTTTCAAAGGCACTTCAAAGACACTCAAAGATGAGTATCTTTTTCCCTCAGACAAGCAACCTCCCTAACTCAGGTCAAGTAGGGTACAGTTGGACACAGAGGTCCCATTTATGCCTCTAGGACACAAACAAGACTAAGCACTCTTTGCCGCCTATCTGATAGGCAGCAGTGTAGATACATAATACACCCCTGCAGATTTGCAAGGAGCTTGTTTCAGTGGCATGTATACAACGAATGGCTGGATCAGTGAGTCCCATTGAGGCTCTTCATGTGATTCTGTACAAAGGCTTGGACTCCTAGTGCAGTCTGTGTGAATATACCCACGTAAGGCATAACTGCTCTGAAGACAGAGTAACCCGGTCTAGAACAGAGGTATAATGGATAATCTTTATTGTTAACTTGACTAGATTTGGAATCTAGGGTATATCTATGAGGATGTTTCTAGAAAGGTTTTAACTTACAGCGAAGACCCACCTTGAAGGTGGTGCAGCAGTATCCCATGGGCTAAGATCAAAGACCAATAAAAAGAGAAAGTGAGGAGGATACTGGTATTCATCTGTCTGCTTCTTGCCTAAGGAAATCATATTCCTGCTGTCATTCCTTCTCACACTTTTAAACTGTAAACTGAGATAAATCCTTCCTGCCTTAAATTGCTTTCGTCAGTTATTTTAAAAAATTATTTACTTTCGTTTTATGTACATTGGTATTTTGCCTGTATGTTTGTGTGAGGTTGTCAGATCCTGGAGTTACAGACCATTGTGAGCTGCCATGTGGGTGCTGGGAATTGAACCCTGGTCCTCTGGTAGAACAGTAAGTGCTCTTAACTGCTGAGCCATCTCTCTAGCCCTTTGTAAGGTATTTCTGTCATAGCAACAAGTAATAGCACACACCTTTAGTCCCAGTTGGTAAAAGATATACAAGCTGATGTAATGACGAACTCTGTTCACTTCTGTATGTGAACGAATACAATAAAATAAAAGAGTGAAGAATGCCAGGCATAGTATTCTGGAGGCCAAGACATGAAGATCAAGAGTGTGAGGCAAGTCTAGACTATACACAGTAAGATCCTAGAACTAGAGAAAGAAAAATAAAGAACAAATAGAAAGGACTACCAAAGCCTTACTAAAATACATTCTGTCTTAGATGCAATGTCAAAGTTGTTCCCACAGACACCTCCTTAACTACAGAGAGCTGTTCTCATCCTAGACAACCCTCTCAGCTGTGTCACTACAGAGAAGTAGATGTAGCAGTAAGGGACTCACTTTCTAGCAAGAGGGGAAGAACAGTTCTTGAGGGCTAACCAGAGACTCTTGGGTAACTATGGCAGGGACTGAGTGGAAAGTACTCACAGTGATCACATCCAGAATACTGAGGAGACTGTGGACACTGTCCCCTGGCAGAACCTCCTTGACCACCACCTCAGTGCCATCCTGCGCTTAGAGAACAGAACAATAGATGTCAGTACAGGGCAAAGAGGCCCAAGCCAGTACCCAAGACAGTTGGCATACAAAATTTCACCTCTGAGTTGCTATCAATAAAGTGGGCATCTCAGAGAAGAGCAAAAAGAGATTTGCTGGAGTCAGCAGGATTAAGAGGTATCATAGAAGGCCTGGAGAAATGGCTCAACAGTGAAGAGTACTTGCTGCTCTTCTACAAGATCCAAGTTTGGTTCCTAGCACCCATATCAGGGGCTCACAATCACCTGTAACTCTAACTTCAGGGGACCTGGTGTCCTCTTCTGACCTCTACCCCCACACACATAACACATACATACTCATACACAAAATAAACCTTTTAAAACAACAAAAAAAGATATACTATAAGGGGGTTGGAAAATGGCTCAGTGGTTGAGGGCACTGACTGCACTGCCAGAGGACCCGGGTTCAGATCCCAGCACCCACATGGCAGCTCACAACTGCCTGTAACTCCAAGATCTGACACCTTCACACAGACATGTGCACAGGCAAAACACCAATGCCCATAAAATATAAATAAATGAATAAATGTTTAAAAAAGAGAGAGAGATACTACTATAAGCTTGAAAGAAGATAATAAAAAATGCAAAAAAAAACCAAAACAAAAGATGCTGGGTAGTGGTGGCACACACCTTTAATCCCAGCACTCAGGAGGCAGAGGCAGGTGGTTTGAGGCCAGCCTGGTCTATAGAGTGAGTTCCAGTACAGTCAGGGCTACACAGAGAAACCTTGTCTTGAAAATCTAAAGGGGTGGGGTGGGGTGGGGGATACATCTCAGTCAGTAAAGTGCTTGCCTTAAATGCAGAGGAACTGGAGTTAGATCCCCAGAGTGCATCTCAAAAATGTCGAGTACAGGGGCTGGAGAGATGGCTCAGCAGTTAAGAGTACTGACTGTTCTTCCAAAGGACCTGGGTTCAAATCCCAGCACCCACATGACAGCTCACAGCTGTCTGTAATTGTTGGGCATGGTGGCACATGCCTTTAATCCCACCACTTGGGAGGCAGAGGCAGATGGATCTCTGTGAGTTCAAGGACAGCCTGGTCTAGAAAGCCCAGGACAGCCAGGGATACACAGAAAAAAAGCACAGTCAGAGGTGGTGGCACACCTTTAGTCACAGCACTCAGAAGGCAGAGGCAGGTGGATCTCTGAGAGTTCTAGACCTGCCTGGTCTGTGAGTTTCAAGCCAACCAGGGTTACATGTTGGCTTGAACACATTAATGATAGCTTCAGAGTATCCAAAATGTTTCAGTGTGGCATTAAGGAGAAGAAATAAGAAGCACCTCCACTTATAATTTAACAGAGAGTGAGATTTGAATTCTCTACTTCTCTCTCCCCATGTCTTCCACTGTTCCTGTCTGTTGAGTCTGAATCTGTGCCTAAATGGACATTGTCTTATGAATTCATCTGTCCCTACCTCTGTATGTGTGTGTGTCTCTAATAAGGGGCTTTTTCTCTTATGGACATTGT
>CAJQZJ010031933.1:10415645-10433001 GCA_907164525.1 Lophiomys imhausi
CATCTGTCCCTACCTCTGCATGTGTGTGTGTCTCTAATAAGGGGCTTATTCTCTTTCTTTTACTGCACAGCACAGAAAGCATGATATGGGGAAGAAATGGGATCCCACCCGAGGTCTTTAGCAGAGTTTTTCAAGGGATTAAGTCACTGACTCCAACTGACCCAGAGAAGTGAACAAATGCTATCAAGCAATACTGATATATTGTCTTCAACATTACAGCAGATATTCATTTTATAAGGTTGCTTTCAACCTATATTTGCTGTTTCCAGCATTAGCTACCATAACATATCCATATAGATATTATTTGCAGGTCAGGGGTATGGAAGAATACATAATTTAAGACTACAGCTTAGCTTGTAAAAGCTGACACATGGGAAATCCAAGGCAAGTAGGGCTGGTTGTTACCCTGTTCTCTTAAAGGCAGGCTGAGCAAACAGGCTGAGTGCACAGTAGGGTATCAGCACTCTCTTAAATTTATTAACTCTGGCTGTGAGGTCCAGAAAATTCCAGTCTCTTAAAATGTAACATGTACTTTCACAATACTGAATTGCCACACATAGTGAGACTCTGTCCACACCCCCACCATCCATAAAATGTCAACTATGGCCTAGCAAGATGGCTCAGCAGTTAAAAGTATTGCCTTGCAAGACTTAACAACTTTAGTTTGATCCCTGGAACCCCACAATAAAAAAAGATGACAAATTTCCAGAAGTTGTTCTCTGACCTTTACATGTACACACACACACACACACACACACACACACACACACACACACGGTAATTTAAAATGTTAAATGTCAGGTATGCATTTCTATGCAGATGTATACATTTGTAGCCCAGTTCTGGGGAAGTGAAGTGGGCAGTTCTCTGGTGCTCGCTGACAAGTCAGCCTAGCCTGCTTGGTGAGTTCAGAAACCTTGTCTCAAAAAACAAAGAGCCAGGCATGGTGGGGCATGCTTTTAATCCCAGCACTTGGGAGGCAGAGGCAGGTGGATCTCTGTGAGTTCGAGGCCAGCCTGGTCTACCAAGCGAGTCCAGGACAGCCAGAGCTACACAGAGAAACCCTGTCTCGAAAAAACAAAACAAAACAAAAAAAAAAGAATGGGAGGATCAGCCGGGCAGTGGTGGCGCACGCCTTTAATCCCAGCACTCGGGAGACAGAGGCAGGCGGATCTCTGTGAGTTCAGGGCTAGCCTGGTCTACAGAGTGAGTTCAGGACAGCCAGGACTATACAGAGAAACCCTGTCTCAAAAAAAAAGAAAACCTAACACACACACACATACACACACATACATACACACAATACACACACACATATACACACATACACACACACATACATACACACACATATACACACTCACACACACATACATACACACATATACACACACACACACACGCACGCACGCACGCACGCATGCACGCGCGCACGCACGCGCGCGCGCTTGAGTAGAGGACTAATGATGAAATCCTGCCCAACCTAGCCACAGCCTCCCAATCCCAGGACTCATCCAAACTCAGTAAATCCCTCCAAACCTAAATTAATTAGATTGACTACAATGGCCCTGAAGGACAAAATGTAGTTACTATCAATAAAAATTACAAAATTTGGATCAGGCTCATGTGTGCCTAACAGTAAAAATAACATATCAGGTGTGTTGGTTCAAGCCTGTAATCCCAGCACTCAAAATGCTGATGTAGGAAGACTGCCATGAGTTCAAGGACAGCCTGGGCTACACAGTGAGTTCCAGGCTGTCCTGGCCTACTGAATGAAACTGTCTCAGTGTGTGCACGTGTGTGTATTGTGTTGGCAGCATAAAAATAGCAGCTGTGTTTGATCATTGGGATAATGGCGTAGATTTTTACTAAAGAACTAAGGTTTAAAATTCTACAGTAACTTTTTGTTTGGTTGGGTTTTTTGTTTGTTTGTTTGTTTTTTGTAGTACCTGAGGTGGGGGTCAAGACAAGGTTTCTCTGTGTAACAGTCCTGGCTGTCCTGGAACTCACTTTGTAGAACAGGCTGACCTTGAACTCAGAGATCCGCCTACCTCTGCCTCCCTAGTGCTAGGATTAAAGGCGTGCACCACCACACCCGGCTACAGTAACTTTTTGATAGAGAGCTTTTCAAAGCTTTAAGATGATAGATGGCCAAGTGCGAGCACAGTAGCCACATCCCCTGGCCCACCCTGGCCCCTGACTCACAGCATCTTGGATGCAGACTTCCAGCCATCCATCCTGAACCACATAGATGCTGGTGTCAGGCTCCCCAGGCTGGAACACATAGTCCCCCTCTTGCAGCTGCACAAACACCATGTGTTTGCAAAGCTCCAGGAACAGTGGCTTCTCAAAGTGGCCCAGGACCCTGCAACAAACAACACATACTACAGAAGACACTCTCAAGGAAAGAAGGGTAAGGGACATAGGCCACTCTCCCCACCAGCAGTAGGGTCAGAGCTAGCATAGACCTCTGTAAGGCTCATTCAGTCAATGGTATCACCGTCAATCAGAATTTTAAATGTCTGAGGTAACTATCAGCTCAAAAAACATCTCAAACTGTGACTATTAACATAAGCCAAACACAAAACAGAAGGCAATACAGTGATGTGCTCGCCTCAGAAAGAGGAAAGCAGGGCACTGAGGTGGCTGAGCAGGGGAAGCACTTGCAACACAAGCCTGACAACCCGAGGTCCAATCCTCAGAGCCCACAGGGTTCAGTCTCTGTTCTGCTGATGAGAAGAGGCATCATGACCATGGCTACTCCTATAAAAGATTGAATTGTGGGCTGGCTTACAGTTTCAGAGGTTTAGTCCATTATGATCATGCAGCGAGCATGGTGGCATGCATGGTGCAGGAGCAGTAGCTGAGAGCTACATCCTAATATGTACATGTGTGTGCATGTGTATGTCTGTGCATGTGTACATTTGTGTATGTGCGTGTGTGTGCATATGTATGTGTCTGTGCATGGGTGCATGTGTGCATTTGTGTGTGTGTGCGTGTGTGTATGTGTCTGTGAATGGGTGCATGTGTACATTTGTATGTGCGTGTATGTACATGCACAAGCTTGCCTGGGCCTGGCATGGTCTTTTGACACCTCAAAGTGCATCCCCAGTGACACACTTTCTCCAACAAGGCAACACCTCCTAACCCTTCTCCCCTGATGACGAAGCATTCAAATACATGAGCCTATGGGGGCCGTTCTTATTCAAACTACCACATAAAGATGGAAGAGGGGAACTAACTCCACAAAATATCCTGATTTCTATACAGGTGCTGTGGAACGTGTATATCTGCCCTCACTTGTGCATCACACACACACAATAATAATAACACATTTCAAAAATTAAAAATAATGCACCTTTAAAAAAAAAAAAGAAAGCAGCCGGGCGGTGGTGGCGCACGCCTTTAATCCCAGCACTTGGGAGGCAGAGGCAGGCGGATCTCTGTGAGTTCGAGGCCAGCCTAGTCTACAAAGTGAGTCTAGGACATCCAGAGCTGTTATACAGAGAAACCCTGTCTCGAAACCCTCCCCCCCCAAAAAAAAAGAAAGCTGACATAATGGTACACAGCTGTGATCTCAGCATTCAGGAGGCTAGGGCAGAGGATTGTAAACTGAAGGCCAGCTTAGGCTACATAGCAAGATCCTGTCTCCCAAGAGAGGGAGAGAGGGAAAGAAAGGGAGAGAGAGACCCAGCTTGCAGTTTCTGACCCAAACACACAGTTCTCACACTTGTTCTTGAGTTTGCCACTGAGGATAAAAATGTTGAAAGCTGTTAAACAGAACAGGAAGGAACAGGTAAAAAGGTAAGCTGACCCCAAGGCTCCACACACCTGAAGCACCCTGACCCTGCTGAACATTTCTGCCACCAGGAAGCATGGAAACCACAGTCTTGAGATGGACAGAAAATCCCTGACATAGGAAAGCTAAACCAAAGACAACCGGAGGGATGGAAACAGCCCAGCAACACATCTTATCCAGACCCTCCCGATCTCCAGCCACTACCTACCGAACATTTTTCAGCATGTACAAAACTTCTGATGGCAGGTGGGAGTTCTTCACATCAAACTCTGTGAGGTCAGCCTCTAGCAGGGAGGGCGGGGGCTCTTTTGGCTGCAAAGTCGGGTATTCTTTCTTAAAGCGCAGAATCCTGCAAAGCAGAGACACTTAGGAAAGAATCGAAACCCAATACAAAGCCTGAGGAAGCACTGCCTTGGTGTGTCCCCTATCAGGACCTTAAGGGGATCCCAGTACCTCTTGGCTAAAGAGAGCACCTTGGTCCTCTTCCTAACTCGCTGCCGGGGTGCAGCAGTATTCCCAACCAAGGTATGGGGGAGAGTGGTCACCTGCAGAACCAAGAGAAAGATGGAGTGCTGAGCCTGTGACTGGCAAGGTTTAAGCTCTCAGGCTCAGGGTCTGTTCCTAGGACCTGCCTGTGAGTTGCTGCCTTCCTGACCTCAGCTACTAGGGGCCACTCTCACCAACCCCAATGGCCTGGCTTCTTGAAGGCGATACAGCAGTCAAGGACAAAGGGACACCATTTGGACAGAGACATACCACACAGTCTCATAAACCCCTCAATGGCTTCACTGCTCTCAAGTGGCCAAGTCTTTCTTCAGAGTTCTGCGGCTCCATGCCTCAGGTAAAACTCCTGAGGGGAGTAGGAGAGAGCAGAAGGGACCAGCTGTGGCAATTAACCAAAGGTGAGCACAGATTCAAACCAGCCTGCTTCTTCCTAGTTACCAGTCCTGACCCTCAATGCAGAAGAACCACAGATTTATGACTTGGAGCCCCCACAAACATGGAAAAGAGGCCACACAGCTTTTTACCTTCAGACAACATGGTCATTAGGAAACTGCACTTGTTCCACCAGGGTCCCAGGGAGCTAGGGTCATGCCTTGACTCGGTCTTCAAAATCTGGCAGTGATGGCCCACCTTGGAGCAAACACATGGCCTCTGTGCCTGTCCATCTCCTGTATCCAGGGATGCTTCTGAAGTGCAGTTTCCTACCCTAGTTCTTGGTCACACAAACCTGCACTTCAGAAAGTCCAAGGGCCCCTGTCCTTGGCACTTGCCAAGCAGTTCAGGTGTTTCAAGCCAGATAAACACCCACCAGCACCATACCTCCCTGTCTTTCTCCAAAATGTGTTGGTTCTGCTGGGAAGGTAGATAACATTCAGTATGACTTAAAATATCTCCTAGATCCTGCACCCAGTGGCAGGAGCCATGGGACTAGAGGAGAGGGCAGCATGTATCAGGATCTACACTCACTAGGTGCTAGAGGGCCTGGCAGGCAGCAGGCCCCCATTCCACAAAGGCTTGTTTAGAAGATATTCCCGGCACAGCCTTGTGCTACCCAGGGCTTCCATACAAGTTACCTTCCTCATGATCTTTCGGCCATAAAACATTACTTTGTCTCTCTTCCGGAACCTGTACTGCGGAGTGGATTCTGCTTGTCCTGTGAGAGGAGAGAAGGGGCACTGAGAGATGGCAGTGCCTTGAATGGGTGGGCAGTGAACATGGTTGGAACTAAAACCGAGCACAAGCATATGTCAGGCCCTGAAGATGAAGATGCTGACAATAAATCATGCTCTTGGCTGCCCTCCCCCTGGCTACCTCTCAGACAGCAGGGGAAGCAGTAACAAAGGGGGCTCATCTTACAAGAGTCAGGAATGGCTCTGTTCTTACTGGATGCTAGCTTTGGAAAGAGTAGAAAAGTCTGGACAGACTGGGAATGTCAACCTGAACTCGAGTAGGTGACCACATTCCAACAAGGCTTTGAGGAAGCTTCCAGGAGCTCCAAATACCTCATGGGGCACAAATGCAGCAAGACCCCCACTGCTCAGCTAGAGTCCAAACCAAGATACTCACGCAATCTGCATACCCTTCTGTACACAAAAAAGATGGTGACACCAACAAACGCCAGTGTAAGGAGGGCTCCAATTCCAATCCCCATCAGCTACATAGCATGGGAGATAATAGGAGTGTCAGCAAAACCAAACACAGTCCCAGGCCTATCAGGGCCCACCCCCGAGAAGCCCACAGTGATTACCATGGTGGACTGTGACTGTGACTCCATGAACTGTAGCCCCCAGGAGCTCAAGGTGGTGCCCAAACAGTGGCCAGCCTGAGGAGAGAACAGAAGTCAGGGTGGGCAGACGAGGTACCCAGCTTCTCAGCCTGAGCTTGATCAAAAGTAAGTCAGGTGCTGGGGCGGGGGGAACATCAATAGCCCTGAAGATTTTTTGAGAAATGGGGCCTCATTTGCTGCCAAGTCTGATGACCTGAGTTTAGTCCTGGAGACCATATAGTGTCAGGATAGAAAAAGTTGCTCTCTGACCTCTACGCTCGTGCTGTTACATCTATATAGCTACACACATATAGACAGAAATGTAATCATTTTATTTTTAATTTTAAAGAAATGATCTTCCCAGGGGTGCTAAGACCCTCTGAGCTCAACTGCAAGGACAGAGAGGCAGCAATCTGTCTCCCTTGGCACTGGGGTGAGCAGGCACAGTAGCTGTGTCACTGGCAACCATGTACATTAATAAACCTGACTTCCGGCCTGCCAGTCCTCAAGCAGTAAGCCTAGGGGAAGTCAAAGCCATCTCTCTCTCTCTTCTCTCTTTAGGTTTTTTGAGACAGAGTTTCTCTGTGTAGCCCTGGCTGTCCTGCAATTCACTCTGTAGATCAGGCTAGCCTTGAACTAACAGAGATCTGCCTGCCTCTGCCTCCCAAATTCTGGGATTAAAGGCATGTGCCACTGTGCCTGGCCCAAAGCCATCTCTCGGTACCTTCTGGATACCTACAGGACTAAGGCCACAAACCCCAAGATCCATGGAAGCCCATTCAGAATGAGTGCTCAGAAACTCCTAAGAGTAAGTGAAGTTACATTACTGACACATTTATTTTAGTCCCAATTACTTGAACAGGTGAGACAAGAGGATCATGTGCACTCAGGAGTTCAAGTCCTGCCTAGACAACTAGAGTGGGTACTCAGTCTTAAGAACAAAAAAGGACAAAGGTCCAAAAGAAACCCCAAGAGAAGATCCATCTGTATTTAGAGACCTCCAATATCAGGTCACATGCCAAAACAGAGATGGCCAAGAGAATTCTGTCTCTGCCCCCTACTGTCTCCAAGAAGGTACTGACAGGACTTCAGATGTCCAAGGACCATACCCAGGGAAACAAAGAGGCAGGGGAGCAAGGGCTCAGGATATAAGGGTGAGTGGGTGACCCACAGCTGACTCATTCCCCAAAAGATGAAGACAAAAGAAACCAGAGCTGCAGCTGTCCCCTGGTCCTCTAGTATCCATTAACCCCTTTCTTCCAAGCAGTTAGGAACTGGATAGGGCAGGGGCCCACTTACTCATCCTTTGCAGTTTCTACCTAACTGCCAAAGACCAAACCCTACCCTTAAAAACAAACAAAAATCAGGTCTCAAACCCAGCAATCCCTGCCAGAAAACCTAAGGAAAGCTGAAGGCCACTCAAGAAAGAACCCCAAAAGGCACAGTTCTGAATCATAACAGAATAAATGGGTTGCCTAGAAAACTCAGCATTGTGAAAAAGTTGAGTATTGTTTAAGGATGAGGAAGAACATGTTTCAATAAGTATTATCTGCCAGGCATTGGTATCTCATCTCATTCCTTTAATCCCAGCACTGGGGAGGCAGGGGCTGGCAGATCTCGGAGTTCAAGGGCAGCCTGATCTACATATCGAGTTCCAGGACAGCAAGAACTACATAGTGAAACCCTGTGTCTAAAAAAATCAGTAAGTATGGTTTTTGTTTCCTTGTTTGTTTTGTTTTTGGCAGTGCTGGAATTAAAGGCATGAGACACCACCGCATTTATGCATATTGGATAAAGGCAGTATGTTCCTAGGTGACTTCATCATGGTGTGAATGTCACAGGGTGCATTTATTCAAGCACATCACCCCACCAATCGATACAATCTGTGGGATCACTATTGCATGTGGAGTGTATAGCCAGCATGCTTTTGGTTTCAAAACTCAACCTCCCTTCTCCTCTACCTCAGCTCAGCTCTCAAGACTGTATCAATCAGGGTGCACAAGAGCACACCAACCACATCTTCTATGTTCTGAGCTTCCCTTACTCTTATATTTTTGGTTGTGAGCCTAGCCTTTAACCGCTGAGCCATCTCTCCAGCCGGAGCTTCCCTTACTAAGGAAAGGCACCTACTTACATAGTCTGCCATAGAAGACCACCTCAACCTGTCTAGCTTTTTACGTTTATTCTAATGGATCTACTTTCCTGGCTTAAAAACAAAGGCACGCCGGGCGGTGGTGGCGCACGCCTTTAATCCCAGCACTTGGGAGGCAGAGGCAGGCGGATCTTTGCGAGTTCGAGGCCAGCCTGGTCTACAAAGTGAGTCCAGGACAGCCAGGGCTACACAAAGAAACCCTGTCTCGAAAAAAAAAAAAAAAAAAAAAACAAAGGCACAGGGGGCTGGAGAGATGGCTCAGTGGTTAAGAGCACTGGCTAGTTCTCTTCCAAAGGTCCTGAGTTCAATCCCCAGCAACCACATGATGGCTCACAACTATCCACAATGTAATCTTAAGCCCTTTTCTGGCTGCAGGTGTACATGCCAATAGAACACTCATATACATTACATAAATAAATCTTTAATTTATTTAAAAAAATTAAAAAAAAAGGCACAGGGTATGGTGATGTCCACCTTTAATCCCAGCACTTGGGAGGCGGAAACAGGCAGATCTCTATGGGTTCAAGGTCAGTCTGGTCTACAGAGCAAGTTTCAGGGATATGTAGAGAGACCTTGTCTCAAAATAATAGTAATAATAAATAATAATAACAACTGATAGCCATAATAAAGGCCTTTGTGATGTGGCTAGTGCTGGACTGAGAAAAAGACTTCAAATTTGTTCCAGGTCTCAGGTGAGTCCCAATACTGTGACCTTAAGGGAAGAAAAGAAAGCTTCATAATGACCTAACAGCCAGGTTCCATTTGTCCACACTGTGAGGAACCATTGTCTAGCAACAAGCGTCTGAGCTCTGATAGGAAAATAAATTGAGTCACCACTCCCTCATTCCCTGAGTCTCCAAGAAGCCTCGGCAAAAACCCGAGGCAAGGTTCCTTCTGTTCTCTGGAAAATCTCCACCAGAGAGTTCTAAAGGTCTAGTTCTCACCCATGCCTGGTCTACCTACCTCAGGGCAGACATCTTCCTCTTTCTGCATGACAGAAAGCAAAGCAATGTGGAGAGCGAAAAGAAGACAGGCTGGGACAAACTGCTCTACCAGAACCTTTCCAGCAGGACAGCTGTAGTTCCAGCCTTGCCAACTCCTTTCCAAATCAAACTCTCTTATTAGAAGGGACTCCAGAACTCTGTGCTCCAAAACAAGTTGTTTTCCAGAAGCGTTTACTTTCTTTCTGTGTTTCCGTCTCCTGTAAACAGCCCTCACGTGGTCTAAGGGGAACCCGCAACTGTGGCCCGGGGTGGGGGTTGGGGGTGGGGAATTGAGCGACGCAGTCAGGGATCAAGCAGCTACGTGGGGACAGCCGGCTGGGGATGGGGGAAGAGACCAGAAAAATGTTAAGTTGGCTGACAGTTCAGGGAGGTGGGGACAAGTTGAAACAGGTCATATAGCTAAGAAAGTGGCTCCAGAGCGAGGCGGGACAACAGGCGCGGAAGAGGGAAGCGCGAAGATAAGTGGTGACCGAAGGGAAGGGTGAGCGGCTGGAGGGTGGGCCCCAGCCCGGAGGCGTGATGTAGGCTAGCGAAGAGTTAAGGAACGCGGAGTTGAAGCCTCACAGCTCAGGAGAGACCCAGGAGGGAGTGGGGGCGGTCACAGTCTAGAACGGGTCTCGATTAGAAGGACTGAGGGAAGGAGAGGTGGTTAGAGCTGAAGAGCGATCACCGGGGGAGAGCCGTGACAGCCAGGGAGGGAACGGAGGACAGGGTGTCAATGAACAGGGGTGAAGAGGGGCCCAGCCACAGCGGGCAGCGTGTGGACAGACGACGTCAGCAGCACGGTGGGTGTGCTGGGAGCAAAGACGATTCACTAGAGGACCACGGGGACCCAATTAGACCTGGCCACGCGCCAGACCGTGGAGAAGACCGCTGGCCAGTGGCGGGCCCTCGATGGCGCGTCAGTCCCGGAAGCCACGGCTCGGAAGTGACTCCAAGGGCCCGCCAGCCTCTACCCCCAACACCTAGCGCAGCACGGGGACGCCCGCACCGGTCCCACCGCCGGCCTGCAGCGCAGCGTTCGTCGACACTCCGGTCGCGGAGCTGACGAGAGCCAAGAGCGACCTACACCGCCACCCCGTGGCTCCCGGCGGGCCTGCAGGCTGCGCGCGCGCCGTGCACATCCGGCTCTGCGCGGCGGCGCGGATTGGCTCAGCCCCCGTCGGCCACGCCCTCCGCTCCGCCGAGGCTGGGCCTTGCGCGCCGGCGACCAGTCCGTGAGGTTCCTGCTGCCGAGTGACCCCGCTGACGGCCGGAAAACGCAGGGAGGACCTTGTGGTGTCTGTGAAGCATCAGTCTGGTGACGTTTTATACGGCTCGGGCCGGGGATCCGTGTCGGAACAGTCTCAGGTGAAAAAAGGGAGAAGAGCCTTGCGGGCCATCAGCCCAGGTCGGTTTGAGC
This sequence comes from Lophiomys imhausi, assembly GCA_907164525.1. NCBI lineage: Eukaryota > Metazoa > Chordata > Mammalia > Rodentia > Muridae > Lophiomys > Lophiomys imhausi. The sequence goes on from CAJQZJ010031933.1 coordinate 10,426,272, forward strand.
GTTTCCGGTTGGCGTCGCCCAAGCAGGGTTCTTCGGGGTTCGAGGTCTTTCGGAGCCAGGTGTAGTCTCCTCTTGTGGGGTCTTGGGTTCTGTGCGCCCGTGGGTTCTCCGAACATGTGCACCCACAGGGCCCACAGCCCTCTTTGGTGGTGGGCTCTAGGGTGTTGAGGCCCTCTGGCTCTGATCGCTTCCCTCAACTGCCTTGTTCTTTCACAGCTGCTTTCTGCAGAGCCCAACATGGGTTTCCTGACTGCTGTGACTCAAGGCCTGGTGCGGGGAGCGGACAGGATGAGCAAGTGGACAAGCAAGCGGGGACCACGCACTTTCAACAAGAGTCGGGGTGCCAAGAGAACAGGCATCTATACCTCTGATAGGAAGTTTGTGCAGATAAAGGAAATGGTCCCAGAATTTGTGGTCCCGGACTTGACCGGCTTCAAGCTCAAGCCCTACGTTAATTACCGAGCTCCTCCAGGCGTAGACACACCACTGACCGCCAAAGCGCTCTTCTTGGAAACAGTTGCACCTGCAATTGAAAAAGACTTTAAAGAAGGAACTTTTAATGCTGACAACCTGGAGAAATATGGCTTCGAGCCCACACAGGAAGGCAAGCTGTTCCAGTTGTATCCTAAAAATTTCCCACGCTAGAAAACAGTGACAGTAACTAAAGGTTTGTCTATAAAGTGGAGAAAGAAAATACCGACTAAACCTTGGATTCTGAGTGTCTTGAGGAGTAGGGGCAGCTTCCCAGTGCATTTTATTAAATGCCTTTAGTATCTCATCCAATGTGTGTTTTGCTACAGAGTCCATAACAAATTCCAACCAGTCAGGTCTGGGAGCACACCTCTCTGGCTCCAAGGCAGAGGGTAGGTAGGTAAAAGCAACTATCCCGAAGGAGAACCTAAAGATGGAAGTCAGGAGAGCAGTTAGTGCCAAACTGCTTTTTCATGACCAGTCTACTTGATTCTTCACAGTCCCTTAGACATATGTCCCATTTTAGACTTAGCTAACCCTTATATTTGTTTGACACCTTTTATATGAAATAATTGGGCCAGTAGCTGAGAATTGATCCCTTTAATGACAACTAAAAACCATGTTATTCCATCAGAAAATAACTCGAGGACTAGGGAGAGAGTTCAGCCCATGTAATGCTTGCCATGCAATCATGAAGACCCTAGTGTGGCGGCCCATGCTTGTAGTCTGAGCACCTGGAAGGAAACAGGAAGATCTTTGGAGCTTGTTGCCCAGCCAAGTCTAGACTAGTCAGCTAACCTCAGATAGCAGTAAGAGTCCTTGGCTCAAAAAAGATAAGGCCATCTTGAATGGCCCCACTTATGCATATATACATACACAAGTTTAAAAAAAAAAAGGCATAGTGTAGTCCTAACATGTAAGAGACTAAAGGGTTACAAAGTACAGACCAGCCTGGGCTATGCAGCAAGACACCCCCTACCCTTTATTACTGTTTTTTGAGACAAGAGTCTACATCTATGTCTGGTTGTCCTGGAACTCACTATGTTATGTGGACCACCAGGCTGGTCTTAGCCTCACAGAGGTCTGCCTTCATGTGCTTCTTTAGTGCTGGAATTAAAGGAATGCATCACCACACTCTGTCTTAAAATGCCAGAAAGGCATAGTGTCACATACCTGTGAGCTCCACATTTGGGAAGCAGAGGTAGGTAGGTAGGTAGGTCTCGAGTTAAAAGCCAGCCACTCTAGACTACATAGTCAGCTTGGAATATATAGGCACCGGGAAGGAAAAGGATAGCTAGGCTGGGAGTACAGGTCAGTGCTATATATCTAGTAACTTATCTAGCATGTGCAAGTACCTCTATTTGATGTTCAACATTATTCAAAACAACCAGTATTTTCTGAACACTTGTGTATCTTGCTGAGGGTTGTTCCAGTGCCCTCTCTTCCCAGATAAGACATTGAAAATGGGAATCCTGATAGCTGCACACCCTGATGCATTCACAGAGAATCCATCTATCTAGACATGAGAACTGATGAAGCTAATGCTATGGTGAAGATGTGAGTGTCCCATACTGACCATGCCAAGTACTTCGTTTGTTTTCCCTTAAGCAACTTACAATGTTTACACACTTCCTTTTATTCTATTCACTTTTAAAATTAGTTCATTGCTAGGAAGTGTTTGGATAGCATGCAAAGGTCCTGAGTTCCATTTCCAGTACCAAAAACCTGTTTAGGGAATAACTTCTAATGTTAGAGGTGAGATTTTAAAAGGAGGAGCTGTAAACTAGGCATGGTGGCACATGCCTTTTAATCCCAGCACTCAGGAGGCAGAGGCAGGTGGATCTGGAAGTCGACCTACAGACAGCAGTGAGCCACCTTTGTGAGTTCTGGAAGAGTAGGCAGGACTTTTAACCCCTGAACCATCTCTAGCCAGCAGCCCCTAAAACTTTTTCCTAATATTTCGTATGAGTACAAAATACCACTGCACTTGTGGAGAGCAGAGGACAACTTGAATGTCCTACTACCAGGAATCCAACTCAGGTGCCAGTCTTGGCAGTGAAGTACCACTGAGCCATCTTGCTAGCCCTATAGCCCCTCCTTTTTTTTTGTTTCTTTTGAGTTTTTGTTTTTTTTTTGAGACAGGGTTTCTTTGTGTAACAACCCTGGCTGTCCTGGACTCACTGACCAGGCTGGCCTTGAACTCAGAAAAAAAATCTCCCTGCTGTGGTAGGAGTTTATTAAAACCAATTATGAGAGTGTTTTTGTTTAATCCCAGGTGTGAGGCTGTTTAAGACACAGGTGTAAAGTATTAACTGTCCCCTGAGCTAGCAGGGGCGTGGCTTAGTCGGCTGAGCAAGTTTAACTGAGGACTTGGGAGAGAATAAAAAGCCAGAACCCTGAAGAGAGGGCTCTACAAAGAAGTAGAAGAAAGGGGGATACAAAGTAGAGAAAGCTCTACAAAGAAGAGAAAGGGCTTCAAAGAAGAAAGAGGTTGCTGCTCTCCCAAACTACTCCTTGTTCTTCCTGTTGCTGTCTTCCTGGTTTGCTGGACTTCCACTGAGACTGGTATTACCCCAAAGAACCCAATGACCCTAATCAGCAAGAAGTAGCTCAAAGAGACCTATGTCCTTTCTCCCTCTGACCTTCTTTCTCTCCTGCATAGTGTTGGGGGTTGTAGGAACAAGGGGTGGAAGGGAAATAGCGCAATTTAGTAAAATAGTGTATAATTAAGTACAAAAATAATAAAAGCCAGTGTTACACCCTGCCTCCCAAGGACTGGGGTTAAAGGCGTGCATCACCATTGCTTGGCATAATTTTTAACTAAAAGGTTGGAAACTTAGGAGGTAAGCATATGTTCTTGCAGAGGACCCAAGTTTTGGTTCCTAGAACCCACACGGTGGCTCAACCACTGTAACCCCAGCTGCAGTGTCCTCTTCTGGCTTCTTCCAGCATCCACACACAGACACATGCGAACACATAATTACAATTTTTTTTAAATTGAGAAGTTATTTAATATAAACAGGGACTTGAATACAAATGAAGGGCTGAAAGATAAAATATACTCAAGACACTTAGTTGTAGAGCTGTAAAACCCCATTTACTGCCAAAACAAAATCAGAAAGTCCACTCTCAATGGCCAGCACTCCCCAAATCACATCCAGGATAGCTACAAAGAAGTCAGCCTCAAGCTTGCTTTGTCTCCCACTTCCAGAGGTGGAGAACATGGTCGTAAAAGGAGCAGGTGGCCAGGAGGCTATTGTCAAAGTGCCGTTCACTAGAGTAGAGGCTGAGATCACAGATCTTGGCTAAGGAGTGCAGCTGGCTGCTGTTTTTCATGTCCTCTGTTAATGGATGGAGAGAAGCCTCCTTCAATTCAACTCTTTGAGCTTTAGCAGGGCCTTCCACATGGTGGTCCACTGTTTGTTCCTGGAAAGGTGTTGGTGGCTCCTCTGCAACCTTCACGCTGTAGCGGTCTGTTGCTCTGGCTCCAGTGTCATTTTGATCAAAGGACCAAGTAGGTGTGGGCTTCAAGGAATGGAAAAGAAGCCAGGACCAGTCAGCTCCATATACTAATGAGTTAGGCATTTTGTGGGATGTTAAAACAGTCACATCCTGCTTCTCTGCAGCAAGAGACAGAAAAGGAAAAACAGCATTACTCAAAGCTAATCAGCCTCCATTTATGACTCTCATCAGCTTCCATGAATGGCAGCCATTCAGTCAGCACATTTACTGAGAGGATGGCAAGTCTGCATAAGAAAAATGAAGATGTGGACAGGTGGGCAGAAAAAAAAAAAAACATGCGGTTTGCATGGTGTATTGTATTGTGCCTCTGAAGATCAGCCAGAGCTATGCACAAAGGGACATGCTTCCAAATGGGAGGATTTGGCAAAAGCTTCCTAGAAGCAGGTATAACTCATTCACAAAGGACACAGGAGTAAGGGATGGGAAGAAGACAGAAAAGAAATGGAGAGTACAGGGATGAGAGATGGCTCAACAGTTAAGAGTACTTGCTACTCTTGCAGAAGACCTGGGTTTGGTTTACAGCACTCACATGGCAGGTAATGACTGCCAATCACTCCAGTTTCAGAGATTCCTAAGCCCTCTTCTGGCTTCCTCGGGCACAGGCATGCACACAGTGCCCATACATACATACAGGCACTCGCACATATACATAAATACCTTAAAAGAGAAAAATATAGAGGGCACATGTGCAGTACAGAGGCCAGGAAGACTACAAGTGTGAGGAACTAACTGCAATCGCCTGCAGCTACAGTACACTGGCGAGGAACCTGCAGCCCCGAGCAGCTCTGCAGAAGCTGCTTCTTTCTGGTAACTTCCCCAGACCACTTGGCAGATGACGACAGTGTCAGAAATAAGCCAATACACACTGCACCGACATAGAGCCACAACAGTATGGAAGAAATGGTGCAGAAAGAGAAAGGAAGTATGACCAAACCAGGCTGCTTAAGACACAGGTGTAATATTAACTGTCTCACGAGCTAGCAGGGGCATGGCTTATCCAGCTGAGCAAGTTTAACTCTGAGCACTTGGGAAAGAATAAAAAGCCAGAGCCATAGTCCAGGAGTGAGGTGACAACTGGTAAAAGTGACCCTCAAAAACTAGCACCCAAGACACCCAGTCAGGAAGACTGCCTCTGAGTTCAAGGCTAGCTTCAAATACTTATCATTTTGAAGACAACTTGTGCTACATGAGACCCTATCTGCAACACACACAGAAAGAAATCTTTTTAAAAAGAGAAAGACAAGAAACTAAAAAGACACAAGGAAGTGGTGACTTAAAGACTGGCAATTCCATGATGTAATCTGAGGTAGTCTTCAAGTTGTTTCTTTTCAGATGGGTGCAGAGGGGGTAAGAAGAGAAACTGATCTGAGAATGAGGGAGAGAGAAAGGAGTTCTGATGATGTGAGCTCATGGGGTTCACAAGAAAATCCAAGAACTTCTTACAGCACACTCTAGGAATGAGGCTCTTTACTAGAGCCAAAGGCACAGTTGGGCTTAACTAATACAAGATTCTGTGAGAAAGGGAACACGTGTGGGACAACATCAGAGTGCAAGCTGTTCAAAGGCAGAAAAACCAGAGAAGGCATGGCTAGGATGGCCATGTGACAGGGTCCCAGGGATTAGATAACTATAAAGAAGACATTACAACTGAGCTGGGCATGGGGAAGCCAGGATGAAAGTGGGTTCTTGAAATTAGGTCCAATGCAGGCACAAGGCAGAGCTGTGGGTAGTTCTGGGAGAGGCCTATGGAGGAAAATCACCTGACTCCGTACCCGAAGCAGCTTTATGTCCACACCTACCAATGGCCTTCTGGCAGTTGAGAATCTTGAAGCCATTGTGCATGCAGGCAGCCAGCAGTAGGTGGTGGTGGACTGGGTGCCACTTGAGCCTCCAAACACCTCCATTCACTGGCACATCTGCCAGTGGTTGCTTGATATTCCGAGTGTCCCACAGCAGAACATGTTCATCATAGCTGGAACCATCCGATCATTGGCATACACGAAAGCCCATGCTCACATCTTTCCCAAGACATTGTGGTAGCAGCAAATACCTCCCATGTCCTGTCCCACTAATATATTTTGAGACAGCGTCTCAACTATGTAGCCTTGGCTGACCTGGAACTCACAGATCAGGCTGGCCCCAAACTCACAGAGATCCATCTGTCTCTACTTCCCTAGTGCTGGTGTTAAAGTCCTGTGCAACCTGCCTGTCCCTCTTAGTTTTAAGGACAGAGGTGAGCCCCACTTTCTGGACCCATATACCTTAACTGTAGGTTGGCTGAGAGCTGTGGACTGAACTTTGAAGTTCTCATGGAGAGGAGGTGAGACATGCACAGACCAGCACACCCACTCCAGGGACTCACCTGCCAGTAGCCAGGATGTGCTCCTGGTGGGGGTTGCTCTGTATACTACACACACCCATGGAGTGTCTGCAGACAAAGGGAAGCAAACAAGGCAGAGGGGAAATGTCTTAAGACAGGATCATGGAGGGGCCATGCCCAAGCTCTGACCCTGGCACCAGCTACCTTTTGCTAGTGAAGACAGATGTACCCAGCATCCTAGTGTCCCAGCCTCTCAGAAGGCAGTCATCTCCCCCTGTGGGAAGACAGAAGTCCATCAATGAAAACATTAAATACAAGGAATCTGCAAGGAAGTCTCTTAGGGCATGTGCCTTTCTTTACTTTCTCTCTCTCTCTCTCTCTCTCTCTCTCTCTCTCTCTCTCTCTCTCTCTCTCTCT
>CAJQZJ010031933.1:10433011-10450083 GCA_907164525.1 Lophiomys imhausi
TCTCTCTCTCTCTCTCTCTCTCTCTCTCTCTCTCTCTCTCTCTCTCTTTCTTTGTTTTTTTGAGACAGGGTTTCTCTGTTTATCAGCCCTGGCTGTCCTGGACTCACCTTGTAGACCAGGCTGGTCTAGAACTCAAAGATCCGCCTCTGCCTCCCGAGCACTGGGATTAAAGGCGTGTGCCACCATGCCCAGCCACTCACATAATCTTAACAACAAAACAAACCCTGTGCTGGTTTTAGGAAAGCTGAAAGAAACAATAGGAAACTAGCCTCTTGATCAACAAGTAGTTCTTAAAGAAAAGCAATACCAAGGAAGAAGGAAGAAAATGGCATCCTGACAGAAGGAGGAGCAAGGCTCAAGAGCAGGGCCATATCTGGGCATAGCACCGAAAAGGAGGGTGAAGAAGGGCATAGGGGGGCTGGAGAGATGGCTCAGAGGTTAAGAGCACTGGCTGCTCTTCCAGAGGTCATGAGTTCAATTCCCAGCAACCACATGGTGGCTCATAACCATCTATAATGGGATCTGGTGCCCTCTTCTGGACTGCAGGTGTGTATGCAGACAACACTATATACATAATAAATAAATAAAGTCTGTAAAAAAAGATTAAAAAAAAAAGGGCAGAGGGAAAATGCTGGGCAGCGTCTACACTATCTACGCATTATCAACCTACCCATCCATCCACTATCCACTCAATATCACACCCATTACCCACACACATCAATCTTCCCACCATCCAACATCAACCCATCCATTTCTGTCCATTCATTATTCATCTGCCATCTTACATGCATCTAACCTCCACATATCCAGCACCTACTACCCATCCACTTATCATCTGCCCACCAAGCATTCATATACCCATCTATTAGGTGTTTGCTGAATATATACTACAGATCCCCGTAACAGACACAAAGGCTATGGAGTAAGCATATGGTCTACAGTTAACAGGAACGACAGATAAGCTGAGTTATGAACAAAGCCAGGTGAACCTAATGCACAAATCATGGTTCCTGGACAACTTTGTACAGGACTGTGTTCTTCCCTTGTTCTATAACATTCACACAAACACAAACATGCACCCCAGCATTATCAGGAAACACAACTAGACCTGCCTTCACATGTATCTCAAATCTACTTCTCACCTCTACTTCTCTCAACTTAGTATGAACCATTCTTTCTCTTCTTTTTGGTGGCCCACACCTTTAATCCCAGCAGAGTTCTGAGAGGCAGAGGCAATTGGATCTCTGTGAATTTGAGGTCAGCCTGGTCTACATAGTGAGTTTTAGGACAAGCAGCCAGAGAGAGCTACATAGTGAAACTCTGTCTCAAAAAAAAAAAGTTTTCTGTGTTTTGCCTACAAGTATGTATATACATGTGTGTATATACCATGTGGCCTAGTGTCCATGGAAGCCAAAAGAGGTCATCAGATCCCCTAAAAATGGAGTTACAGACAGTTGTGAGCTGCCATGTAGACACTGAGAACTGAACCCAGGTCCTCTTGCAAAAGCAGCAAATGCTCTTCACCACTGAGTCACCTCTGCAGACCCTGCCACCCTTACTCCACACCTGTGGCTCCAAGCTCCCTGCCCTCCTGCTTTGTAATCTATAATCAGCCAGAGATCCTCTTAAATTTTAAGCTGTAAATCAGAAAATGTCACTTCTCTGCAGTTACCCCACTTCATTCCAGGATGTCTTGTAGCCTGCAAAGCCCTGAGGCCAGCCTTGTTGCCTTTCATTCAAGCCCTTCTGTTGTCACACTGGCTGTGCTGCCTGGTCTTCCCTCATCCAGGCCCACACCTACTCACACTGCACACTGCACCAGAACAGTCTGCAGCTGCTCCCACACACCCTCCCTCCCTCTCTTGTCCAGAGCGTTATCACACCTTTGATGCTCTATGCAGTTCACTACATTATTACACATTAGGCTTCCACTTTTCCCCATTCATTGTAAGCTTGGAGAAAACAGTCTGTTTGCTAAAGTATCCCTATTATATAAACAGTGCTGGTATTTCTGCTTGTGGCTTTATTTGGTTTTGAATTTTTAGTTTGGTGGGGGGGGGGGTGTTTGTTTTATTTCTTGGGTTTTTGTTTCAGTTTTTTTTCATTGAATAAAATTAAGATTATTGTGTTTGGTTTGGTTTTCTGACAGTCTGGCTGTACACATAGCCCAGGATGACATCAGATCCAGACTCACAACAATACTCCTTTTCAACCTCCCAAGTCCTGGGATACAGACGTAAGCCACCATACCTGTTGAGTGAATAAACTCATCCTCAAGTATCAGAGATTATATTACTGTACCTCTGCTCTAAATCACCTATTCCTTGACGTAGAACTTTAAAAACAGACTCTTCATAGTTTTTATAAAAACCTTCAAGAGTATGATAGCAAATAACACAGATAAGGACTCTACCTTTGGAAAATAAAAATAAGCATTATGGCCAGGGGTGGTAGAGCACACCTTTGATCCCAGCACTCTGGAGGCAGAGACAGGTAGATCTCTCTAAGTTCAAGGCAATGTGCATTGAGAGTTCCAGAACAGCAGAGGTACATAGAAAGACCCTGTCTCAAAAAACAAAACAAACAACCAAACAAAGAAGACCAAAAAGGGAAGCTGGGAGCAGACCACACAAGGCCTTGGAAATACCACATATTTTATAATTTCTCATTCTCATACAAGTACCCCCAAAGTATAAACCACTCAAATATTAGGAAATCTACCTATTCCCCTCATGCTTCCTTCTTCTTGGAAGGTAAGCTGTGTCTAGAAAAGGACAAACCTGATATCAGTATGTTAAAGTTTACAGAGAGGAAGCAAAATGTATGAACACTGGATGAGAACAGATTTCACAGTGAGAACCATGAAACAGGGCAGTGTGGCAGGGGCCCCTTCCACCTAGGCCAGCTCCACAGAAAGCCTTAGGTGCCAAAGGCCAGCTGTGTACACTTCTTGAGGAGTGGGATGTGATGCCAGCCATGAGGACCTTCTACAGATAGTCCAAAGGCGACACATATTCTGAATCACAGCTTTGGCCTAGCCTCATTCTCTCCTCTCCCTGTCCTTCACAAGTCTTCTTCAGAGATGACTATACTGATGTCCAAGACTACTCACCTGAATACACGATTTCTGTCTGCCAGTAATTGAAAGCAGCTATCCAGGCCTCAAACTGATGGGCTGGCCATGAAGCCATTAGCTGTAGTTCAGCTGCTCCTTCATTTACCGTCAGGAGGTGCAAATGCCCCTTAGAATCACTGCTAATGATTGTCAAGGGCTGGTCTCTGGCCCTGGAAACAAGGAGCCAACAGAGAGGCTATTAAACCCCACTTACCATCCTTTTGTGGTTTTTGTTTGCTTTTGAGACAGGTTCCATGTGGCCCAGGTAGGCCTTAAATTTAAAATTCCCCTGCCTCAGCCTCCTGAATGCTGGCATTACAAGAAAGAACCATCACAACCACCCTCTTCTAGTGCCCATATATGCCCCAGGAGATATTTCATTGTAACCAAGTTTTCAAGATGGCCTCTTGGGCATCTGACAAAGGATGAAACTATCACACAGTTTGTCACAGACACCATGGCTGGCTTCTCTCGATGATGGCATCATCACTACTTATCTAAGTTTAGGAAAGACAGTGATGTACAGGTTTGGGAAACCAAGCTAGCAGAAGGTAGCTTTAATCCTCTTGGAACAGAAACAGAAATTGTTCCTCGGGAGACTCAGAACCCCACCAAACTTGGCTCTTACCTTATAGATTTCCCAGTGGACCAATCCAGTGACAAAGACAGACACCTTTCTTCCAGGGTAAGGCTGAATATTGGTTGTAGGGTATAACTGTTCTTCTACTGAAGAGAAAAGGGACACCATTGTCTAGGCAAGTACATCAGCTCCTTTTGTTTGTTTTTTTGAGGTAGGGTCTCCTCAATTGCTCAGATTCATCTTGAACTTTCAAGTTCAAACAGTCCTTTCACTTCAGCTCCCCAAGCACTTGGGAGTAGAGACAGGCTCTTCCTTGCCTGGGTTTTGTCGTTGTTATTTATGCTTTAATAGTGCTAGGTGGAGCTGAAGGTCTCATGCATGCTAGGCAAGCGGTCTGCCACTAGGCTCTACCCTCAGCCCCCAATGAATATTTCATCTAACAGTTGAGACCCTGCCACTTATGAAGGGCAGGGCAGGACCTGAGGACATGGGAACACACATCTTAAGAAGGACTTTGGCGGGACTGGAGAGCTGATTCAGCGGTTGAAAGCACTTGCTAGTGCTCTTCCAAAGATCCTGAGTTTAATTCCCAGCAACCACATGGTGGCTCACAACCATCCATAATGAAATGTGGTGCCCTCTTCTGACCTGCAGGTATACCTGCAGACAGAACATGGTATACATAATAGTCTTAAAAAAGAAAAAAGGACTTTGCCATATACATAACTTTTGGGCAAAAGGTTTCTCAATATTGCCTTTGTGTACTCCTAGACACAATAGTCACCTTTGTGGGCTCCACAAATCACCCTTGCCTTCAGAATCCTGGCACATTCTATTCCCAGAGACAAGGAAAATAGAAATGTTCTACTGCTTCCATTTCAGAAGCCAAAACAGCTATTAAAACGTTGTTTCTCTTGTCTGAGACTTATGTGAGTTTCATTCTCTAAACCATCTGAATAGTGTTTGACTCCCTCAACAGGCCAATGGTCCTTTCTTGGGTTTTGTGCGCCTGCCCGAAGTCGGATCCTTGGGCTCAGTCCTCCTGCTCATCTCTAGGACAAGGCTGCACTGTACAGACCTGGACCAGAACTTTCTATCAGGAGCTCAGTTGCCACCAGTCAGCACTACCTAGACTTCTACCCTGACCCCAGTACAGCAACAACCATTGCTGCGTGTCCCTGCCTCCCAATTAGGGCAGCCTGTAGTTTGTTCATGTACCCTCACTACCCCCACAGATAGATCTTTTATGGTCCTTCCCAAAATAATCAGATAAAGTAATTTTGCTAAAGCATTGCACAGGATCACTGTGGAACTCTTTGGGGGAAAATCACCTAGTCATTCAGCTCTTCCAGAACATGTAAGAAATATCATTTCTGAGCCGGGCGTGGTGGCGCACGCCTTTAATCCCAGCATTTGGGAGGCAGAGGCAGGCGGATCACTGTGAGTTCGAGGCCAGCGTGGTCTACAAAGTGAGTCCAGGACAGCCAGAGCTGTTACACAAAGAAACCCTGTCTCGAAAAACCAAAAAAAAAAAAAAAGGAAATATCATTTCTGGGCTAGAAAGGTGGCTCAGTGGTTAAAGCTCTTCCTACTCTTCCATAGGACCAGAGTTCAGTTCCCAGCATCCATATCAGGTGGCTCACAACTGCCTGTAACTCCAGCTCCAGGGGACCTTCTTCTGGCCTCTGTGGGCATGGCACTCACATGCACAACCCCTCCCTCCCATATACTCAATTAAAAATAAAAACAAAATTTTTTTTTTTTTTTTTTTTTTTGGTTTTTCAAGACAGGGTTTCTCTGTGTATCCTTGGCTGTCCTGGACTCACTTTGTAGACCAGGCTGGCCTCGAACTCACAAAGATCCGCCTGCCTCTGCCTCCCAAGTGCTGGGATTAAAGGCGTGCGCCACCACTGCCCGGCAAAACAAAATATTTTTAAAAGACCATTTCCACATGAGAAATTTACTGGTATTCTTACCCTCAGTACAAACCCAAGATAGGCATGTGATGCATTCCCACAGAAACCCAGACCTACTAACACAACACCTTCTATTGGGATGCTTCAGGTGACCTCATCTCACCAGAACCCAGTACAACTTAAAATAGACTCCACGATTTCTTTTTTTTTTCTTTTTGGTTCACTGTGTAGCCCTGGCTATTCTGGACTCTGTAGACCATGCTGGCTTCCATCTCAAATAGATACACCTGCCTCTGCTGCCTGAGTGCTGGGATTAAAGGTGTGTGCCATTACCACACAGGTGATTCCATGATTTCTTAAAACATCTATGACAAAGTCTACCATGGAAAAGACTACTTTAGAAAAATGTCTGTATCAGCACAGCCTTCTCATCAAGACTGTCCACTAAGGCACCTGTCCCATTAAAGCTTGTCCCATCACTGACCTCACATTCCATCAGGCGGAGCAGCTCTACAGATCCATTGGCATTTACCAAGCCTAAAAGTGCATGGCCAGACACTGGGATATGGCACCTGGTAGGAGAACACAGAAAAAAGTATACAGTCACAGTCTGGAAGTACTTCATGAATCCCAGTAATTTATTATTTTTCATTTCCAAAACCTGGTTAGGGCCAACTGTTCTGTCTCCAAACAAAGGCTTTCCAGATTATAAAACCAGAACTCACATTGCTTCCCTGACTAATCCTGACTCTGGGGCTGGAAAAGTGACCAGGGAAATGCCAAGTGCAGGGCTTTCTACCTCCCAAGGTCAGCAAATGACGGAACATAGGGTTCAGTTTTTCCCAGTTTCATTGAAAGCCCCCAGGGCAACATCGGGTTTTCATACTAGGAAGGGTTACCCAAACCCTACCATTTCATGTCCAGGATAGCGGAAGAATCCCTTCTTTGGACCTCAACCAGAGGTTTAGCCGTGTTGTCCTCGTTGAAACTGTACAGGTAGAGACGACCTAAACGAACTTGAGGCTCACTGACATCCAGTGCAGGCTACAGAATATACATATTCTTTGATTACCTTAACTGAGATCACAAAGGATGAGAAACCTAACTGGAACAAAAAGGAGGGCCAGGACAGAGAATAGCTTCTATTTAAAGCAGAAATTTTCAACTTCTGAGAAAAGAATCTCTTCTGCCAAGGGTTCAATGAACGAGGGAGCTCTCCCGGACCCAGTACAGCCAGGACAGTCCTGACCAGCCTGGGGTTATATGGGCGCAATTCTACTCATAAGTGGTTGGTTTTGGATGCTCAAAGAAAGCCGCCGGAAATAGGCACGGTCCTGAAAGGTCCCACTTTACCCTTCCCATTAGTTCTCACAGTTCTAGGCCTTTTAGGTCAGCAGTCTCTCTCCTCCGGCCCCGGCCTCACCCGCCCAGCAGTGCACCTGGTCCTCGGGCGCTCGCAGCTGGTAGGTCCCGCAGGCCATCAGGTGCTGGCACCCCTCTACTGGGCACCATTCCACCGAGTCCGCAGTAAGCTCAGTGTCCACTGCTTGCAGCGCCCGCAGCGTACCGGTGCGGCTGCCCGCCATTGAGCCAGAACAAAAAGATGCATGAGCGGACGATTTCCGGTCCGGAGACCGCGGAGATGGTGCGTCCTCTACCGGCCGGAGGGCCGCAGGAAACCGATAAAGAGTCAAGCCAAGTGCAGAGAGCAAGGGCTTAGGAAGAGAAACGGTAATCTCATGTAGATGTAGATAGAAGCCCTCAACAAAATCCCTGTATTGTAACAGGCTTGGGGAGTCCAGGTTTTTATGCCTGTGGATCCAACTATGTCTCAAAACAATATGTATGTTGAACTCAACTCCCAGTAACTCATGACCTTTGGATAGAAGGCAAAATGCTGCTCCAGGTGAGCTCTGATCCAGTCTTCATGTAAAGGAAGATTTAGAAATATGCAAAGGGCTTAATATGTGCTCTTTGAAGTCTGAAACAATGCATAATGAGCCAGAATGCTACCAGATGTGGAGATCCGCAGCACTTTTTTGCTGCACTTGCAGTGTCTGTGGTAGCAAACACCTTGATTAAACTATGAGACAGACCCAGCAGGGAGTATCTCTTGATTCAGACCATCCAATTTTGGACACTTAGTTACAGCAGCTCCAGGAAGCAAATTCACAGGACACCTGGGTATCCAGCCTGGGAACTGAAGCAGGAATATGGTTATGTACCTAGCTTGCAGGCCAGGTAGCAAGTGAAGCAGGGGTGGCAGCTAGGGAGTTCTGAACAGGCCTCAATCCCTCCAGCACCAGATTGTTCCAAGGCCAAATAGCGTAACACACTACACAAGGGAGAAAGGGCCCCATTGCTGAGCCACCAGAACATTCATAGAACAGCCTAGATAAACAGCTACAAAGAACAAGAAGTAGGGATAATCAGAAGAGACCAGGGATGGAAATAGAGAAAACACAAAAAGAGAACACTAAAGTGGCCTGATGGACTCCATCTCACTGCACAGCAGCATCTGTGCTAGCCCAGGGTGAGGTATACCATCACCTTCAGCAGCAGTGCCTCCAGGTTAGCTATCCAACCCTGAGTCTCTCTAGGAGGAATTTTCTGATGCAAAAGCTGAGTAAAGTAGCCCCTGCTGGTCAGTGCATAAAGATAGGATAAAGTGCTAACCTGGCCATTCTTGTAGTCTAGATGGATCATCCCAAGACATTTGACCCACATGAGATCCCTTTCCCAGAACAGTCCTAAAGTGGTTTATCCCAGTGAAGACACTGAAGGTTTGAGGCAGCTGTTGTCTATAGCAGTATTTTACAATATATACACTTATTTCCTCTTCCCAATGACATCACACAGATTGATGTTCAACCTAGGATCTGAGCAGGAATATAAACTATGACAGCTATAAACCACCATGACCTTCAGAACAGAAACGGGTAAATTTCTTGGTATAGGTCTGATGTAGGCACCTCTCCAAGTTTAATACTCAAGGGATGGTGGCATATTGAGTTTCAATCATTTTCCCCTCTTGGCCACTGTGAACTGTAAAAGCAAAAACAGCCATAGAAGCTCTACTCATAAACCTAAGACCATCAAAGCTTTATGCTCAGCCAGACAGCATTGAGCACAGAGAATCAAGGAATGTGATAGATATGCTGCAACATACTCCTAGGGAAGAGTATACTAGGGACCTGCAGACCAACCAGAAGGCCAGGGAGCTGCCTAGAACGTAAGCAGGAGGGACCACACCCTGAGATAGATAGAACCCAGCCATATGGGTGGGCTCATTTCTGCAAAGTGAGCGAGTTGCCAAACAGCCCTCAGACATTTGTGGCTCCCCCAAAGAACACAGGGCTATCTTGGGGACCACAGCTCTGCAGTACTAGTTCCATTTTGGTTACCTAGACCCTACCCCATCTTCTCCAACCCACAATTGGAACTGGGGCAACAGCTTACTACTGGCTCCCAGGGTCTCTGTGCTTAAAGGTGGTAATTTACCAACATAGGGATTATATAGTACTTTGCTGGTTAGTTTTATATCAACTTGATACAGAGTAGAATCATTTTGGAAGAAGACAATTATGAAAATGCCCCTACTAGATTGGCTGGCTTATGGGCAAATTTGTCCTGATTTTTCTTTTGTATTGATTTGGAAGGGCCCAGCTCACTTTGGGCAGTGCCACCCCTGGGCTGGCAATCCTGAGTGCTATAAGGAAACAGGCTGAGCAAGACAAGAGGCAGCTCTCCATGGCCTCTGTACCAGCAACAGTCCTGACTTCCTTCAGTGGACTGTGATGTGGCACTGTAAACTGAAATAATCCCTCTCTTTCCCAGGTTGCTTTTGGCCATGCTTTATCATAGCAACAGAAACTAAACAAGTACTCTTCAATAACTAAAGCAGTAGCCAACCTACTGGTACACTCCATAACACCTGCCACCAGTCAGTCTCCCTTGCACTTCTAGCGAACATACTCTGCCTCTCATGGGCCAACATGGAGTGATGGGGTCCTCCAAGTCCATCCATTATAACCAGTTCCTCTCAAATATAAAGCTGAGCCAGGCGTGTTGATACACACCTTTAATCCCAGCACTGAGGAGACAAAGGCAGGTGTATCTCTGTGAGTTCAAGGCCAGCCTGAGCCTGGTCTACATATGGAGTTCCAAGACTGCCAGGACTACACAGAGCTGAAAATTAAAAATAAAAAGGCTGGTCAGCAGGGGTTTGAGGAGCAGAGACTGGCCACAACAAGGATGATTCTCTACCCCTTTACTCTGCCTGTTTAGACATGACTCTGCAGGCCTCTCGATGGAAACCCCACTACCCAGAAGAGAAGCTCAACTACATGACAATCTCTAGCAGAGTGGTGACTGTTTACCATTTCAGGAATACAACAAATGATTCTATTTGAAGTTGCTAACCCTTCCCTTTGCCTCCCTCCAAAAAAAACTGTACATGAGTTTACAAACATATTAACATATAAATAATGAGAAAGGTCCTAGGGAGCCTCCCCGTTGTCTCTGGTGGAGGTGAACACTGGAGGGGCACTGTCCCCACAGGCTGCTTGTCGCTGTGAGGTCTTATGGCAGCTGCTCTGGATCCATTGCTGGCTTCTTTGGCACCTCCAGGTTCAACTGCCAGTCTGTCTTCCACTGTGCTCATGACGAGCTGGAACCTTTGAACCTGCAGCAGTGGCAGCTCTTCAGCCCGTCATCGTTCTGGTTCAAGCTCATGCTGGAAGGGACGCTTCCTCTCCCGACAGTGCTTCTTGTGGGCAGGCCAGTCCTTCTGCTGGCACTGAGAACCACAGTATCGAGCCACCTGGCAACGCCCACAGATGTTGAACTCTCGAAGCTGCAATACAGAACACACTGTGGGTCCACTATCACACTAACGAAATGTATGGAAAATATATCTCAGCATCTGGAAGAACCCAATAAAACCCTATGTGAGAATGAAGTGCATGGTCTACATGCAAGGCCCTGGACTCAAACACCAGCACATGTTCACCCTAAACAAGCCGGGCATGAGGGTTCACTCCTGTAATCCCTGCAAAAAGATGTCTGGTGCACGATCGTGGTGCTATCTGAGCAGTCTGATCTGTATATATACTGAGTTCCAGGCCAGGCTAGTTTATTGTCTCAACAGTGTCACACACAGAGCGAGATATAAAAAGAGAAACTATACAGGCACTGTGGCTAAAAGGCCTAAGGCCTTGTCTGGACAGGAACAACAGCAAGGAAAGAGGCACCCTAAAGGAAACTCAATGCTACCCAGTGGTCTACAGGGATAAACTGCCATCCCTGTAACATCTAGACTGCTGGGCAAAGATGGCCAGGAACCAAGGACTCAGTGTAGCATACTATACCTGCTTCTCAATCACTGTACAAGGAGGGTAATGACACTCATAGTAGGTACAGGAATTCTCTTCCTCTTCCACCACATCTCCATTGGCATTATAGTACCGGGTCACATTCAGGACAGGGAATTGTTCTTCTATAGGGTCTGTGGGAAGCTGCTGGATTGCAAGCCAGTATAAGCTTTGCTCCCTGAAAGAAAGCAGAGGCCTCAGTACACTCTGGTCAGCCTGGGTCAGCACAAAGAGAGAGGATAAGACCCCAAGATAAGTAGGCTCTGCCCAGGCCCAGTTCTGGCAACCTGAGTTTTGCCTGCCTATCACTACTACATGTACTAATCACTCCACACTAAAAAATTTAGCTGGGCATGGTGGCGCAGGCCAGCCTGATCTACAGAGTGAGTTCCAGGACAGCCAGGGCTGCTACACAGAGAACCCGTCTCAAAAACCAAAATAACAAAAACAAAAGAATTTAGATCCAGCCAGGCTATTTTTCCTGTTTTTTGTTGTTGTTGTGGTTGTTTTGGGCAGGGTTTCTCTTTGTAGCCCTGGCTGTCCTGGACTTGCTTTGTACACCAGGCCAGCCTTGAACTCAAGAAATCTGCCCATCTCTGCCTCCTGAGTGCTGAAGTTAACAGCGAGGGCTATCACACAGAGAAACCCTGTCCCCAAAACCCGAAAATAAATAAATAAAATAAGAATAAGGGGATGGGGAGGTAAGTGGGAGTAGGGTGCATGGATGTAAAACTCACGAAGAATCAATCAAAAAAAAATCATATGTGGTAGTGCACACCTTTAATCCCAGCACTAAGGAGGCAGAAGCAGGTAGATCTCTGTGAGTTTGAGGCCAACCTGGTTAACCTAGTTCCAGAACAGCCAGAGCTACATAGTGAGACTAAATCTCTCTGTCCCCCAAATCTTTTTGAATCCTGTCTCCCAGTAGGGCACATGCCACCTAGTCTGGCAAGCTTGGCTACTCCATGCTGCCAGTAAGGCCTTCATCCTGCCCTTTACTCTAAGCACCTACTACTTTCCCTTTGAGGTTATAGCTATCCTGTTTTTCTGAAATTCTTCAATAAGAGAGTCACCCAGAAGTAACTGAATGGTTTGTCTAGCTTTGCTTTTCGAGACAGGGTTTTTTTCTCTGTGTAGGTCTGGCTGTCCTGGAACTCACTCTGTAGACCAGACTAGCCTCAGACACAGAGATCCACCTGCCTCTGTCTCCAAAGTGCTGGAATTAAAGGTGTGCATCACCAAACCTGGCTGAAGTAACTGAATGTTACAACAGGAATTGCAATCTGAGACTCATGCTGTGTGAGGAAGGCCCCTGTGGTGGTCTAATGGAGAAATACCCCCACAGACTCAGGTATTTAAACACTTGGTCCCCGGTTGGTAGCACTATTCAGGGAGGTTTAGGAGGTACAGACTAGCTGAAGGAAGTACTAGAGGCAGGCGAAAGCCTTGGGCTTTAAAGTTTAGAGTTTAAAGCCTTGGGCTACTTAAACTTTGTGCTCTCTGAGGATGTAAGCCATCAGCTTCCTGCTCTGGCTGACATGCTGCTTGTTCCATGCTTCCTGGTCATAATAGATTATTATCTGGAACTATATATACCCCAAGTAAACACTTTCTTCCATAAACTGTTTTTTGTTATATTATCTTATCACACCACAGAAAATAACAATATATAAACTAGTAACACAGAGGAGGATACTGCTTTGACAGACTTGGCCAGGTTATTTTGGGGAGGATTGTACAAGTATTTGGAACTCTGGGATAGAAAAGTCATTGAGTGCTCCAAGCTTAATGAGCTGTTCTGGGGAAGCTTAAAAGAATAGGATGTTGGAGCCGGGCAGTGGTGGCACACGCCTTTAATCCCAGCACTTGGGAGGCAGAGGCAGGCGGATCTTTGCGAGTTCGAGGCCAGCCTGGTCTACAAATTGAGTCCAGGACAGCCAGGGCTACACAGAGAAACCCTGTCTCGAAAAACCAAAAAAAAAAAAAAAAAAGAGTAAGAATAGGATGTTGGGAGCTGGAGAAATGGCTCAGTGGTTAAAAGCTATCGGTGCTCTTCCAAAGGTCCTAAGTTCAACCCCCAGCAACCACATGGTGGCTCACAACCATCTATAATGTGATCGGATTCCCTCTTCTGGAAAGCAGATGTACATGCAGACAGAACACCCATATACATAAAAATAAATCTTAAAAAAGATAAGAATGTTGAAAAAATAAAGAGGATGGAAGCCTAGCACAGAAAACTTGAGTTCCTCAAAGACTTTATTAAGAGATGCCATGAGCTGGGCATGGTGGTGCATGCCTTTAATCCCAGCACTCTGGAGGCAGAGGCAGGTGTATCTCTGTGAGTTCAAGGCCAGCCTGGTCTAAGAGTGAGTCTAAGACTCCAAGACAGTCAAGGATACACAGAAAAACTCTGTCTTGAAAAACCTTAAGAGAGAGAGAGAGAGAGATGTCATGAGATATATCTGATTTAAGGATCTGTGGCTTTTGGTCAGCTGGGGTTGAAGAATCAGCTGTGATTACCAAAAGACCAGCATCATTGAAGTGAAATCTTGGGGGAAATATCTTCTCTCAGCAGAGTTGTAGTCCAGAAGGGGGCCAAGGGTGCATCTCAAGCTGATAGTTGAACTTGATATTGTGTAACAGTCTCTCACATGCTAATGTTTTTTACAACATGGAAGCTTCAGGATTAAAGAACTCAGGAGAGACCATTGGGTAGGGTGTAGCCTCAGTTGGAAATTCCAGCAAACTGGAAGTAGCAGGATTGTGGACTATGCATCAAGGACAGGTGAAATGTGGTGCAGACTTGGCATGACACTACAAGATAAGCTGTGATATGCTGTGGATGGCAGACATGCCCAAATCCTGTGTAGCCCAGAAATATGAGTTCGTCTCAGATGTTCAACGCTGAGTTATTTAACTGTTGGGCTTAGGTTTTATATTGTGATACCAACATCAGATGCTGGAAACAAGAAATGAAGGGAGTATGACTTAAAGTGACATGTCTTTGTCAGGTTAACAAAGATCAATTGTGCTGGTTAGTTTTTGTCAACTTGACACAAACTAGTCACTTGGAAAGACAGAACTTCAACTGAGGAATCAGCTCAGTACCTAACTGGCCTGTTGACATGTCTGTGGGACATTGATGGCTGATGTAGGAGGACACAAATCATTGCGGGCAGCACCACTCTTGGGCAAGCTATGAGAGAAAGCCAATCAACAATGCTCCCAATTGGTCTCAGCTTTAGTTCCTGCTTCCAGACTCTTGCTTGACTTTCTCCCCATAAGCTCAATGATGGGTTGTGACACTGCTTTTGGTCATAGCATTTTTATATTAACAGAAACTTATCTAGGATGGTCCTAACGTAACTGCTGGCTGCCCACAGGTGAGTGCAGCAGACTGTGTGGGGCTTTGGCGAAGCATGGGTGGCTTTGGCACAGGGGCTGCTTAACTGAGCCTTACAAGTAACATGCTCTCTCCCACAAGCAAACCAGGATACTGGAGGACAGCCTTCTCTGACCACATATGCCCACAGGATCAAGCACTCCCCTCCTAACACACATTCATTCTCTGCCTCTATACCCACTTACACAGACATACCAGACATGCTCCATGGACCCTTGTTCAATCTGGGCCTGTCTTTGCCCACAAAAGGAACTACCTCCTGAAGGGTACAGCTTCAACCAAACTTATCTGCCCTTATCTGAGGATAAGGGCCAGTAGGCCATCTGACCACAAACTTCAGCTCTCTATCTCCAGAACTGTAGCTGCCCTTTTCCAAGTAGAGGTTTTAACTCTAGTTGTTATGTCTCATGATCATAAAGTATATTCAGAAGATTAAAGATAGCATTCAGCCACAGGATCCTGTGGAGACCCTACTGAATAGGATATCTACCTCACAGGAGGATGTTAAGTTCAAGGTCAGGCTCAGTTCTCAGCTACATAGCAAGCCTAAGACACATGAACCTCAAACAAAAAACAAAACCCCCTCAAAAAACTCAGAGTAGGTAACAAACCAAGCAGATTTGAAGTCTGAGACTTTCACTGGACTGCCTTCACACCGCAAGAGTAAAACAGCAGTTTGGCAACTGTGTTTTAAGGACCTGAAGACCAACACTAAATATCAAGTATAGAAGGCTGGGCACTCCCACAGCTCCTACCTACAGTACATAGAAACTCTGGCACCACCTGAAGAAGATACAAAGATCCACTCACTGTCCTTAACATCAACCTCACCAATACCACAGGCATCTGTTGAAGTAGTTAGTGCCAAAGAAGGTTGCTTAAAGACTTAAAAACAAGTACAGAAACTTTCAGGAGCCCTCAGGGGAGTCCTATGAGCAGGTCAACAATACTTGTGTGGCTTGGGACTATGAGCTCGTTTCCTCAACCATTTCTTGCTAGTCCCTCAGCTCTTCTCCAGGGCTTCATGAAATTCACTGTGGTGAGTTCTAAGGTCAACAGGAACATGACCTCCATAATAGAAAGCTTGTGCAATGCGGTTTTCAGGACTACAGGGAACCAGGAAGCCAAGAGGCCAAGTACCTAAGCTGCTTTATCCTACTACTTGCTGTAAAACACTGCTTAGGGAAAGCTGTTCAGCAAAGGAACACAACTGAGACCCATCCTGTCTCAGAGAACCATCTGTGTGGTCCTGGGGTATGGTCTCATTCCATCACATCAGCAAAATGTTCCTAGAGCTAATTACCACAAAATCAATCCCAAAAATTAATCATAAAAATTCTTCCAGCTAAGCATGAGGGTGTATATAACACCTTTAATTCTAGCACAGGGGAGGCAGAGGAAGGAAGATCTCTGTGAGTTCAAGGCCAGCCTGGTCTACATAGTGAGTCCCAAGACAGCCAGGGCTATGTAGAGAGACCCTGTTTACAAAATAAAACAAAACGTAAATAAAAAATTCTGCCAAGCAGTGATGGCGTATGCCTTTAATCCCAGCACTTGGGAGGCAGAGTTCAGGCCAGCCTGGTCTACAAAGTGAGTCCAGGACAGCCAAGACTATTACACAGAGAAACCCTGTCTCAAAAAA
This sequence comes from Lophiomys imhausi, assembly GCA_907164525.1. NCBI lineage: Eukaryota > Metazoa > Chordata > Mammalia > Rodentia > Muridae > Lophiomys > Lophiomys imhausi. Next base: position 10,449,043 of record CAJQZJ010031933.1, read on the forward strand.
CCAATAATAATAGTAATAATAATAATAATAATAATAATAATAATAATTCGGGGGCTGGAGGGGTGGCTCAGAGGTTAAGAGCACCAACTGCTCTTTCAGAGGTCCTAAGTTCAATTCCCAGCAACCACATGATGGCTCATAACCATCTATAGTGAGATCTGGTGCCCTCTTCTAGCCTGGAGGCATACATGCAGATAGAACACTGTATACATAATAAATCTTTTAAAAAATATAATAATTCTTCCCATGAAGCAAAGAAAAATCCACACACACTGGCAGTGGCAAGTGTGGGGGTGGGTGCAATATTAAGGTCCCAAAGTATTCATAAAAGCACAAAATAGGAACATAGAAACATGGGATGGCCCCTTAAGTATCAGATGTTAGGTAGGGAAGACCCACCTTTGCTTGCTGGATGTCTCTTCAGCTTTGGGTCGCCAGCCCCATGGTACCAGCTGCAGGTTGTCCAGGCGATTGTCGACAGTCACAGCATTGAGATGAACCACCTGAAACCCAGGAGCCACACCTCCCCTGTGTCGTTCCCTAGGGAAAGACAATTCTTTTCTTGAGGGAAAGACCCCCAAGCACTTCTACTCAAGCATCAATGTTCAACCACACAGAAATGCCGGTCGTGTGGTCTGAATTAGTCCCTTATCCTGCTAGAGACATACCAAGAGGAAGCACACCATCAATCTATGGCCTACACAGTTAGGGGACTAGGTTAATTGTTCTGCCCCTGGATTTAAGGGCTTGGCTCAAAGGGCAATGGACAGAATCCCCAAACCAACAAAATTATCTAGAGATAAGTTTCCCATTTGGAAGGTGTCAGTATTTCAAACCCTACCTTACATGTCCAGGATCAATGGCCCATTTTCTAAGGATGTAACTTAAGATTCACCAGAAGCCAAACACCTTACTCCACAAAGCCTCTTTTGTCTCATCAGAATCCCACTTGTTGGGCTGGAGAAATGGGTCAGTGGTTAACAGCACTGACTGCTCTTCCAGAGGTCCTGAGTTCAATTCCCAGCACCCACATGGTGGCTC
>CAJQZJ010031933.1:10474466-10484913 GCA_907164525.1 Lophiomys imhausi
AAAAAAAAAAAAAAAAAAAAAAAAAATCTCTTCTCCTTGGGAGGCAGAGGCAGGCAGATCTTTGTGAGTTCGAGGTCAGCCTAGTCTACAAAGTGAGTCCAGGACAGCCAGAGCTACACAGAGAAACCTTGTCTCAAAAACAAAAAAATCTCTTCTCTGGCTGGAGGGATGGCTCAGAGGTTAAGAGCACTGACTGCTCTTCCAGAGGTCCTGAGTTCAATTCCCAGCAACCACATGGTGGCTCATATCGATCTATAATGAAATCTGGTGCCCTCTTCTGGCCCGCAGACATGCATGCAGACAGAAAACTTCATACATAATAAATAAATCTTTAAAAACAAACAAACAGAAAACCTCAGAGGCAGGCGGAGGATCTCTATGAGTTTGAGTCCAGCCTGGTGTGCAAAGCAAGTCCAGGGTAGCCATGACTATTACACAGAGAAACCCTGTCTGTAAAAACCAAAAAAAGAAAAGAAAAAAAGAATCGTGGCAAGCCAGGTAGTGGTGATATGCCTTTAATTCCAACAGCTGGGAGAGACAGGTGGCTGCATATGGGTCTCTTGAGTTTGAGGCTAGCTGTCTGGTCTACAGAGTGAGTTCTAGGACAGTCAGGGCTACACAGAGAAACCCTGTCTGGAAAAACTAAAATCCAACAAGTCACTGGACCAACTGAGATTTAATACATTTCTGGGGAGGCTGAGGAAGAGGGTATATGGATTTTAGGCCAGTCTTGGCAACAGAGAAAAACCCTGACTCAAAGCAAAAATGAGCTAGAAAGATGGCTCAGTGGTTCAGAGAATTTGCTGTTCTTACAGAGAACCTAAATTTGTTCCCTAGCACCCATGTTAGAAGGCTCACAACTAGCTCCAGAGAATTAGACACCCTCTTTTGGCTGCCCCCATACAAGTACACATTCATACAGATAAACATAATTAAAAATAAAATCTTAGGGGCTGGAGAGATGGCTCAGTGGTTAAGAACACTTGCTTTTTCAGAGATTCTGGATTCAGTTCTTAGGACCTACATGGTAGCTCACAGTTGTCTGTAATTCCAACTCCAGGGAATTCAACACCTGGCCTTCAAGAACACCTCATGTGAACATACCCACACGTAGAAAGGCACACATACACACAATTTAAAAACTTTCAAAATGGGTATGGTCGAGCATGCCTTTAATCTCAGTGCCTGAGGGGCAGAGGCAAGCAGATTTCTGAGTTCGAGGCCATCCTGGTCTACAGAGTTAGTTCTAGGCCAGCCAAGGTTACACAGAGAAGCCCTGTCTCAAAAACACAAGGGCTGGAGAGACGGCTCTGAAGTTAAGAGAGGTCCTGAGTTCATTTCCCAGCAACCATCTATAATGAGATCTGGTCCCCTCTTCTGGCCTGCAGGCGTACATGCAATCAGAACACTATATATAATTAATAAATATTTAAAAATAAAAATCTTTTTAAAAATTGGAGTGGTATGGAGGTGTGGTGATGCACATGTCTTTCTTTAATCCCAGCACTTGACAGGCAGAGGCAGTTCTGTATAGGAAGTTCCAGGCCAGACAGGGCTACATAGTGAGACTGCACCCCATCTTAAAAAAAGAAAGTGTAGGCCGGGCAGTGGTGTCGCACGCCTTTAATCCCAGCACTTGGGAGGCAGAGGCAGGCGGATCTCTGTGAGTTCGAGGCCAGCCTGGTCTAAAAAGCGAGTCCAGAACAGCCAGAGATACACAGAGAAACCCTGTCTCGAAAAACCAAAAAAAAAAAGAAAGTGTGTGTGTGTGTGTGTATGTGTGTGTGTGTGTGTGTGTGTGTGTGTGTCTAGATTGGTTTACATGATATAATCTGGACAGTCCCACAATGGCTGTCTTACACTGGAGAGGACAAGAATCCAAAATGCTGGATGTCTCAGTAGTCCCAATCTGGTGCTGAAGGCCTGGCGGATTCCTGGAGAGCTGCTGGTCTTCAACTTGCACTGGTAGCTTGAAGATGGTTCTAATGGGTTGGCGTTGTGCAGCAAAGACAGGGAGATGAACTTTCCAGCAAGAGTGCCTTCACAGGCAGGCAAAAGCATCCTTCTGTCTACTTTTTGTTGTTTTTTTTTTTTTTTTTGGTTTTTCAAGACAGGATTTCTCTGTGTAACAGTCCTGGCTGTCCTGGACTTGCTTTGTAGACCAGGCTGGCCTAGAACTCACAGAGATCCGCCTGCCTCTGCCTCCCAAGTGCTGGGATTAAAGGCGTGCGCCACCACGCCTGGCTCCTTTTTGTTGTTTTCAAGGCAGGGTTTCTCTGTGTAATATAGCCTTGGCCTGTCCTGGACTCGCTCTGTAGACCAGGCTGGCCTTGAACTCGAAGAGATCCTCCTGCCTCTGCCTCCCGAGTGCTGGGATTAAAGGCATGCACCACCACGTCCGGCAGTTACATACAGCTGTGAACTGTCATGTGGGTGCTGGGATTTGAACCCAAGTCCTTTGGAATAACAGCCAGTGCTCTTAACCGCTGAGCCATCTCTCCAGCTCCCTTCTGTCTACTTCTACCTGGGATGCCACCAGAAAATGTCACTCAACATTTAGGTGGAGTCTTTCCACTTCAAATCTGATCAAAAAAAAAAAAATCCCTTACAGGAGTGCCTAGTAGTTTGCCTTTTAGTGGATTCTAGATCTAGTCAAATTGACTATCAAAATTAAAAGTCAGCCACACACCAGGGTGGTGGCACACACCTTTAATCCCAGTACTTGGGAGGCAGAGGCAGGCTGATCTTCGTGAGTTCAAGGCTAGCCTGATCTACAGAGTGAGTTCCAGGGCAGCCAGGGGTGTTACACAGAGAAACCCTGTCTCAAAAAACCTAAAAAAATAAGTCACAGCCATGGAGTCTTAAGCTTGTTCCACCTTCCCTCTTCTGCTCTGATTTTTTTTTTCTTTTCTATGTGGAAAACGCAATAACACTTGTCCCTCATTCCTGACAAATCTTGCTACTTTGCCGGTGGTCCTGTTGTCGTACTGCTTCTTAGAAACCTTGAGTACCAAAATTCTTCTGACTAGAGCACAAATATCTGGGAATCAGAGGGAACCTCTCACCTGAAGTCAGTAAGAGTGCCTCATCAATACTGAATTCTCATAGAATGATGGTAAGTTAGGGATAGAATCACCAGGAAATAAGGGGACTGTCCAGGATCTAGCAGAGGAAGCAAGGGAAGTGGTGGATCAATGTTTTGAGATCAAGAGAGTTAAAGCTGGGAGTTGCAAATGGCAATCATAACCCTTCCTGGGTAGAGGTCCAGTGTTAAGGTGGTTGAATTAGGAAACATCTACATTTGAAAGACTCCTGATGAAAGCAGAGAAGAGACTGAGGACAGACAATTGTGCTGAAATGGATCCCAGAAGATTATGGGTTGACTGGGATCAGAATAAAGGTTACCAGAGGCTTAGAATAAAGTCTACTCTAGCCGGGTGGTGGTGGCGCACGCCTTTAATCCCAGCACTTGGGAGGCAGAGGCAGGCGGATCTTTGTGAGTTCGAGGCCAGCCTGGTCTACAAAGCGAGTCCAGGACAGCCAGGGCTGTTACACAGAGAAACCCTGTCTCGAAAAACCAAAAAAAAAAAAAAAAAAAAAGAAAAGAATAAAGTCTACTGTGGTCTGTCCCATTGTTCTAACTCAGGAGTCTCCAATGCAGACCATCTCTCCTGAATCACTTTCCTGTTTCGTCTGTCATCCTAGGGCTGCTCATTGTCCTCTTTCCAACTGACATCCCCAAGTCTTTATATAGGAGGCTCCCAGTTTGCCTAGTTGTGCAGGTGCTACAGTAACAAAAAACTTTTCTTTAAAACACTTATAGTACTTAACACTTATAAACCGGGCGTGGTGGTGCACACCTTTAATCCCAGCACTTTGGAGGCAGAGGCAGGCGGATCTCTGCGAGTTCAAGGCCAGCCTGGTCTACAAAGTGAGTCCAGGAGAGCCAGGGCTACACAGAGAAACCCTGTCTCAAAAACAAAACAAACAACAACAACAACAAAAAAACAAACACCTATAAAATACCTATATTTTATAACCTAATACCTATCTAAGGATACCTAACTAATAGTATTTTAACTTTCTTAAAAGAATATTAATATTTTTAGTGTAGGTCCATGCAGGATAACTTGGTTTTCAGTATTCTGGATACTGTAGTCCCAGCAGGCAGTCCCTCTCAAGCTTAGGGTCCGTTGGGCCTAACTTTGCCAGTTCCTATGGCCAGTTTACTTGAACTGCCTGATTGTGACTGGCTTATAAAGTTCAGTCTGTTTTAACTGTTAGCTTGAGGTTGGCTTCCTCCATCAGCCGAGACTCATTTCTGTAGTCTCCTCAGCCCATGTATGCTTCATGGCCTAAAGCCTCTCTGAGTGGCTTATGAGCTCCGCCCTTTTCTGCTAGCCTTACTGAAAAATGGCAAAAGGTCTCTCCTGGGCTGACTTTTTTGGACTTTCTCTTTTGGACACCACCTCATTTTATGACTGTTGCAGTCTAAGAGCTTGCATATGCCATACCTTGCTGTGCATTTCCAGCGTGTGTCACAGCTATGAGGACAAGAGGAAGAAGAGAGCGCCCCATGGTGCTCTCTGGTTAATATATTACATCATCTTGCGATCCTTGGGGGTCTCAAGGGCTCACAAGATTTCTCATGATATCCAGAGGTCCCATGGCTTCTCGCAGCAACTGAAGTCATCTGCACAGCTTGTGCAGTTTCTTAGCCATTACCCATTCAACAGGATTTTTCATATTTCTCAGACTATGGCCTCAACTGGGCTTTGTTTATTTCAGCAAGTTAAAGGGACTCTAAGCGGCCGGGCGGTGGTGGCGCACGCCTTTAATCCCAGCACTTGGGAGGCAGAGGCAGGCGGATCTTTGTGAGTTCGAGGCCAGCCTGGTCTACAAAGCGAGTCCAGGACAGCCAGAGATATTCAGAGAAACCCTGTCTCGAAAAACCAAAAAAAAAAAAAAAAAAAGGGACTCTAAGCCTCTCCCTATGTGCTGCCAGGCTAAGCTGAACTGCATACTAATTAACTAAAGAGGCCTAACTTCTACAGACCCTCCTCCTGAAATACAGGAATTCTGAGGAGGCCAGTGTGGGAGCTCAGCATTCTCTCTGCTTCCTTCCTTTGAGATAAGGTCTCACTATGCAGCCTTCGCAGGCCTAGGACTCACTATAAACAAGGCAGCCTGCTTCTGCATCCTAAGTGTGTACTGAGTGAAAAAATAAAAAAGGATATGATCCATGTATACCTTCGAAAAGTCAAATCAGCAGCTTGGTTTTTATAGCAGCTGAGTTTCTTGGAGAAGGAACTCATTTATACCACCTCAGTGTTGGCACCAGATAAATGAAAAAAAGAAAAGGAAAGGACATGACTGGTCCCAGGTATGTAGGAGAAAGTTTATTGTAGATAAAAGGGAGACATAGCCAGAGGCAGAGACACCTGGGAGGAGCTATATGAGAGAGGGGAGAGAGGGATACTAAGTGCAGCTGGCAGGAGGACAAAAGAGTATGGTAACCAAAATGGCTAGATTTTATAGGGAAGGTTATCAGGGGGAAAGGACAGCCCAGCCAGTTTAGGGTAAGGGTTCAGGGTATGCCAGCCAAGAGGACCCTATAAAAGGTAGGGGCTGAGGGATGCTGGGAGAATGTGGCAGTCAGGTTTGCTTTAATATGTTAAGTAAACACCTGAGCCTTGTGTCTGGGGCTTGACACCTGATGTTTGCCAGCCACACCCAGCCCTCCCCTCCCTCCTTTTGTTGAAGAGTCCCTGCCCTTCCCCCCTTTGTTGAAGAGTACCAGATTAGGTTCTGAGCCTTGTCCTCACCATTTAGCCCAGGCTTCAGCTGTCTGCACATAGGTTAGTTGTTGTGTTTTAGCCCTTTGACTCTCCTGCTGTGTCTGGGGCACCTGGCTTTTGTGTGTCATGCCTTCTACCCACAAAATGATTTGCATTTTGGCATTTTTCCATTAAGGAACTCTTTGCCAACTGTTCTGGTAACTGTCATTTCCTTTTACAACCCCCATGTTTAACCAGTAAGCAGGGCCCCTGAGCCATTTCTTAACCACCTATCATTCTGTTCTAGACAGGTACAAGGTGATCCTACCATCATTGCTCTGCTCTCCTGGGTATAGATTCTCCTCGATTTCTGAAGGAGTTACATTATGATAAGCTGGTCACAAAGTGAAAAGTAGCAAATACTGTAAGTTGAGAAAGCCTTTATTGCACTTACGATATTAGCCCTGTTAAAAATGGCCTCGGGACAGTCACATCAGCCTGCAATGGGGAACCATTTTTTAATACAAAGTACTATATGTATGTATATAATTTAGGGGACTAGAGCCTTGCTTGAGCTAGGCAAGTGCTGTATCACTGAGTCACATCTCAGCCACAATGGCCATCTTATAAGACAGTGCTGTGTACCTCATCATATAATTTGTTTCCTACAATACCAAGCTGAAAACACTGGATTGCTTAATTTGGTTTTCGAACCATAGTAAGAACAGTAAATCATGAACATTTAATTTAACATGAATTTAAGACCCTTCTTCCAGTTCACAAAATACCAAGACCTTTTTAAAAATGTGATTCAGGCCGGGCGGTGGCGCACACCTTTATGCCAGCATTCAGGAGGCAGAGGCAGGTGAATTTCTGTGAGTTCAAAGCCAGTCTGGTCTACAGAGTGAGTTCCGGGGATACACAGAGAAATCCTATCTTGTAGGGAAAATGTGATTCAGAATCTGTCTCGGCAGCCTCGCTCTAGGCCGCAAGTCCTGCAGGAAGATTCTTTTTATCCTGAGCTCTGGCTGCTCAGCAACCTGTCTTCTAGGCTGCTACTCCCCACACCCTAGGAAGCATGGTGAGGGTCGCGTGCGCAATGGTCGCCGAGCATAGCTGGGGACCCATACTGCCTGAGCGCGGAGCACCTCTTGTGACCACCTAGCGTTGAAGATGGGTGCCGGGCGACCTGGCCTCGCCGACAGGTGAGCAGGCCTCAACTCTGGGCAGCAGAGTATTAAGGATCCCGTGAAGGTCTGAGACTAAAGCCTCTGGGCCAGCACACTCCGTAGCCCACCCCGCTGGCCTGGGCGGGCCTTCTGGCTAGGGTAGGACCAGGACTGGGCTGTTGTTAGCAGGTGCTTGTGATGCAGGGAGGAAAGTCTAGGGAAGTGGGCGGGGCCTTGTGGGGGCGTGTCCCAATCCATGGGCGGATCCTCAGGTCGGGGACCAGCCCTAGAGAAGGCGGGCCTTGGTTCGGAAAGGGGCGGGTCCTTGTATACAGGGTGGTTCTTGTGGGGCGGCAGCTAGTATTCCGGCCCAGGCGGGTCTTGTGGCCTGGGCGTGTCCTCTGTGGGGTGGGGGGGACGGAGGGCGGGCCTCGAAACCACTGCCCTAGCAGGCATCAGACCGCGGTGCGGGAGACCGCGGTATGGGGAGGGTGCAACTCTTCGAGATTCGCCTGAGGCAGGGCCGCGTTGTCTACAGTCCTGGGGAGCCGCTGGCTGGGGCCGTGCGCGTGCGCCTGGGAGCACCTCTGCCCTTCCGAGGTGGGCGCGGGGTCGCCTCAGGGGAGCGGGTAGACGCGTCTTCACCTGCGGTCGGGCGGGGCTCTCGAAACCCGAGCAGTCTTTGCGCTCTCCGACTAGGTTCTCCGTCTCCCAGGAGCTCCGGGTTACGACGGAACCGCGGGCGCCAGGGACAGGCTGTTCTGGGAGGCCCGCGGAGGCCAGGGTGGGGCAGGCAGCTCAGTGGCCCAGTCCTTCCGCATCTGTCCCATCCTGTGCTCTCCGCCTAGGGGTGGCCGGAATCTGTGCCAGGGCCTAATCGTTTGTTCATATGGCCAGGCGACCCTGGCGATAGAAGCATGCAGGCCTCCGGTCTTCCCCTGTTCAGCTGTCCAAGGTCCGCTGTACTCTGCACCTGCTGGACCCCCACCTGGAACCTAGTGTGCTCTGGGTGTTCTCTCTTCCTCTCCTCCAGGCTCCTATACAGGACTTTATTCTTCAAAAACAGTCCTGGTCCAAGTGTTCAGGATCTACAGGGTATCTTCTTGCTTTCAGCTTAAGGTTTGTTTAAGATTTCCTTAAAGCTTGTCGTTGCTGGGAAGGTGGCCCGTTCGTCTGGGCAGTCCCTCGCTCCTAAGGCCTTGTGGGAGCTGAGCTGAGCCCTCTGCTGACTCGTAGATCTGAGGCTCTAGGACTGGGGATCAGGTTGCAGCTTTGCCATTGACAGGGCACTCTCAGGTGCAGCCTCCTCTGGGCCGGATCTATGAATAGGGACTTGTGCGAATAGAGACCTGTGCGGGATTTGATGACTGAGGCCTCAGGGTCAGGTGGTCAGTGTTGTGGCCCTGAATACAGAATTATATGGGCGACCCTCTTTGGTGCTCTTTTATTTTTGCCTGCCTGGCTGCTTGGCCAAAGCCACAGTTGTCCACGCACACTTCTAGTGTCTGCTGAGGATGGATAGCTATCCTCCTCAGCCATCCTATGCCCCAGTTGAAACCCAGGACTTGGACCTGATGTTGCTGTGCAGGTGTAGAAGGAAGCTGGATTGTAGGAACCTGTCAGGTCCTGATCCTGTTGAGGCTCCTGGTCATGATCACATTACCTATTTCAGTTTAGAGTCTGTGGTGAGAGCAGACGCTGATTTTACAGAAGCTACGGCAGTGATAGGTCATCTCCCCCTGGACCTAAGAAAGGTATGAGAAGTGTAAAGGAAACCCCACATTGGCTGAGGGAGCATGGTGCAGACCGCAGGCTTGTGGGCTTGGAGGATACAACAGAGAGAGGGGGTCCTGTCTAGAACTAGCCATTCAGTTGTTCCTTTCTGTCCTTCTCTCCCGTCTAGACTTGGGGCAAACGGGCTGTTGCCCACTACAGTGTAAGGATGAGCTATCTTCTGGCCTCCTTGGAACAGATAAGTAAAGGGACAGCTGACCTAACAGGGGCCAAGAAAGCCATGGCTGATAGTCCTAGGTGCGAAAGTGCCAAGGGTTATGGGCTGGGACTGGAAGGCGAACTATTTACATTGCTAGCAGTTGAGATTTTGTGTGTGTGTGTGTGTGTGTGTGTGTGTGTGTGTGTGTGTGTTTAGAAGTCATTCTGGAACTTCACCCAGTTTTGCTTGGGATGGAAATAACCATGGTTCTTATATTTTCCTTCATTCAAAGGACACTTGTTGAGTTTCTGCTAGGCCTAGTAGAGGAGCACCCCCAACCCCCCATTCTCAAAGAGTACTACCTTGGTATTTTTAGTCTTGTTCATTGAATACTTGTCTAATGATTGACAATGGTTAGCACCCATCCATGATGATAGCTGCCTCAGAGGTGACATGGAACAAAGCTGAGGAATGGGTAGTGTTCTAGACCCAGGAGAGCATCGGGTTCATTGTGTTTTTCTCATATGGCTTGCATTCTGGATCAGATGGAGGTGTTTCTACTTATTTTTCTTTTTCTGAATCTTTTCAGGTGCTGGGATTTGGTTTAGGGCCTCTTGCATGCTTGATAAGTGCTCACCACTGAGCTACAATCCCAGCCCTCTTTTCTTCTTCTTCTTCTTCTTCTTCTTCTTCTTCTTCTTATTTGTTGTTGTTTTGTTTTTCGAGACAGGGTTTCTCTGTGTAACAGCTCTGGCTGTCCTGGACTTGCTTTGTAGACCAGGCTAGCCTCGAACTTACAGAGATCCACCTGCCTCTGCCTCCCAAGTGCTGGGATTAAAGGCGTGCGCCACCACCGCCCGGCTATTATTATTATTATTGACACAGCATCTTTCTTTTTTTTTAATTTTTCGAGACAGGGTTTCTTTGTATAACCACTCTGGCTGTCCTGGACTCACTCTGTAGACCAGGCTGGCCTTGAACTCACAGAGATCTGCCTGCCTCTGTCTCCCTGCTGGGATTAAAGGCATGCGCCACCACCGCCCGCGTGATACAGCATCTTTCTATGCTGCCATGACTGACCTCAAACCTGCAGTCCTCCTGATCGAGGCTTTTGAGTGTTGGCATTGCATGCATGCACCACCACTCCTTGGTCTCCCTGTTTTTCTCTTTCCTTTTCCTTCTCTAAATTACACTTACTCATGGTATTTTATGTGTGTACATGTTTTGTCTGCATGTTTGTCTGTGCCCTACTTGCTTGTGTGCCCCTGGAGTTCAGAAGAGGACATCAACTGCACTTGAACTGGAGTTAAAGATGGTTATAAGTCACCATGTGGGTTCTGGGAATGGAACTTGGGTTTTCTGAAAGAGCAGCCAGTGTGCTTAACTTGTAAGCTCTCTCCAGCCCTCTCTCTGTTTCCTAGACCAGGTATGTCATCACAGGACCTCAAGAGGTAGCCACTCTTGTTACTCTTGTGTACAAATGGAAGCAGGACAAGCACAGATTTAACGGTAAAATGTGGGAGCTGGTGGGGCAGTCAGGTTCAAGATCTCTGGGGCCAGGAGAAGAA
>CAJQZJ010031933.1:10484923-10496464 GCA_907164525.1 Lophiomys imhausi
AAGATCTCTGGGGCCAGGAGAAGAAGGGTCTTCATTATCATGATGCATGGTAGGAAACTACTGGACAGGTAGAAGCACCCATGAGGGAAGAAAGTTCCAGAAGTCTCTGTGGAAAAAACTCACCCCATGATTTTGTTTAGAAAGCCAGAGCTGCTACCAAGTGGTGGTGGTGGTGGCAGTACCTGCAGCGGCAGTGGCACACGCCTTTAATCCCAGCACTTTGTTAGGCAGAATCTCTGTGAGTTCAAGGCCAGCCTGGTCTACAGAGCTAGTTCTGGGATAGCCAGGGCTACACAGAGAAACCCTGTCTCAAAGAACTGGAAAAAAGAAAGAAAGAGAGAGAAAGAGAGAGAGAGAGAGAGAGAGAGAGAGAGAGAGAGAGAAAGAAAGAAAGAATGCCTCCAGTCTCCAGTGGTGAACACCTGCCAGTTTGGTGGTGCCTGAACAGTGCTAGGAAGTGCTTTTTATTCTTGGATGGCACTCTGAAGTATATATTGTTCTGTAGGCTGCCATCTGATGCTCTATAGTGGAGGACTACCCCTGGTTTCCTGGCTATGCTGAGGGTATGAACTGATGAGAGGACCATGGTTACCTCCCAGAGCCAATACATTTGCATGACAGTAGGGGGATAGGACGGTAGAGATGTTACTTCAAAAGCAGCAGGAACATTATTAAAAGTCAAAACATGAAGGAAATCAGGATCTCTCATCAGGTGATTTCCTCCAACCTGCCTAGTCTTGCCATCACAGGCATGTGCAGACTGTAAAAGAGCTGTGTCCAATGTCTTGCGCAGCAGCAGTGAGACCACCCAGTATGCTCAGAACTCCCTCATTTTTCAAGATTTTTGCCTTTATGTATTACATGGTTTTTCCTGCTCCCGTGATTTGAGAAGGTGCATACCTGGTTCATGTGTTTTGTTGGGGAAGCAACAGGCATGCTGTTCGCCAGCCCCTTCCTCAGTCATTCTATAGAGAGAGTAAGTGGCACAAGGGTGTGCTCACTCTCCTTAGTGACTAGAGGCTGTTCACACTGGCAGGGTCCTCCCAAGAGTCCTGTTGCATGGGAAGATCAGATTCTGATCCCCAGTACTCCCAGTTTGGATGGTGCTTGTTTTTCTGGAACCTGGTGGTCTCATGCTTCTTTGCCTGAACTCTTGGAAGTCCAGACTGGGTGCTTGATTGCTGTTATTAAGCAGTGCTGTGAGAGACTCCCGACAGAATCATGTATTACTTGAGAGCTGAGTGTGCTGGCATGTGTAGGTGCAAACACAAGAATGTAGCCCTGTGTCAGTCTGTGCTTGGTGGGATAAGGAGTGTCTGCTTCTCCATCCTCTCCCCATTGTGGGACAAAGTACTTAATAGTCGCCATCCTGATGAGGAAACATGTAAGTCACCTGGGTTTCCCCTGATCTCTCGTGTGACTGGGTATCGGTTCCAGTTGTCTACTGCCACAAAAGGTCACTCAAATAACAAACCACCCTAAACTGAACAGCTAAAGCAACTGGTTTGTTATGCTCATACACTGAGTATGAAGAATTTGAGTAGCTCTGTGTTGCTCACTGAGGCACCCTGATGGGACAATGGCAATATCCAGACTAAACTGAGACCTTCAAACTTCTTTTTGTAATTAACATGGGGCCAGTCATCCTTAGGGAGGTGCACCCTTTGCGAGTCATCTGGAGCCCCCAGCAGATCTCTGGGTCTCCTCTTCTCCCTGTCATCTCAGGAACTATTTGCTGGCCTATGGATGCCACTGGCATTCAGGTTCCAGGGTGGGAATAGTTGGTGGCTTGATATCAGAGGTCATGGCAGGAGTGTGTTGATTTCAAACCACGTTGGAGGTTAGCATGATGAGGTTGGGCTGACATGGAGGGTGCAGTCATTGAGACTTCCAAGGGGCAGAGAGTGGTACAGCAGGAATGCAGGACCCACTCAAGAGTGGGAACAGGTGCTGGCAGCCCTCAGGTGAGGGAGTGCACCTGTGGAAAACTACTATGTGGATTGAGGATGAGGCAGAGGTTTATAGGATAAAGTGTTCTGTGAGTGACCAACAGGATTCCTGGACCATGATATAGGGAGACTATAAGTGAGATGGGTATAATCACCTCCTAGGGGCTTGGATATCTTTGTTCCTCCTGCTTGGTGGCTTTGCCACAAAGATGAAAGAGTCTGAATAACTCTTCCCCTCCTGTGACCCTGTCAAGTAAGTCTGGGAAAAGGGCTGGAACCATGACCCAACCCTACAGGGAGAAGGGTGTTTTCCCCTTCTGGGTGCCTCTCATTGGCTCCCACCTACCACCTTGCCTGAGCTGCTCTCTCCTGTGACCAGTTTCAGCTGTGCCTTCTCATTCAGCTATGGCTCCCTGAAAACAGTGGGCCCAGGATGTGTCTGTTAAACAGAGGAATGTGGGCTCTGTCTCGTGGTTCCTGTTCTGTGTACTCCCACTGGTTGGGGAGGGCCAACTGCCTTATGGTGTGGAAAGTCAGCCTCCTGGGCACTGCAGCTCAGGAGGGAAGTCAGGACTCACCTTCCACCAACAGACTGCTGACTGGTTCAGACAGGTCTGACTGCATTCCGCAGGGAGAGGGCCGGCTTTAGTTTTCAAGAGACTCAAGGAGCATCTCCTGGCCTAACTGATCTGCATTATGAAAAGAGAGTGGCTAGGTTTTTATAGGTCTGGCTAGAGGCTGAGGCAACCAATTTGAGGGTAGCCCAGGGGTTATCTAGGAGATTATAGGCCTCCCGCTGTCTGTAGAACAGATGAAACGCTGCTATCAGTTTCCTTGCTAGCCTGGTTTCCTGGGAGAACACCAAGATTGGGGTGGCCAGGAGGTATTCGGAGGTACTCTTGGGAAGTTGAAGGCTGCTTGGGCCTTGGCCTACATGAATTCCTTGTGCTGGGGACAGGGAGGAGCCTGTGCCATCAACTGGCTTAGGCTTACGCCACCCTTCCCCTTACAGCTATCCGGGTGACGTGCATGGGTTCCTGTGGGGTCTCCAACAAGGCCAACGATGGGGCATGGGTGGTGGAGGAGAGCTACTTCAACAGCTCCCTGTCACTGGCTGACAAGGGTGAGTGTGGGAGCCAGCAATGATCTCAGGGGCAGCCCTTGCCTGGAGTGGGCACAATCTGTCCCTTCCTCTCCCAGCAACTGTCTCTTGGATCCCCACTCTATCCTACTCTCTGGTGCTGGGTCTGGGTGGGCTCTGACCCTTAATATGACTGTTTCATCCCCCACCTCTACCCTTAACTACCCTCCTGTTTTTTTATTTTTAAATTTGTATTTATTTGTTCTTGAGACAGGGTCTCATATACCCCAGGCTGGACTTGAACTTGCTATGTTATCTGAGGAAGCCCTTAAACTTCTGATTTCCCTGCTCCCACCTCCCAGGGGTGTACTACCATATGTGCTTGCTGCAGTCCTTGGAATTGAACCAGAGGGCAGACACTCTGCCTACGCCATTCCAGCCACACACTCTCATTTAAACCAAGCCCTTGTATGTAGCCCTTAGCTCCTGCTATGCCCAAGCTGCTGTCGTGCTGGAGACAGGTGGTGTGGACTGTTGGACTGCAGTGCCTAGTTCTGCTCTGGCACTGTGGCCACTATGGATCTCCTCTGGTTTGCTCCCACCTACTTCTTGTCTCTGTAGGAAATCTGCCGGCTGGAGAGCACAACTTCCCTTTTCAGTTCCTGCTTCCTGGTGAGTGGAAAGGTTGTGGGTACAGCAGCCTGGAAATGGTGGGACCTACAGGTGGGAGGAGCTGGGTGCCAGCCAATTCCTGTTCTCTCCGTAGCCACAGCACCCACATCTTTTGAGGGACCCTTTGGGAAGATTGTGCACCAGGTGAGGGCCTCCATCGACACTCCACGTTTTTCCAAGGATCACAAATGTAGCCTCGTGTTCTACATCCTGAGCCCCTTGAACCTGAACAGCATCCCAGATATTGAGGTGAGGATGGGACAGAGGCTTTTTTTTGGTTGCCTTCAGCCTTCTTGGGCCAGGGAGCCAGGCTCTGCCTTCAGCTGGTTGCTGGTGTCTAGGGCAGGCTGAGGGCCTGTCCCCATACTACAGGAATACATTCTGTGTTCACTTGAGAGACTCTTCCCCCTTTCCCTTCAAGCAACCCAATGTGGCCTCCACTACCAAGAAGTTCTCCTATAAGCTGGTGAAGACTGGCAGTG
Source organism: Lophiomys imhausi (assembly GCA_907164525.1). Taxonomy (NCBI): domain Eukaryota; kingdom Metazoa; phylum Chordata; class Mammalia; order Rodentia; family Muridae; genus Lophiomys; species Lophiomys imhausi. Next base: position 10,489,108 of record CAJQZJ010031933.1, read on the forward strand.
TGGTTCTCACAGCTAGCACTGACCTTCGTGGCTACGTGGTGGGACAAGTGCTGCGGCTACAGGCTGACATTGAGAACCAGTCAGGCAAGGACACCAGCCCTGTGGTGGCCAGCTTGCTACAGGTCAGAGTCCTCTGGCTCTCTGAACCTGTCCCTTTCCCATGGGACAGAAGGGGTGGGTGCTGGCCTGCCCAAGCCCACAGTCTGATCTTTCCTTAGAAGGTATCTTATAAGGCCAAGCGCTGGATCTATGATGTGCGAACCATTGCTGAGGTGGAGGGTACAGGTGTCAAGGCATGGAAGCGTGCTCAGTGGCAAGAACAGATCCTGGTGCCTGCCCTGCCCCAGTCAGCCCTGCCTGGCTGCAGCCTTATCCACATCGACTATTACCTTCAGGTTTGGTGTTGCCCGGGGCTGGGTGGCCTGGAGCTGGGTGGCCTTGGCCCAACAACTCAGTACCTACCTTTTTCCAGGTCTCCATGAAGGCTCCTGAAGCCACTGTGACTCTCCCACTCTTTGTTGGCAATATTGCTGTGAACCAAGCCCCACTGAGCCCCTGTCCAGGCCCAGGGTCTTCTCCTGGGTTCTTGTCCTCAGTGGTGCCCTCTGCACCACCCCAGGAAGAGGCCGAGGCTGTGGCTAGTGGCCCCCACGTCTCAGACCCAGTTTCCCTCTCTACCAAGAGTCACTCTCAGCAGCAGCCACTGGCCGCTTCGTTGGGGTCTGTGACTGTCACCACCACCGAGCCCTGTGTTCAGGTTGGAAGCCCCGCTAGGCATTCTCTGCACCCTCCCTTGTGTATCTCTATAGGTGCCACTGTCCCCTACTTTGCAGAAGGCTCCGGGGGCCCAGTCCCCACCACCAGCGCCTTGATCCTCCCCCCAGAGTACAGTTCATGGGGCTACCCCTATGGTGAGTGGATTGGCAGGGGCTGGAGTGAGGAAATGAGGGGATGCCTTGAGCATCTTGCAGATCCTGTTTTCTCCCCACAGAGGCTCCACCGTCCTATGAACAAAGCTGTGGTGCTGGTGGTACAGACCCTGGCCTGATTCCAGGGAGCTGACCCTGGTGAGCTAACCCTATGCCACCTTGTTCAGTGGGCCTGGCCTTTGCCCTGGCATGGGATGCCCAGGGCCTCGTGCCTTTGCTCTCTACCTGGCCCAGCTACTCAGGACCTGCAGCTGTCGAACGACCCCTTGTGGACCAGCCTCTCTTGGCTCCTCTGGAATTAATCAGTCCTTCAGGTTGGGGTAGGGCGGCAGAGATCTGGGACCTGGAGAGACTGTATAAATAAAGCGCTTTATTTGTAGAGCTGGGCAAGTAGTTGGCCTTCAGCCGCCTATAGCCTGGACTCAAAGTGGCCCCAAGAGCACAACCTGCAAGCTCCTCCTTTGACCCCACCTCTGAAAGACGCACAGCCCAGAGCTCTTCCCACATCCTGCAGGATGCATCCGTTGAGCTTCTCCCTTAGCTCCGCCTAATCCTATCTAAAAGTTCTTCAAGCCTATTCCTCACCTCGTTGGCGCCCCAAGTCTAGGCTCCTCTGTAGTCCACGGTGATGCAGCCTGCATAGCACTGTGCTGGACACTCCTGTCGTCTCTATTTTTTACGTTTATTTTGAGCTCCCCCCTACACCTCTGCATTCTTTGGGACACGCCCTGGCTTGCATTCCAGATATTCATGGGGAGAGGACTTGCCAGGAACGTGCTTGCAGTAACTCTCTACTCTTGGGCATAAGGGCACTGTCAGCTCTGAGCATTGTACCTCTTCTCATTTGCCATTGCTGTACACACAAGACCTTGGAACTGTGATCTAGGCCCCTAGAGCAGGAATGAGAGACAGTGGTCCCCTGGAGCAGCATTTCAGAGGCACCTACAACCACTTTCACCTCCGTGACGGCTCTGGTAACCAGCACTGGCCTGTTGTCTTCACATGTAATATCTGCACCGGAAGTGGTCACTGTGGACTTGGTGAAATTCTGTCTCTGATGGGGGAGAGCCACTTCGCTAGGCGTGGTGGTCATCTTGCCTGTGTAGCCAGCCAGTCCACAGACTTTGAGGGGACTAAGTGCACAGCCGACGTCCTCAGGTTGTGTTTCCACCCCGAGCGCTAGGTGGCTGTCTAGTTTTCAGGTCACCTAGCCAACCAGGTCTGCACCTAGCATCAGAGAAGTGGGTGGTATCTTTTGGAGCACATCATTGTCTACCCCTGCAACGTGTTCTTCCACTGGGCAGTCAGTCATATGCCTGGCTAACGTTTGATTCCATGGGACAGGTGGGCCTTGGAGAAAGGCAGAAAGTAGGCCACAGGTTTCTAAACAGCTCCTGGAAGCAGTGCAGCCTGTAGTTGAAAGAAAAGCTTGGGTTTGTACCCCACCTTGTCTCAAACTGGCTGCATAGATTCAATCCCCTTACTTTGGTTCACTCACTTACAAAATGGGAATGGGAAATGGGCTTATCTCTTAGAACTGATGTTAGTATGGACACATTTCACTTGTCTAGAGCAGGATGATGAGGTAGGGTAGGTAGTCTGGTTACTAAACTGTAGCATGACTGTGACTGATTGCAAATTGGGAGTAGAAGGGCCTGTAGCCTTCTACCAGTTTCAGTCACATCAGATTTGCCTGGTAAAAGGCTTCCTTCCCTATGTTTCAACCTTTTCACTTAAACTTTTTTTTTGTATTCTCTTTATGCCAGAGAGTATCGATGTGGGCAGTAAAATACAGAAAATAGTGGTCATACACAATATATCACAGAAGACTATGGGGAGCCTGGCGTGGTGCTGCACACCTTTAATTGCAGCACTTGGAGACAGAGGCAGATCTCTGAGTCTGCGGCCAGCCTGGTCTACATGATGAGACACTGTCTTAAGACAAAACACATAAGAGAGAGCATGGAGTGGGGCTGTGGAGAAAAGGACATCAAGGATAACTGGACACTGCTATCGTCTCTATTTTTTACATTTATTTTGAGCTCCCCCCTACACCTCTGCATTCTTTGGGACATACCCTGGCTTGCATTCCAGATACTCATGGGGAGAGGACTTGCCAGGAACCTGCTTGCAGTAACCCTCTACTCTTGGGCATATGGTCACTGTCAGCTCTGAGCTGTGAGCTGTGAGTAGGAAGGACAAAAGGGAAGGCATGTCTGAGACAGTGATACCTAAGGCACAAAGGCAGGAAAAAGCAAGCAATGTAGATAACTGAAACAAAAGGTCTCTGGGAAAAGATAGGGGTCCACCTTAGCAGCCAGATGGAGAAGTGGGAGGGGCAAGATGGCTCTGTTGGAGCTATGGGTTACAGAAGACTGCAGGACTGTTTCCCATGATCTCCAGAAAGGCTCAGTTTGCCCCTCCATCATACATATCCTTTTTTTTTTTTTTTTTTTTTTTTGGTTTTTCGAGACAGGGTTTCTCTGTGTATCCTTGGCTGTCCTGGACTCACTTTGTAGACCAGGCTGGCCTCGAACTCACAAAGATCCGCCTGCCTCTGCCTCCCAAGTGCTGGGATTAAAGGCGTGCGCCACCAACGCCCGGCCCATATCCTTTTTTTTTAAAACATTTATTATGTATACAGTATTTGCTCTACATATATGCCTGGGCAGATCTCAATGTAGATGGCTGTGAGCCACCATGTGGTTGCTGGGAATTGAACTCAGGACCTTGGGAAGAACAGCCAGTGCTCTTAACCTCTGAGCCACCTCTCCAGCCCCATCATACGTATCCTTAACAACAGTTCGGCTGTCCTAACAAATCCTTGGATCCCAGTGGGGACTGTCCCATTTCCTCCTGTGATGTGTAAGAACCCACAGTGGCTAACTTAGCAGAGCCATTTTCCAGTCTCTCCTGAGCCTAGATTGGTTGTCAAAACTCAAGCCTTTCTTAACTTTTGTCAATGAGACCTCACTTCAGCATCTTTTTGAAATCTCAGGGATGGGAAAGACAGAATTATTCATAGAGATCAGGTGGCCTCAGATAGTTCCTGTGGCACTAGATTTCCAGTCTAGTGAAGGTTCCTGGTCTTCAGGAAAGGCTTTGTCTTGTACACAGGAAGCTGTGTCTGTCAGAGCTTGGGGTAATGAGGGAGAGCACACCTTCTAAGGAGTACTGGGGTCAGCATTTCTCCATATGGGAACCCCCACTGTCAGGGTGACTCTTCTTATTGGTGCATAGGTGCCAGCCAGACACCTACTCAGAGCATCTGAGCTTCATTCATGGGGGTGGGGAGGTTGAGGGGCTTGGCAGCTGGGACATTCCTCCCTGTTGGAATAGCCTCCTCTTGTAGGGGCAGACATCCTATTATGAGATTCCTTCTATTGGATTATCCTCCCAACATGGGAATCTCCTCTAACTATGCACCCTTTCAAACCTGTAGACACATCTTTCCTAAGCAGATTATTCCCTAGAGTTGGGACATACCCCTAACTAAGATCCCTCCTCCCGGTTGTGACATTCCTCCCTACTGGGGATGCCTTCCATCAAGGATCTTTTCAAGTTAGAGCACCATCCTTTACCAGGCTCACTTCACAAAGTACAGCAGCCCCATCCCTAGGCCCCTTATTGAGGCAGCCCCTAGGATACAACTGAGAGTATCTGCTTTCTGGGAAAAACAAGGAAATAAAAATGTGTCTGTGGCCGGGCGTGGTGGCGCACACCTTTAATCCCAGCACTTGGGAGGCAGAGGCAGGCAGATCACTGAGTTCGAGGCCAGCCTGGTCTACAAAGTGAGTCCAGGACAGCCAAAGCTGTTACACAGAGAAACCCTGTCTCGAACCCCCCCCCAAAAAAAAAAAAAGAAAAAGAAAAATTATTAAAAAATGTGTGATTGCAGGTTAAGACTCAAAGCCTTAGCCTGGTGATAATGGTACATGCCTTTAATCCCAGCATTTGGAAGGCAAGGGCAGGCAGATCTCTGAGTTTGAGGCCAGCCTGGTTGACAGATGGCGTTCTAGGACCAGCCAGGGCTACTCTGAGAAACCCTGTCTTGAAAACAAAACACTCAAAGCCTCTCTCCCAAATTCTGGGTTTAAAGGCATGTGCCACCATGCCCGGCAACTACAAACAACTGTGAACTACCATGTGGGTGCTGGGATTTGAAACCAGGTCTTTTGGAAGAGCAGTCAATGCTCTTAACTGCTGAGCCATCTCTCTGGACCCTATATCTTGAAAACAAAACACTCAAAGCCATGTAATTTTGTTACAGTTAGTGCCATGACTGAGACACTGTGTGATTAGCGGTATTAAACTCTTCTTATGCCAAATTTATAAACTTCTCTCATATGTATAAATAAAGACAAGCCTACCAGAAAAGAATTTAGAACAAGATACAGTAGTGTTTCCTTATTGCCAAGGGGCATGTTCTAAGACCCCCTGTGGATGCCTAAAACTGCACATAGCATAGAATTCTGTATACATTTTGTCTTTTTGTTTGTTTGTTTTTGTTTTTCTAGACAGGGTTTCTTTGTGTAGCTCTGGCTATCCTGGAACTCACTCTGTAGACCAGGCTGGCCTTGAATTCAGAGATCCCCCTGCCTCTCTCCCAAATTCTGGGTTTAAAGGCATGTGCCACCATGCCTGGCAATTACAAACAACTGTGAACTACCATGTGGGTGCTGGGATTTGAAACCAGGTCTTTTGGAAGAGCAGTCAATGCTCTTAACTGCTGAGCCATCTCTCTGGACCCTATATCTTGTCTTTATTTATACATATGAGAGAAGTTTATAAATTTGGCATAAGAAGAGTTTAATACCGCTAATCACACAGTGTATCAGTCATGGCACTAACTGTAACAAAATTACGTGAATGTGGTCTCACTGAAATGATCTTACTGTTTTGTCACACTTTTTATGGTGACTTGAGTTGACACAATGATTGTGACAAGATGAAGGAAGAATGGTTGCAGACTTTGCAACACAGGTTACTATTGACTGCCAACGTGTCTGCTGACTCGTTCTTGAGTTACGACTTCTAAGGTTTGATGTTGGTAGCAGATGATACAAATGGTTAAGGATCCTCAATAGTAGAAGTATTCCACCACCACCCCTGGCAGGGGAACTAATGGAGAAAAAAAAAAGCATTGTAATTGGAAGTCCTCTGTCTTTGCTCTTTAATTCATCAAAGTGTTGTAGCACAAATAGTCTTTTGGTGACTGTACAGGTGAGAATTTTAATTTTATAAAAAAATGTAGTAATGCTGGTGTATTGGTGCATACCTGTAATCCCACCCTTCAGGAAGCAGAGGCAGGAGGATCAGGAGTTCAAGGACAGCTTGGGCTACCCTGTGGGCTGGAAAAGATGGCTGCTCTTCTTGAGGACCCTGGTTCAATTCTCAGCACCCACATGTCAGCTCACAACTGTCTGTAACTCCAGTTCTGGGGGACCTGGCATCCTCACACAAACATAAATGCAGGCAAAACACCAATATACATAAAAATAAGTCCTAAAAAAGAATAAAACAATACAAAACAAAAAATCTGAAATAAAGCCGGGCGTTAATCCCAGCACTTGGGAGGCAGAGGCAGGCGGATCTCTGTGAGTTCGAGGCCAGCCTGGTCTACAAAGCAAGTCCAGGACAGCCAGGGCTGTTACACAGAGAAACCCTGTCTCGAAAAACCAAAAAAAACAAAACAAAAAAAAATCTGAAATAAATACAAATTTTAAATCAGACTCTAATGGTGAGGCCTGTAATCCCAGCTACAAGAGGGGCTGAAGCTGGGCATAGTGGCACACACCTTTAATCCTAGCATTCGGGAGGCAGAGGCAGGCGGATCTCTGCGAGCTCAAGGCCAGCCTGGTCTACAGAGTGAGTCCAGGACAGCCAGAGCTGTTACACAGAGAAACCCATCTCGAAAAACCAAAAAAAAAAAAAAAAAAAAACTAAAACAAAAAAAACAGTATGGAAACTCAGCTAGTGACAGTCAACAAGCCAGTAGAGTAGCGTGTAGCGTAGACGGTTTGACCGAGTGATCGGCACCCCAGCAGAAGAACCCAGAGAAAACACGGGTCTCCTCGGCTAACTCAGAACGGCTCCCAACTTGAAACCTAGGATGAGCTTACTTCTGGAACTTTCCAAGCAATATATCCCTGGACTGCAGGTAAAAGAGAAGGAGCGAGATCCCGGAGACGTGACGCGGAGAAAGCTCCAGGCGCCCTGGTTGCATTTCAGCGCGCAGGCGCCACCTGGACGCGTCTCCAGACGTAGGCGCCGCGCGGCCAGGTCCCGGCGCGCAGCCGCGCGGGCTCACGCAGGCGCAGGAGTGGCCTGCCAGCCCCGCCCCGGCCCTGGGCCGCCAGGCGCGGGCGGGGCGATGGCGCGCGGGAGGGGCGGGGCCACGCTGCGGGCCCGGGCCATGGCCGCCGCGG
>CAJQZJ010031933.1:10496864-10516387 GCA_907164525.1 Lophiomys imhausi
CCGGCCCGCGCTCCGCCGGCGCGCTTTGTGCACGGCGGGCCCGAGCCGCGGCGGCGGCGGCGGCGGCGGCGCGGCGGGCGGTAGGAGGCCGCGGCTCGGCATCCTGCAGCAGCCAGCTGGGCTGCGGGCGGGTCGGATCCCGGGGTGGCGGGGACAAAAGGCAAAGTCGAGCGGGCCAAGTTGTGCGCGGCGGAGGTGAGGCCGGCCTGCGCCTGCTGCCCCGCGCCGTGACCTTTCCCTCGCCGCGAGAGCGTGGCACCATCTTTGAGGAAAAGTTGGCCGGTCCCGCGCGTCTCCCGCGCACAAAGCCGCTGCAGCAGGGGGACCACGGGCTGCACGCGCGGCCGAGGAATGTCTGCGGACCCAAGTTTGTTTCTTCGCCGATTGCACTAAAGCGGCGGGGGACGGCGAATTAGCGTTCTTTTGTTCGCGTGCCGGCCTTCCCTCGGCTCTTTCTGCGGGATGGTTGTTGGTTCCTGGTTTTTGCGGCGTCAACGCTCTGCACGGCTGTCCTCCCCAGCTGGGAAGGGACCGGCAGGAGTAGGAGGTCCGCAGAATGCGCCAGCGCTGCGATCGTCGGGCAGAAGTACCGGGCCGGTTTGGAAGAAAGTACAGCCTTAACAGTTCTGCGAAATTAGCCGCGGGAATAGTTAGCTTTTTGGGACTTCCAGACCTCAGAAAGTGAAGGTTTAAGTGAGAAGCTGGCACATGTGGGTGCAGAGGCTTAGCGGTTCATTTTTACCTCAGATGATGTACAGTCGTTGCCTTTCTTGTATTTTTTTTTCCCTCTTGCCTTCTTGAGGGTTAGTCATATAAGGAACGGCTAGTTGTCAGATCTAATAATGCAAGGAGAATTTGTTGAGTACTTACAACGTTCACGTACTGACGGAGGCACCAGGAACACAAGTGTATATGAGATAATCGTAAGTCATTTCCAGGTTTGCAAGGAAGGAGAATATAGGGAGTGATTCTCATCATTTATCGAACACTCGATGTGCTCCAGGCGTTGTTTAAGCCCGTCAGAGAAGTTAGCCTTATTCAGTTTTTTTTTTTTTTGTTGTTTTTTGTTTTTTTGAGACACGGTTTCTCTGTGTAACCCTGGCTGTCCTGGACTCAAACTTGTAGACCAGGCTGGCCTCGAACTCACAGAGATCCGCCTGCCTCTGCCTCCCAAGTGCTGGGATTAAAGGCGTGCGCCACCACGTCCGGCTCCTTATTCAGTTTTTAATGACCTGTGCGGCAGGTACTGTTAGTTCTTGCTTAGCAGATGAAGAAAATAAGACTTGGGAGGGGTTAAGTTACTTTGTCCGGTCAGTTGTAGGCCTGGCCATTTTTTTCTTTTTAAGGATTTATTTGTGTATATGAGTGCTCTGTTTGCATTTATGCCTGCACGACAGAAGAGGTCATCCACTCCCATTAAAGATAGTTGTGAGCCTATACATGGTTGCTGGGAATTGAACTTAGGACCTCTGGAAGAGCAGCCAGAACTCTTAACTGCTGAGCCATCTCTCCCGCCCCTTAGCCATTTTCAATATTGGACACGCAATTGGTGTTAATAATTGATGGAGGAAGTTGAGTGTGGTGGTGCTTGCTTGTTATCCTGGCACTTGGGAGGATGAGACAGGACGATTGCATGTTCAAAGCTAGCCTGGTCTATATAGTAAGGCCGTATCTCGAACCTGCTCCCCTCACTATCAAAAAAAAGGTGGTTGTCTCCAGGCGTGGTGGTGCACACCTTTAATCCCAGCATTCAGGAAGCAGAGGCAGGGGGATTTCTGGGAGTTTGAGGTCAGCCTGGTCTACAGTGTGAGTCCAGGACAGTCAGGGCTCTGTTACATAGAGAAACCCTGTGTTGGGGGGGGGGGGTAAAAAAAAAAAGGTGGATGCCAGTAGCCTCCAGTATCTTCAATTCCACAGGCAGCTTACATAGAGTATGTGTTTGTTGAGTCTGTGCCTGGTCCCAGCCCCACTGTAGAGCTTTTGTGCATAATGTAGCATATAAACATGACATTAGCTTTATGAAGTTGGTTATCTGGTATCCCTGTTGAAGGTGAGGCAACAGACCCATAGCCCCAGAATTATAGAGGGCTTGGTACAGTAGAGATACAGATGTGCGACCACAGAACCTTGCTAAACATCTGCTCTACCAGTCTGGATTTATGATTTTAAGTGTCTATCATGGAGATGTGACAGGATGAGGGGCTCTTGACTGGTCCTGTGGAATTGGGTAGGCATGGGCTTATCCTCACTGAATCTTGAAATATTTACTAGTTAGAGTTCACAAATTGTGGGATGATTAACCCATCAGAGCTGACACTTGAGGCTTATCTAAGTGGATTTGTGTGTGTGTGTGTGTGTGTGTGTGTGTGTGTGTGTGTGTGTGTGTGATGATTGTATCTCTATCTTCCTGTCTATTCCAGCTCCCAACACTTTTTCACATTGAGAACTACTGAGGAGGTGGAGGGGTTTATTAATTTATCCCCTGTTCTCTATCTTGTGATTGGTGTGGGCTCCTCTGCTCCTTGGGTTTAAATGTATGTCCTGATCACAGGCTCAGAGAGTGTCTGATACATAGGGCTTTTGTCTCAGCAAAAATGTTACCTTGCAGCAGGACGGCCTTCCAAAACAAAATCTGTACTTAGTAGGGTGGCTAATATGTATCTTTCTTTTTATTAAGTTTAAAACGTTAAGCCAGGTGTGGTGGTACAGACCTTTAATCCCAGCACTCCAGAGGCAGAGGCAGAGGCAGAAGGATCTCTGTGAGTTTGGGGTCAGCCTGGTCTGCAAAGTGAGTTCAGGACACCCAGAGCTGTTACACAGAGAACCCTGTCTTGAAAAACCATAAAACAAAAACAAAACAAAACAAAAAAACCCAAAAACAAAAACCCAAAAGCCATTATTTAATTTTATGTGAATGAATGAATGTTTGGCTTTATGTATAATTTATGTGTATGAGTGTTTTACTTACATTCTTGGTTGCATGTTTGGTGCCAGTGGAGGCAGTAGAGCCCCTGGAACTGGAGTTAGGGTGGCTGTGAACCATTAAGTATGGGCTAGGAGTTCAGCCATGGTCCTCTGAAATAGCAACAAGTGTTTAACTTTTGGAGTTATCTCTCCCAGTTCAGTGTTTGCTCTTTTTTTTTTTCCCTTGAAACAGTGTCTCCTCATGTATCCCAGACTGACCTCTGACTTGCTATGCCCCTGATGCTGATCTTGAATTCCTGATCCTGCCTGGGTTTATTTCTCTTCCTTTAATCTTACATTTTAATTGAGTATGAGCATATTTACGATTTTAACACATGGAAGTTGAAGCAGAAAGATCATAAATTGGGTTAGCCTGGGGTACAGTGTTAGTGTTTGTCTCAAAAATAAAAACAGCTAGGTGTGATGGGGCACTTCAGTCCTGGCACTCTAAGTTCAAGGCCTGCCTGGGTCTAGAGAGGGAATTCCAGGTCAGCTAAGACAGAGAAACCCTGTCTTGAAAAACAAAACAAAAAACTCACCTCCACCAAAAGACAAGCACCAGCAACCAAAACAGAAATCTCTCTCTCTCTCTTTTTTTTTAAAGATTTATTTATTTATTGTGTATACAGTGTTCTGTCTGCACATATGCCTGCAGGCCAGAAGAGGGCACCAGATCTCATTATAGATGGATATGAGCCACCATGTGAGTTCTGGGAATTGAACTCAGGACCTCTGGAAGAGCAGCCAGTGCTCTTAACCTCTGAGCCATCTCTCCAGCCTTCTCTCTCCTTTTTTTAAAGAAGAAGATAAACACATAGCTTAAAAAGTCTTTTTTTTTTTTTTTTTGGTTTTTCGAGACAGGGTTTCTCTGAATATCTCTGGCTGTCCTGGACTCGCTTTGTAGACCAGGCTGGCCTCGAACTCACAAAGATCCGCCTGCCTCTGCCTCCCAAGTGCTGGGGTTAAAGGCGTGCGCCAGCGGCTTAAAAAGTCAGGACTGAGCCAGGCGGTGGTGGCGCACGCCTTTAATCCCAGCACTCGGGAGGCAGAGGCAGGCGGATCTCTGTGAATTTGAGGCCAGCCTGTCTACAAAGTGAGTCCAGGACGGCCAGAGCTGTTATGCAAAGAAACCCTGTCTCGAAAAACCAAAAAAAAAAAAAAAAAAAAGTCAGGACTGAGAGACATTGTTGGAAGCCCTTTAGTCTTCTACAAAAGCAACTTTGAATTGTTTAGTGTTTACGTCATATTTGTGAATACGTGCTGGTGTTGTGGTGTCTTTCCTCAGCAGCTCCAGGCTGTCTGTGTACTCCCCGTAATAAAAAGGAGGGAATTAGTTCTTTCACACTGTCTATGCTTACCTGCTAGTTACAGCGGACATTTTTTTTTCCGCCTGGTGTGTTAGGAATTTGGCCTACCTTCCTTGCTCTCCCTCTCTAATCCCTTGGGATGAGATGTATTCTTCAGTAGCTGCTTACTTAAGGGCAATGGGGCTGATCTGTAGCTCAGTTGATAGAGGCTGGTCTAGGTTAACCTGGGTGTGGTAGTGCATGCCTGTCATCTTAGCACTGCGGAGGAGCTAAAGGCAGGGAGATCAACGTAGACCATCCTCAGCAATGTAGCAAGTTCAAGGCTATTGTGGGTTCCAGGAGACTCTCTCTCAAAAAAAAAAGGAAGCGCCAATGTCATCAAACCTTTTGGAATGTCTAAAAATACAGATCTCTATATAGATACTTCACTACTATTGCACTTGAAGAAAAAGTTTGGTTAAACAAGAAATACCTCCTTGGAAGTCAGTTTTTGAAGTTTTTTTTTTTTTTGGGGGGGGGGGGGGGGGGGATAGTGACATGGTATGGTACTCAGTTACAATTTTACCTGGGGTTTAAATGTATGTCCAGAATCAGTGAGGAATTGAGACCAGTATGGTTCACAAAGACTTTTTTTTTTTTTTTTGGTTTTTCGAGACAGGGTTTCTCTGTGTAAAAGCTCTGGCTGTCCTGGACTCACTTTGTAGACGAGGCTGGCCTCAAACTCAAAATGATCCGCCTGCCTCTGCCTCCCAAGTGCTGGGATTAAAGGCTTGCGCCACCATGCCCGGCTCCATAAAGGCTTTTGTCTCAACAAAATGTCATAAATACTAAGCAAGGCCTCTGCTTAGCCTTCTGAAAGTCACCATTCTATTGTTGCTGTTTAGAAAGAAGTTCAGTTTGATAACCCCCACTCCCCAGTGCTCTGGAGGTCAAATCAGGATTACTGGCTCTCCTGATGCCAGGTGTTGCTCTCTGCCACTCAGCTAGAGACCCAGACTCCATTTGATTTTCAGATTATTGTTGCTATTACTATCTTTCCCTTGAGACAGGGTTTCTCTGTGTATGCCTGGCTGTCCTGGAACTTGCTTTGTAGACCAGGCTGGCCTCAAACTCAAGACATTCACTGGCCTCTGCTGGGATTAAAGGAGTCTTCTACCATACCTAGCTTTTTTAATTTTTAATTTTGTTTATTTATTATTATTATTATTTTTGAGACATCATAGACCAGGCTGGCCTTGAATTCACTATGTAGTTGAATACAGTTTCCATGGTTTTTTTTTTTTTTTTTTTTTGCTTGTTTTTGTTTTTGGAGACAGGATTTCTCTGTGTTCCCTTGGCTGTCCTGGACTCACACCTGGGATTAAAAAAAAAAACCTCACTAGTCTCCGGTTTTTTGTTTTTTTGAGACAAAGTCTCTCTACATAGCTCTCTTGTCTATGTAAACCAGCCTGGCCTTGAACTCACAGAGGTCCACCTGAGACATTGGCCACCATACCTGGTTTGCCTGGTTTGTTCTATAACTTAAAAAGATTTGCTTGTGTGTATACTTAGGTATATTTATCTATGCTCAGCCTGCCTCTGCCTCCTGGGTTTACAGGCGTGTGCCATCACTGCCCAGCATATTATTTCTTTTTGCTTCAACAGAGATGTGCTTCATCCTTTTTTTTTTTTTTTATTTTTGGTTTTTCAAGACAGGGTTTCTCTGTGTAAGAGCTCTGGCTGGCCTGGATTCTCTGGCTGGCCTGGACTTGTTTTATAGACCAGACTGGCCTCGAACTCATAGAGATCCACCTGCCTTTGCCTCCATAGTGCTGGAATTACAAGCGTGCTACAACAGTGACTGGCTTCACCCTTTTCATTTATTACATGTAACAGTATGTGAAAGCCTGGATGCATGGCTTTTAAAATGATTATAATTAATTTTTGTCTTTACTGATAATACAATAATAAATGTCCTTAATTTTTTTCTTATGAGCTGGAGAGATGGCTAGGCAGTTAAGAGCACTGACTGTTCTTTCAGAGGACCTGGGTTTAAATTCCTGGCATCCACATGACAGCTCACAACTGTCTGTAACTTCAAGATCTGACATCCCTACTCAGACATGCATGTAGGCAAAGCATCAAATGCACATAAAAATAAAAAAGCCCGATGGTGACACCTTTAATTCCAGCACTTGGGAGGCAGAGGCAGGTGGATCTCTGTGAGTTCAAGGCCAGCCTGGTCTACAGAGTGAGTCCAGGACAGCCAGGGCTACAAAGAAACCTTGTCTCAGAAAACCAAAGAAAGAATGAAAAGCTGGTTATGGTTGCACATGCCTTTAATCCCAGCGCTCGGGAGGCAGAGGCAGTCGGATCTCTGAGTTTGAGGCCAGCCTGGTCTGCAAAGAGTCCAGGACAGCCAGGGCTACACAGAAAAGCCCTGTCTCGAACCCCCCCCCCCAAAAAAAAAAAAAAAAAAGAATGAAAGAAAAAAAATTTTTTTTAACATTTGTGTGTTTGTCTGTGTGTGTATGTATGTGTGTGGTGTGTGTGTGTCTTTCCTTGCCCCCTGTGGTTTCTGGAAATCAAACTCATGTCCTCAGTCTTGGTGGCAAGCACCTTTACCTGCTGAACTACCTCAGTGGCTCTGAAGTGAACATTCTTGTATCTTCCTTTGTGCACATTTGTCTGATTTTTTTCCAGAGCAGATAAAACTGGATGTATTTTAAATCACACATGGTAGCAGAGGCCTGTAAATTCCAGCTACTTGGAGGATGGTGCAGGAGGACTGTAAGACTGTAAGTTTTTTTTTTTTTTTTCTTTTGGTTTTTCAAGACAGGGTTTCTCAGAGATGCACCTGCCTCTGCTCCCCAAGTGCTGGCTGGGATCAAAGGTGTGAGCCACCATCACTTAGCTGGAGGATTGTAAGTTCAAGGCTGGTCAGGCTTTACAGTTCAAGATAGTCATTGCTAGTCAATGAGACCCTGACTCAAAATAAAAAGTGAAAAGAGGGAGCTGGAAGAATGACTCAGTGGTTAAGAGCACTGACTGTTCCTCCAGAGGATCTGGTTTAAGTCTCTCTTAACACTTAACTATCTGTAGTTAAGTGGCTCACAACTATCTGTAACTCCAGATGTAGAGGATCTGACACCATCCTTTGGCCTCTATGGGCACCAGGTGAACACATAGTGCACAGATATGCAAGCAGAACACCCATACACACGATAAAACAAATAATAAATAAATGACAAGAGATGAGATATAGTTCAGTTCAGTGGGAGTGTTTGGTTTGTCTGGTTTATTCTCATTGTGGTGGCAGGGTAACAGAAACAAGGAAGGAAGACATATTTTTTTTTTTTTGGTTTTTTGAGACAGGGTTTCTCTGTTTAACAGCTCTGGCTGTCCTGGACTCACTTTGTAGACCAGGCTGGCCTCGAACTCGCAAAGATCCGCCTGCCTCTGCCTCCCAAGTGCTGGGATTAAAGGCGTGCGCCACCACCGCCCGGCGAGGAAGACTTATATTAAATTGTGTGTACATGTGTGCATTGTGATGGCACACGCTGTAAACCTAGGATGCAGAGGCAGGCTGAACACAGATAAGTATATACCTCGAATACATGCTATAGTGTGAATAGAGGTCAGAAGACAATTTGTTTTAGTCAGTTCTCTCCTTTTAGCATGTGTGGTAATCAGGCTGTTTTGGCTCACTTTTTTTTTCTTTTTTTTTTTTTTTTTTGGTTTTTCGAGACAGGGTTTCTCTGTGTAACCTTGGCTGTCCTGGACTCACTTTGTAGACCAGGCTGGCCTCGAACTCACAAAGATCCGCCTGCCTCTGCCTCCCAAGTGCTGGGATTAAAGGCGTGCGCCACCACCGCCCGGCTTTGGCTCACTTTTTTTGAAAGCCGAATTTCAGTGTTGTCTGGGTTGGCTTGGACCTCACAGAAATCTGCCTGCCCCTGTCTCCTGAGTGTTGGTGCTGGGACTAAAGATATGTGCCACCACATCCAGTTTTGGCTTGCTTTTGGCATGGTGTTCAGAGATACAGTGCTTCATCCTGGGAAAGGCATGGTGATTTGGAGGTGTGAGGCCACTTGTTCACATCTCAGTAGATCAGGAAATTTAAAAGATTAGATCAGGACATTTTTTTTTTTTTTTTTGGTTTTTCGAGACAGGGTTTCTCTGTGTAACCCTGGCTGTCCTGGACTCACTTTGTAGACCAGACTGTCCTCGAACTTGCAAAGATATGCCTGCCTCTGCCTCCCAAGTGCTGGGATTAAAGACGTGCGCCACCACCGCCCAGCAGATCAGGACAATTTTTTTTTTTTTTGGTTTTTCGAGACAGGGTTTCTCTGAATATCTCTGGCTGTCCTGGACTCGCTTTGTAGACCAGGCTGGCCTCGAACTCACAAAGATCCGCCTGCCTCTGCCTCCCAAGTGCTGGGATTAAAGGCGTGCGCCACCACCGCCCGGCTCAGATCAGGACAATTTTAAGGAGATAAATTTAAAGATAGATTTAGAGAGATATAGCTCAGCAGTTAAGAGTGAGTGCTTATTGAATAGCTGGGTGTGCTGGTGCATGCCATTAATCCTTGCACTCAGGAGGCAGAGGCAGTGGGTCTCTGTGAGTTCAAGGTCAGCCTGGTCTACAAAGTGAGTTCAGGACAACCAGGGAAACATGGAGAAACCCTGTCTCCAAAAAAAAAAAAAAAGAATGCTTATTGATACCAGGCGGCGGCTGCTCCTTCTTCTTCTTCTTCTTTTTTTGAGACAGGATAGAATTTCTCTGTGTAGCCCTGGCTGTCCTGGAACTCCCTCTGTAGACCAGGCTCCACCTGCCTCTGCATCCTGAGTGCTGGGATTAAAGGTGTGCATCACCATGCCTGGCTTCTTTTTATACCAGCTCCTCTTTGAGGTTTTGAGTATCACTGTCTTCTACACCTTTCTATGTCTTTGAGGTCAGTCAGCTTGTTTATTTCTAACAATCCCTTATTTAAGTTCCTCCTTCCTCAGTGCCCTGTAGTTAGTTTTACTTTAACTTTCTTTCTTTCTCCCCCCGCCACACCCAGACAGGGTTTCTCTGTGTTATCTGTGTAGTCCTGGCTGTCCTGGAACTTGCTTTGTAGACCAAGCTGGCCTTAAACTCAAAGATTCATCTGCCTCTGCCTCCCAAGTGCTGGTGTCAAAGGTGTGCACCACCAGAAGCATTGTCTATAACTGTGAACTTCCCTTCCCTCCCTCCATTCCTCCCTTCCTTTTCCTTTTTTCTGAGACATGGTCTGCTCATGTACCTCTGGTTGGCTGTCCTGGAACTTGTAGTGTAGATCAAGTTGGCTTTTAACTCAGAGACACCGGCCTGCCTCTGTCCCCCAAGTGCTTGATTACAGCCACTATGATTGGGTGATTATAACTGTAAATCTCTAGTAGATTCTCATCTGCATAGTCGCTGTGTACAGAGCTACTTATCTGGGTCAGGGATTGTGCGTGCGTGTGTCTGAGTGTGTGGTCTGTGACAGGAGTGCTTAGGAGCTTGTCAGGCCAGCAGGGATGACAGCCTGAGGTCACGTGCGTCTGTGAATAGTTTAGTTGTCTGAGAGTCCATAGCTAGAGTGGGGACTAGCACCCTGCTTTTCTGCTTCGGCCTCTGTCATGTCATGACGATTTGTTTGACTTTGCTTTAAAATAATTTAGCTTGTAAGTCATATTTTGAGGATTTTTGGGGAGGTAATAATGTTGAGGCAGGGTTTCTATATAGCCTCACCTGGCATAGAGGTTGCTATTTAGACCAAGCTACTCTTTTTTTTTTTTTTTTTTGGTTTTTCGAGACAGGGTTTCTCTGAATATGTCTGGCTGTCCTGGACTTGCTTTGTAGACCAGGCTGGCCTCGAACTCACAAAGATCCGCCTGCCTCTGCCTCCCAAGTGCTGGGATTAAAGGTGTGCGCCACCACCGCCCGGCTAGACCAAGCTACTCTTAAATTTGTAGTACTTCTCCTGCCTCTGCCTTCTGAGTGCTGAAATTATAGGCTTGTACCACTGCACCTGACCTTTTATTGTGTTGTATCATATTTTTTGTGAGACAGGTATTGCTAAAATTCCTAGGAGCTAAGGGGACTCTGCAGGTGTTCAGGCAGGGAAGCAAACTGAATAAGTGAGAATGATAATTTGGGTTCAGATTGACTTCGTTAATGTGGATCAGACTTGGGGGGTCTGATGCCAGGTGGTTCATTGCCAGCATATTTAAAATACATACAGCTATCATTCCCATTCCAGGTTTCCAGGCAACAATCATTTCAGTGCCAGGTGCACAGTAAAGCTTAAGGTGTGACTACTTAGAAACTCCTTTACAAAGTACATGTAACCATGAAGGTGAGTTCTGTAGCTAAAGGATCTAGAATCTAGTGGTCTCTGATTGAGATAGCGTAGAGGCCAACAGGCTATAAAGTACATGTAACATCTCTTCTAAGGATGGGTTCTATTAACTGGAGCTAAAGATAAAGATCTAGGGAGGGAAAGACTGGAGTTACATTCTGGGAGATTTTGGGTGTGTTCTGCCTCTATGGCAAAGGGTCTACCTCCACAGAAAAAGTCACCAGGTTCTTAACAATATCCACTCAATTCCCAGGTAATTCTTCGTTTTAGGAGAGTCCCTTGTGTGTTTAACATTCCTGATTCCCTAATGCTCTGTGGGTGTAAGGATCTTTGTGCCCTCAACACAGGAGACATTCCTTTTCCTAAGGTCTCAACAACAAACTGAGACATAGTTCTGCCAGTGTTCACTCTGGGGAACTAATACATTTTTATTGAATTTCCTTACTGATCATAGGTGAAGGATTGGTTACAGGGGTATGGCTGCTCTCTACCATAACAGGCTATACCAGGAGAGCCTTTCTTTACCCAGCTGGGATGAAGGCTCTTGTATAGCTGCTTAGATGTAGACTTTGGTTTAGTCTTCTTCCACGTGTATATACTCTAGCCCCTCCCCCATATCACATGCAATTAAAGCAGAGTGGTGCGAATCTAGTATCCCTCTCTACCCCCTATTGCGGTGGGGGGGGGGGGTTGGAGAGAAGAACATCAACAGACCCAATTGATCTTTTGCAAGGGCACAGCTGAATGCCCTAAGATGGCAGTTGTTTGCCTCTGTAAGATCTGATGTAATAGGCTGGCCTAGAACTCCATGTACATTTTTTTTTTTTTTTTGGTTTTTTGAGACAGGGTTTCTCTGTGTAACAGCCCTGGCTGTCCTGGACTTGCTCTGTAGACTAGGCTGGCCTTGAACTCAGAGATCCACCTGCCTCTGCCTCCCGAGTGCTGGGATTAAAGGCGTGCGCCACCACGCCCGGCTCCATGTACATTTTAAGGATGACTTTGAATTTCTCATCTTTCCGCCTCTACTTCCTGAGTACTTTGACCCTAGATGTCAGTTTTTGTGTGGTGCTGGGATCAAACTCAGAGTCTTCTGTGTGTTAGGCAAACACTACCTAACTGAGCTCCATTCCTATCAGAGGCTACTGTGTGTTAGGCAAACACTACCTAACTGAGCTCCATTCCTAGCTTGAGCTTTATTTATTTAGTTATTTATTTGGTTTTTCGAGACAGGGTTTCTCTGTGTAACAGCCCTGGCTGTCCTGGACCTTGTAGACCAGGCTGGCCTTGAACTCACAGAGATCCGCCTGCCTCTGCCTCCTGAGTGCTGGGATGAGCATTTATTATTATTATTATATGTTGTTTTTCGAGATAGGGTTTCACAGTGTAGCCTTGGCTGTCCTGAAACTAGCTCTGTAGAACAGGTTGGTCTTGAACTCACAGAGTTTCGCCTGCCTCTGGCTCCCAAGTGCTAGGATTAAAGGTGCCTGGCTTGAGACACTGGGTCTTTGAGTTTGAGGCTAGCCTGGTCTATAGATCAAGTTCCAGGACAGCCAGAACTACAAAGAGAAACTTGTCTTAAAAAGATGACTTACCTAGTTTTTATCATTTTAAAATATTTATTGATTTTATATGTATATGTGTGTGTCTGAGTGTGTGTATGTGCACCATGTGTGTGCATGCTGTTGGATCCTCTGGAACTGGAGTTACAGGTGGTTGTGAACTGCCATGTGGGTGCTGGCAACTGAATCCAGGTCCTCTTGCAAGAGCAGTAATTACTTTCAATCCCTGAGCCATGTCTTCAGCCACTTTATCATAATGTGGAGTTGTCTGTGTGACTGTGTGCACATGAATCCAGTTGCTTGTGGAGGCTAGAAGGAGGGTGTCAGATTCTCAGGAGCTGGAGTTACAGGTGGTTGTTGGCTGCTTAGTGTGGGTGCTTGGAACTTAATTCTAGTCCTCTGCAAGAGCAGTAAGTGTTCCTAACTGCTGAGCTGCCTTCCCAGCTTTTTTTTTTTTTTTTTGGTTTTTCGAGACAGGGTTTCTCTGTTTAACAGCTCTGGCTGTCCTGGACTCGCTTTGTAGACCAGGCTGGCCTCGAACTCGCAAAGATCCGCCTGCCTCTGCCTCCCAAGTGCTGGGATTAAAGGCGTGCGCCACCACCGCCCGGCTGCTTTTTTTTTTTTTAATTTATGAGACAGGATATCATTCGTAGCTTTGGCTTGTGTCTTATTTATTTTTTTAAATTTAATTAATTTATTATTTTGTTTTTTTTGAGACAGGGTTTCCCTGTGTAACAGAGTGTGGCTGTCTTGGACTCACTTTGTAGACCAGGCTGGCCTTGAACTCACAGAGATCTGCCTGCCTCTACCTCCTCAATGCTGGGATTAAAGGCGTGCACCACTAGGCCGGCTGGCCTGTGTCTTAGTTAGACTTCTTGGCTGTCATAAAACACCATGATGTGTTGGGGAGGAGGGGGCCTAATTCATTTACACTTCCACATCATGCTCCATAATTGAAGAAAGTCAGGGCCATGGAGGAACTACAAAGCAATGCCATTGAAGGGTTTAGACAGAAGGGACATTTTAGTAACATGGTTTCTCTGTAGGGAGCAGATAGTGAAAGCAGGGGCTGGGCAGTAGGCTTGGACTAGAGATGCAGAGACCAGGGACTGAATCAAGACACAGGCGCTTAAGTTTTTTTAGTCTCCCTGTAGCTGACCTGCAGTTCACTATGTAGACCAGCTTGGCCTTATTCACAGAGATCTGCCTGCCTCTGGCTTTAGAGTGCTGGGATTGAAGGCATGTCCCACCATGCCCAGCTTTTCTGGCATTTTTAATCCATAAACATTTTATTTCAGTTAATAAATCCCCTTTTTAGTTTTTTAAGACAGAGTCTCGGGGCTGGAGAGATGACTCAGCAGTTAAGAGCACTGGCTGCTTTTCCAAAGGACTGGGGTTCAAATCCCAGCACCCACATGGTAGTTCATGGCTGTCTGGAATTGCTGGCATGATTCGAAAAACCAAACCAGAAAAAAAAAAAACCCTTTAAAAAAAAAAAGACAGAGTCCTCACAGAGATCCACATGGCTCTGCCTCCTGAGTGCTGGGATTAAAGGTGTGTGTCACCACTACCACTTGGTTTCTAAAAGCCTTTAATTTCTTTTTCTGTTGTTGTTTTTTTTTTTTTAAAAGTTTATTTAGGTTTTTCGAGACAGGGTTTCTCTGTGTAACAGTCCTGGCTGTCCTGGAACTCTGTAAACCAGGCTGGCCTTCAGCTCACAGAGATCCGCAAGCCTCTGCCTCCCAAGTGCTGGGATTAAAGGCGTGCACCACTGGCCCTTTAATTTCTTATTTTGCAAAAAAGGTCACAATCTGTGCCTCAAGTCAGGCCAGGCTGCTTACCTTCGATAAGCCAATTGGAGCCAGATTACAACTGGAAAGCTGAAAAAGATATATTCAAAGTGGCCATATTGGGAAGAGGAACAGAGCCCCCAGATGTGTCACATATGAAGTGAGATCTAAGCTCTTTTACTTTTGGAAACAGGGTCTCTATATAGTCCAGTTTGTCCTGGAGCTCACAGAGATCCATGCCTAGTGAGATCAGTTTAAATAGAGGGTTGAGGGTATGTACATCTAAGCATTCCTTGTTTTGTTTCTTTCTTTCTTTGTTTGAGACAGGGTTTCTCTGTTTAGTCCTGACTATGCTACAACTCCCGTCTGTAGACCAGGCTGGCCTCATACTCACAGAGATCCACCTACCTTAGCCTTCTGAGTGTTGGGATTAAAGGCAAGTGTCACTACCGCCTGGCTTAGTCTGCCATTTTTATAAAGAAGTTAGCTAGGTTGTGGTAAGATTGGACAGATAGTTGTACAGAGCTGCTCAAACAAGGACCTGAGTGCACACTGAGACCTCACGTCAGATGTGGGGTTATATACTGTAATTGGGAAATGAAGTAGAGAGCTGGGAATGTAGTTCAGTGTAGAACACTTGCCTAGCTTAACAAAAAAACCAAAAGAACCCCCAAAGCATGAGTGCACATGAGTGAGCACACAGAGGTAGGTAGTAGGGTGCATCCAAGTTAGGGTTCTCATGCTTTGGGTGCATGTGTGCCACCATGAGGAACAGACATGGGTGTGCAGACTTGAGTAGAGGGGTTCCAACACAAGGCATGTAGTGGCTGCTTCCAAGTACTGGATTGGTAAAAAAATTCTTACTGGCACATCTATAATCCCAGTGCCCTGGTGGCAGGAGTGTCAAGTGGGAGGCCAGGAATACATCGAAACTTTTGGGCCAGATGTCACTACTAGATGTTGTCGATGGAGATTTAAAAGTGACAGTTTTTTTCTCAAACCAGGCTAGCTCTCAGATAATTGAGACAGACTATTTGATTTATTTAACAAGCTTCAATGGTCAATAACCGAGAAGCTATTAATCTATTCTAGTTTTCTAAGATAATCTGGCTATTTTCAAGCCAAAATCACTGAGATACTTGCATTTTTATTTATTGATCTGGCTCTATTTGCTCCATGTGTCTTCTCATGGTGGCTCCTGACCCTTCGCTTCATGATCCTCTCTTCTCCTTTTTCTCCCTTCCCCTTGGTGGAATCGGAAGTTCAGCCCTATTCTCTCCTCTGCTCATTCATTGGCTGATCAGCTCTTATTGACAAATCAGAGAATAAATGAGGAGCAATGTTTACAGAAATTGGGACAGGAGAGTCTTAGAATAAGCATTACAGCTCCGTATCTGGATTGCAACCAGACATGGGGGCAGAGAAATCAGCATTTGAATAATTCAAGTATAATCTTTACACAGTGCACAACAAAGGGGAGATCTTGTTTCCAACAAGATGGCTCAGCATTTTTTTTTTTTTTGTTTTCTTTTGAGACAGGGTTTCTCTATGTATCCCTGGCTATCCTGGACTCACTTTGTAGACCAGGCTGGTCTTGAACTCACAGAGATTCGTCTGCCTCTACCTCCTGAATGCTCGGACTAAAGGCGTGTACCACCATGCCCAGCAGATGGCTCAGCATTTAAGAACTCTTGTAGACTGTGCTTTGGTTTCTAGTACCCATTTGAAGCTGTTTACAACTGTCTGTACTTATAGTTCAAGGTGATGTATAACACCCTCTTCTGGCTTCCAGAGGTACCAGGCACCCATGTGGTGCAAATACATACATGCAGGTACATAACATATACAATAAGAGCAGATCTTACAAAAAGCAATAAAAACAAAACAGCCAAAACTCTTAGAGATAGCAAAGATTTTCTCATTGTTCAGAAGACCAGATATTATCACCTGTGTGCTCAGGAATCTTATGAGCATTTTACTTGGAGGGAAGAAACTAAAATACATGGTATATATTAATGTTTACTTCATAATTGTTATCACTTACATCAAGATACTAATAATATTTTTCAAAGTTTGCTTTAAAATATCTTATTTTTTTTTCTGTGATCCTCCATTCTTCCTTTCTTTTCTTCCCTGCTTCCCTGCTTTTGCAGTTTTGGGAGTCCAACCAAGGACCTTGTGTATGTTAGCCAAGTGTACCATTGAAACTGTTACTAGCTTCTTTTTACTTCAAGACATTGTCTCAGCCGGCTGTGGTGGCGCACGCCTTTAATCCCAGCACTTGGGAGGCAGAGGCAGGTGGATCACTGTGAGTTCCAGGCCAGCCTGGTCTACAGAGTGAGTCCAGGACAGCTAGAGCTGTTACACAGAGAAACCCTGTTTTGAAAAACAAAACAAAAAAGACAGCGTCTCATTGCATTGTCCAGGTTGTCCTTAAACTTACTCTGTAGCCCAGCCAAACCTTGAACTTTTAGTTGAGGCTTCCTTTTCGCTTCCTGAGTAGCTGAGATTACTTACAGGCTTGTGCTGTCAGGGCCAGCTGAGAAGGTGTTTTAAAGTATGATCTTTGAGCCTAATGCAAAGCTCTATTGTCATAGTGTGATAATCATGAGAATGTATGATTGAGTGTGTAAAGGAAATTACTTATATAGATTGCAGTCATGCAAAAGAGGCACATACACAGAAAATCTGGAAGGAAATGAAGAATTTCGAGTTAGGATGGTGATTTTGAAATTTGCCATTTATATTTTCTGTTGTTTTGTAGTTTGAGACAGAGTCTCATGTAGCCTTGGCTGCCTTTGAAATCACTATGTAGGTCAGGTTAGCCTTGAATTCTTGAAACTCCTGCCTCTACCTCAAGTGCTGGAATTACAGACTTGCTCCAGCACACTAGACTTTACTTTTGATTCTTTTTTTTGTTGTTGTTGTTTTTTCGAGACAGGGTTTCTCTGTAACCCTGGCTGTTCTGGACTCACTTTGTAGACCAGGCTAGCCTTGACCTCACCGAGATCCGCCTGCCTTTGCCTCCCGAGCGCTGGGATTAAAGGCGTGCGCCACCACGCTCGGCTTACTTTTGATTTTTTAAAAATTAATTAATTAGGTATCAGTTTATTCTAAAAGAGAAGCATGGAAGTTATTCATATGATGAAATAGTTCAGAACCTGAGTGGAATGGGCAGTTTCATGT
The DNA here is from genome assembly GCA_907164525.1 of Lophiomys imhausi. NCBI lineage: Eukaryota > Metazoa > Chordata > Mammalia > Rodentia > Muridae > Lophiomys > Lophiomys imhausi. Next base: position 10,514,018 of record CAJQZJ010031933.1, read on the forward strand.
GACTTCATTTCAACAGTGATTTCAGTCCATATATTTTCCAAGAATGTCAGTATCTCTAAGTAAGAAATAATCCTTGACTGGATGGTGGTAGTGCATGCCTTTAATTTCAGCACGTGGGAGGCAGAGGCAGTTGGTTCAAGACCAGCCTGGTCAGGGCTACACAGAGAAACTGTTTCTCAGAAAACAAACCAAAAGGGAATTTTGCCAGGTGCTGGTGGCATACACCTTTAAACCCAGCACTCAGAAGGCAGAGTCAGGCAGTTCAAGGCCAGCCTGGTCTGTAGATCATGTTCCAGATTAGCCAGGGCTACAAAGATTACCCCGTCCCGAAAAAAAAAAAGAAATAATCCTTGTCACCTAGAAGTACTTGTGTGCCTAATCCCTCAGCTCTTATTGTTGCTTGTTATACTTTGAATTGAGTTTTTTTTTTTTTTTTTTTGGAAGCATGGTGTCTGTCACCTTGGGGTGTTTCAGTTGTATGCCTCTCAACTAATACTTTGTCAGAATGCAGAAGAAACTTGATAAGCATTCACCATGGCTTAATTTGGTTATATTGGTAGGAAATAACTTGGCAGACATCTAGGCAAGAATGTTTAGGTTGGTACAGGTCCTAGCTGGGTGTTTGTAAGAAGAAATGGAGATTATGTATGACTATCAGGGCAGCACTTAGAGGGCCATGATAGTACTCAGTTTGGACTGTGGGGTTGACCCTAGACATTGTAATATGTCTAGTAGCTTCCCAGGCTTCTTCTCACTCAGGCCTGTCATGACAGTGACCTGAGAATTAATTACCTGTGTGCAGATTCAGTATAGCAGGAAGCCAGCTATTTTTCTAGCTTTCTCTAGGTCATACCCAGTTTCTGGGGCTATTGCAGATTGCCCTTAACTGGCTGATCTCCGACCTCTCCAATTCCTTCATTAGGAATCCAGTTCTCTGGCCTCTCCAATTCCTTCATTAGGAATCTAGTGTGGTCTTTAAAAAGCCAAATCAGTCAGAATTTAGGAGGTTGAGATTGAGTTATGTCACCAGCCTGCCTTTTATTATTTTCTATTGCTTTTCTTGTTTAGTAGTTTTTGGTATATTTTTTTTTTTTTTTTTTTTTTGGTTTTTCGAGACAGGGTTTCTCTGAATATCTCTGGCTGTCCTGGACTCGCTTTGTAGACCAGGCTGGCCTCGAACTCACAAAGATCCGCCTGCCTCTGCCTCCCAAGTGCTGGGATTAAAGGCGTGCGCCACCACCGCCCGGCCTGGTATATTTTTAGTACTAATCTTTGTGTACATTGTGAATATATTTCCTTAAAATTTTTTTTGTGTGTGTTTGTGTGCACTTGATTGTATACCTGAGGCTAGAAGTCAGTATTTTGTATCCTCCTCAGTTGCTTTCCACCCCCCCTTTTTTTCAAAAATAGCAAGAAAATTTTATTTAAAGCAAAGCAAGAGTACAGATGAGAGTAATGTCAAGAGCATCCACTAATTTAAAAATTTTTAAAAATAATTTTATGTATATGAGTGCTCTATCTGCATGCACACCTGCAACCAGAAGAGGACATCAGATCTCCTTGGGGATGGTTGTGAGCTACCATGTGGGTGCTGGGAATTGAACTCAGGACCTCTGGAAGAGCAGCCAGTGCTCTTAACCACTGAGCTGTCTCTCCAGCCCCCATCCACCAATTTTTATATTTGATTTTTTGTCCTTCAAGACAGGTACTTACTATGTAGCTCTGACTATATCCTGGAATTCTCTTTGTAGACCTGGTTGACCTTGAACTCACAGAGATCTACCTGCCTTTGCATGTTGAGTACTGGGAGGTGCCACGGCTGGGCTCCCCAAAATTTTCTAAAAATTTTTAATCTTATGTATAGTAGTGTTTTGCCTGTATAAATATCTCTCTCTGTACCACTTACATTCCTGGTACTTGTGGATGCCAGAAGAAGTGTTGGATTTCCTGGAGTTACAGAAGGTAGTGAGCCACCATGTGGGTGTTGGAAATTGAACCTGGGTCTTCTGAGAAAACAATGCTCTTAACTGCTGAGCCTTGTCTTCAGACCCTTCACCATATAATTTAGAAATAATATATTTTCCTGAATCTGGAGCTTGCTGGTTGTGATAAATTGACTGGTCAGCAAGTCACAAGGATCTTCCTTTCTCTGATTCTCCAGTTCTTAGATTATAAGTGTGCATCCCCATTCCTGGGTTTTTACCTGGACTCTGGGAATCCAGTGAGGGTCCCTCATGCTTGCATACCAAGCACTTCATTGACCTTGTCATCTCTCTGGCCCACAATCCCACACAAAAAATTATTTATTCATTCATTCATGTAAGTGTGTGTGTGTGTGTGTGTGTGTGTGTGTGTGTGTGTGTGTGTGTG
>CAJQZJ010031933.1:10516397-10531204 GCA_907164525.1 Lophiomys imhausi
TGTGTGTGTGTGTGTGTGTGTGTGTGTGTGTGTGTGTGTGTGTGTGTATCTGCCTTTTATGAGGCAGAGTCTCTGTAACCCTGGCTATTCCTGGAGGTTGATATATAGACCAGACTGGCTTTGAACTCATAGAGATCTTCCTACTTCTGCCTCCCCAGTGCTGGAATTAAAGGTGTGTGTAACCGTGCCTGGCTCCAGATTCCTTCCCATTTTAAAGGTTGATTCTCTTTTGTATTTTGAATCATAGACAGAAAGACATTTACCTACATATGAAAGTTCTGTTCAAGCTTTTATTTAAAAAAAAATTTCGGCTCCCCTTTCTAAACAGTCTCACTGTGTAGTTCAGGTTAGACTTGAATTCATGATCCTCTTGCCAGCGTCCTGAATGCTGGGTTATATGCTTTTATGCCTAGTTTGTTGTTCAGTGCACCTTTTTTTTTTTTTTTTTTTTTTCCTAGACAGGGTTTTTCTGTGTATCCTTGGCGTCCTTGACTCATTTTATAGACCAGGATGGCCTTGCTCAGTGCTTCTTAATGTTTCTTTCTTCAAAGTTGACTTGTCTGGTGTGGTACACAGGTAGATCTCTGTTTGAGGCCAGCCTGGTCTACATAGGGAGTTCCAGGCTAGCCAGAGTTATATAATGAGACAGATTCTGTCTAAAAAAAAAAAAAAACAAAATAAAAACCACCTCTCCAAAAACAAACAAACAAACAAACTGAAATTGACTTAAAAACTATTTTTATTTTATGTGCATGAATGTTTTGATTGTTTGTTTATTGCCTGAGGAGGCCAGAAGAGGGTGTTGGATCCCCTGGAACTGGAGTTTTAGGTGATTGTTAATTACCTGGGGCTGGTGGTAATTGAACCTAGGTCTTCTGGAAGAGCACATGTTTCCATCCCCTAAAGTTTACTTTTTTAATTTGTGTTTTCATTTTTAAGAAACAGCATGAAGTAAAGACTCAGTTTCATTTTCACGAGTAATCAGTTTCTTGACTGAAGGTAACAAGTCCTCTAAAAAAGTCATGGACATCCAGGTGGGCCCTGGGAATAGTACCTGGATCTTCTGGGAAAGTAGCCAGTGCTCTTAATTGCTGAGCCATCATCTCTCCAACCCCTTATTTTATTTGCATTGTCTGTGTGTGTTATATTCTGAGTATGAATTCTTCATTAAATTAATAACTAAATTAAAAATAGACCGATATGACATACCTATAGTATGTATATACTAAGGGAAATATATAAATATATATAAATGGATAAGTGTGTATATATATGTGTGTGTGTGTGAGAGAGAGAGAGAGAGAATCCAGTTTACAATACTGCAACAAAACCTACATATCCATCCTTTTTTCAGTACTATTCATAGTAGCTAAGTCATGGAATTAGGTTAGGTGTTTATCAGCAAATAAAGAATGATACAAGAGTATCAGTCAGTAGCAAGAATAAAATCCAAGCCTTTAATCCCAACACTTGGGAGGCAGAGGCAGGCGGATCTCTGTGAGTTTGAGGCCAGCCTGGTCTACAAAGTGAGTCCAGGACAGCCAGACTGTTACACAGAGAAACCCTGTCTCGAAAAACCAAAAAAAAAAAAAAAAAAAAAAAGAATAAAATCCAGGGCTGGAGAAATGGCTCAGAGGTTAAGAGCACTGGCTGCTCTTTCAGAGGTCCTGAGTTCAACACCACATGGTGGCTCGTGACCATCTATGATGAGATCTGGTGCCCTCTTCTGGCCTGCAGGCACACATACAGACAGAACATTATATACATTATAAAGAAATACATCTTTAAAAAAAAAATCTTGGGCTGGACAGATGGCTCAGTGGTTAAGAGCAGGTGCCTCTAAGCTGGGCGTGGTGGTGCACGCCTTTAATCCCAGCACTTGAGAGGCAGAGGCAGGTAGATCTCTGTGAATTCGAGGCCAGCCTGGTCTACAAAGCAAGTCCAGGACAGCCAGGGCTATTACACAGAGAAACCATGTCTCAAAAAACTTAAAAAAAAAAAAAAAAGCAGGTAACTCTAACTCTAGCATGGAGGAAAAGTGGGTGCTTTAGTTTGGCCTCTGTGGGGATTGCCTGCAGCTGGTGCCAGATATACATGCAGACAAAATTGCTATACACTCAAAAAATAAAAAAAAATAAAAAGATAAAATTATGTCAGGAGGCAGAGGCAGGCAGTTCTCAAAGTTTGAAGCCAGCCTAGTCTACATAGAGAGACCCTGCCTCAAAAATTAAAAGTAAAAATCTGGAGAGGGGTTTCATTAAGAAAACAAGTGATGCTACCATGGGAATGATGGGGTGGGAAAGGCTGGAGGAACATTGTCAGGGTGAGTCTCCAGAGCAACTCCAGAAGCAGAGGAAACAGCAGACCTTTATAGACTTAAGGGGCGCTGGAGAGATGTCTGACCACCTGAGAGTTCTTGCTGCTGTTGAACAGGGTCTGGGCTTAATTCCTAGCACCACATCATGTGGATCACAAACCATCTGTAACACCATTTCTAGAAAATCTGACACCCTCTGGCCTCCACGAGCACCTACACACACTTTGTGCACTCAGATACAGGCATATACATAAAAGTAAATATTAGAACCTCAAGTTACATAAAGAAGATTTTGGGGGCACTGATGGGGAGTTCCACATCTCATAATTTAGTTGAACACAGGATATGTGACATAGCTGGAAGAACCAGCTGTCACAGACTAAGAGTTGACCTGTTTTACAGCACAGGCCACTGTGATTCTTTCCCCAGAGGGAGCAAGGTGGAGGAAGACGTGGTCTGATCTTTTCAGAATGACCACTGTCTTGATGGCAGGCCCATATTCTAACAAGATGCAGTTCTGTGGCAATTTGTCTAGCATACACAAGATCTTATTTAGGTTTAATCCCAGCCCACGCAAAACCCAAAACATCTGACAAATATTGCATGGTTCTCTCGTGTGGGGAAAAGTCGTAACAGGAGAAAAGTAGGCTATTGAGGAATAGGAAGGAAGGCATAGATAAGGTATGGGTAATGAAGGGTGGGTGATTACCATCAAAGTTTATCATAATAAAACCAGTGGTTTTATGCAATTAACATAAACATAGATATCAAATGATATTGCAAGGTCACAAAGAATCTGTTTTTTTGTTTTTGTTTTGTTTGTTTGTTTTGTTTTTCAAGATGGATTCTCATTGTTACAGAGCCCTGGCTCTCCTGGACTCACTTTGTAGACGAGGCTAGCTTCGAACTCACAGAGATCGGCCTGACTCTGCCTTCTGAGTGCTGGGATTGTAGACTTGCACCAGTGCCAAGCAGACATGTCAATTTTTATATTTTTTTGTATTTTCATTTCGGTTTCTCATTCACTTATTATTAGATTTATTTATTTTTCTGTGTATGCGTGTTTGCTTGCATGTATGTATGTGTACTGTGTGCATGCATGGTGCCTGAAGCATGTATGTATGTGTACTGTGTGCATGCGTGGTGCCTGAAGAATCCAGACTAGAGAGTATCACATTCCCTGTGATTGGAGTGTCAGTTTATTTTATTTTTTTATACCTTGTCTATTTTACTAGAGGGGGCTACAGTAAGGTAGTGGCTAGGGTTCTCTGTGTTTTGTGTGGGTGCCAGGTAGTTGTATAAGTGATCTTATTTTGTTAATTGGAAGTGAATTAAGTACATTATGAATTTGTAATTGAACATGTGTTCTTGTATTAAAGAGGAATATCTCGAGGGTTTTTTGGGGGGTTGTTTTTGTTTTTTTGAGCAGTTTTTCTGTGGAACAGAGAGCCCTGGCTCTCCTGGACTCTCTTTGTAAACTAGGCTGGCCTCGAACTCACAGAGATCCGCCTGCCTCTACCTCCTGAGTGGTGGATGAAATTCGAGTGAGTGCTGGATGAAATGCCTGTGCCACCATGCCCCGCTTGTTTTTGTTTTTTTAGTTAGTTAATCTGTTGTCTTAACCCTTTCTTCAAGTTAGAATGGGGCGTTACAAGAAAGCATAATTGGAACTACTGTGATTTCTCTGCATTTAGCCAGAGTAAACAACTGTACTTTAAGAAGAGGTTGATAAGGTGCACATTGCTGATAGGTTGGTAGTTGGTGAACCAGCCTTTCTCTGTGTTTAGCTCTCCTCCTTGGCTGTGGTTAGAGCCAGTAAAGCACAGATGTGTGCTCACTTTGTGAGGCTCACCTTTTTGTCCCTCTTGACCTTTTCCTAACCAAATAACCCAATTTTGATGTCTGGCCACTTGAGATGTGTGCACTTTTTAAAAAGTGGGGTGAGAGGTTCCCCTAGCTGAGGGCTTTGAAGAATACTTGAAATTAATTGCTTATGTTTTCTATGGCAGGAAGAAGCTCATGACTTTCTCTTCTTTTTTTGTTTTGTTTTGTTTTTCAAGACAAGGTTTGTCTTGTGTAGTCCTGGTTTTCTTGCAACTCGATCTGTGTAGACCTGGCTGGCCTCAAACTCACAAATCTACCTGCCTCTGCCTCCAGAGTGCTGGTGTTAAAGGGGTGTGCCAGTACTGCCTGCTGTGGCTTTTTAGCTTATGCTGATAAATCAGTAGCTATTTTCTTCTTGAAACACCCATAGCTAATACTCAGATCCTCTTGCTAAGTCTGACTCTTTGTTTTCTTCTCCTTCCCTGTCCCAAGGACAATTTGAGTGCCAGTGACTGTGGCCGACCCTGCCAGGTGAGCCAGTTCAGGGATCTGGGCTGGATCGGTACTTGGGGAGATCTCTCTGCTCCGCTCATAGGAACTTTAAGGACAGCTAGTTCACATATTTACATTTTTTTCTTCTCTTGTCTGGCTGGTTGATTAGGATACTCCATTTTCCTTGGAATGACAGGGCTATGTAAAGAAATGCAGAAACCTAAGGCAACAGAGTACACCTGGCTTTTAAAACTGATTTCATAGAAAAATAAGATGATGAATAGGCAAGTGCTGGATACTCTCTGGAACTGTGTTTTCACCTATTTACTGATTTATTGCAAACGACAGATTAGACAAATTGGTTGGTAATCTGTTTCTGAGCATGCTCTTGGAACAAAAGGGTGGGGGAGGGTAGGTTATTCTCCCAGATCTGAGGAAATGCAGCTCACAGCACAGTAATGAGGAAGCAGGAACAATAGGGATGGTTCCTTTGTGCCTGCCCTTGAAAAGAAATGGGGAGGCACTGGGAAGCCTATTCATTGCCATCACTCAAGTGTCCCCAGCAGTGGTGATGAAGTGGGGGTGCTGTGTAACACAGAAATGGCTGAGTGGTGGTTCTGAGGAACAGTCCAGTTAGGCATGCAAATGTGCTGGTGCCAGGAGTTTAAGAACAGTCTGTGATATAAAATTTAATGGTGCTTAATGTTGGTCATACAGCCAGCAAAGAACCAAATATTCTCCTTTTTTTCTGAATCAAGAATATAATGTCTCTTTGGAAAACTATTTCCCTGGGCATACTGAAACAGAACCCTATGCATTGGTTGGTTTTGTTCTTTCTGTCTCTTTAGAGGGGAGGTGGTTCAAAAGAGTACTCTTGTTGGTGGAACAAAGGTGTAGCTTGGAAGTCTTAGCTGGGTAAATGTAGAAGTAGGATAGATAGGCTATAACACAGGCAGTCATTTCCTCTTTTCTTTTTTTATGTTCAGTTCCTAGAACCTATATGGTGGCTTTCAATACTTGTAACTCCAGTTCCAGGAGATCCAATGATGTTTTTAAAGGAAGCTACACTTTTTTTGTTTTTCTTCTCTCTCTCTCTCTTGGTTCTTTGAGACAGGGTTTTTCTGCCGTGGTTGTCCTCTGGAACTTGCTCTGTAGAGTAGGTGACCTTGTGCTCACAGATAATCATTGTGACTAGGTGGCTGTGAATTCATAGATATCTGCCTGCTTCTGCCTCTGGATGCTGGGATTCAAGGCATGCATTACCAAAACCTGGTGGAAGTGACATTTTTAACATGATAAAGCTTATGTGGTATCTAACATCTTTTTTAAAATTAAGGTTAGAATATGAATGGAATTCATCTAGAGATATGTGTTTTCATGCCATATCAGTGCTGATACAGACACTAATCTGGAAAGATTGAAACCCTTACAGGATGAGTGAGAGTAAGAACCTTTGGATAGTCAAGTGATTTGTTAACATTTGATTAAGAGTTGGTGGACATTTGTGTAGTCTTTGTGTAGCCTGCACTTACTTTTTTAACCACAAGATGGTAGCCTTCTTCTAGGCAGGCTGATTTAAGTTGTGCCTCCCTAGGAAAGCAGGGACAGAATTTCATATTCATGTGTACTGCCTTTTTTTTTCTCCCCTTCCCAAGACACGGTTTCTCTCTCTATAGAGAGCCCTGGATGTCCTGGAACTCACAGAGCTCCACCTGCCTCTGCCTCCTGAGTTCTGGGATTAAAGAAAGGCCTGTACCACCACACCCTGCCCAGTATTTGTTAAAAATGTTGCAACTTCGGGAGGATTACATGTAGCTGTGGAGGCAAGAGAGACTAGTTGTAATGTGGGGTAGGAGATCTGATGACATTTCCCTTCACAGGGAAGTGCTCATTTGACTGGATCTTGTGAGGGTCTCATGGGTTATCATAGCGACTCTGATGCCCAGAAGAAAAGTGTTCTATAAGCTCAGTCCCTGCAGCAGCTCTTAGCATTGTTCTATCTCCATGGTGTTCCCGGCAACAATCACTTATTCTTAAGCAGTTTGAGCAGTTCTGAATCTCCATGGTATAATGCCCCTTACTGTAAAAACAAGCTCTTCACTGAGGCCAACAGTAGCAGTAATCTGTGCATGTTTAGAAGTCAAATTGAGGGTATATTATGCACATTTCACAACAAAACAGTAGTGGCTCTCTAGGAACTATGACCTCCCCACCCGCAGGTTTTAGTGTTAGGTACAGTGTCCAACATTGGTTCCATTGGAGTGGGTCTCAAATTCAATTGGAAAACACTTGATTGTATCCATAATAATTGTGCCTTTATTACATCATCGGGAACATCATGCTTGATATGCTGATGGCATTAACACATAGCTAAGTAGCCCACACTTTGCCTTTTGTGACTACGAAAGGCCATCAACAGTCCTGATTGATTTAATCATGTCCTTGTGCTGTCTTTAGCCCCAAAAGGGTCTTCTTACCATCTCGTTTTGGAATATTACTAACTCACTGGCAATAGCCTGTTTGATATGTGAAGCCTTTGGGTCCTCTTTGGCCAGTAGTTCAGGGATGCAGACTATCCCTGGCACTAGAATCTTCATTCAGTAACCTTATGGCTTGTAAAGGTGTCTTCAACCTTTAATCAGGTTTAACACTTATAAGGACAGATTTTTGTAGGATTTTTGTTTTGTTTTGCTTATTTGTTTTTGAGATAGGATTTCTCTGTGTAGCCCTGGCTGTCCTGGACTCACTTTGTAGACCAGGCTGGCCTTGACTCGCAGAGATCCGCCTGCCTCTGCCTCCTGAGTGCTGGGATTAAAGGCGTGTGCCACCACGCCCGGGAATTGCAACATCTGTGAACTGCCATGTGGGCGCTGGGATTTGGAAGAGCAGTCAGTGCTCTTAACCGCTCAGCCATCTCTCCAGCCCTTTTGTAGGTTTTTTTTCAGTCACTTTATTGGTTATCTTCTTTGTCTTACCTGTCAATAAAACTTAACATAGTTTAACAGTTGCCTGATTTCCATCCTTGGAAAACAGTGGATTTCCATCCTTGCTCCTTTAGATGTTGCACATATTTTAGATGCAGTTCTAAGCCTGTAATACATTCAGAGGTTAGTATTATACATTGAACCATTTTATTTTAACAAAGGTTGGGAACAACCTGCAAAGGCCCTTTGCTGTCCATTTCCAAGCAAGTATCAGTTGGTCTTGGGATTCAGCAGATAAGGGGATAATTTAAAAAGTGAGCTAGTTTTTCTGTGCCCCACCAGGAATGAAGTGGAATTAGGATTGTGCACGTGTTTCTCTTCTTGTGTGTGTTCACACTTTTAGAATCTCATAGGTTTTTTTTTTAAACATTATTTATTTATTTATTATGTATATAGTATTTGCTCTACATATATGCCCGGGCAGATCTCAATGTAGATGGCTGTGAGCCACCATGTGGTTGCTGGGAATTGAACTCAGGACCTTGGGAAGAACAGCCAGTGCTCTTAACCTCTGAGCCACCTCTCCAGCCCAGGATCTCATAGGTTTTGTGTCAGACTGTGGCCTGCCACTGCCTCTCCATTGGCCACATCTGGCTACTGAAAGGGCTCAGAACCAGACAACTGCTCCCCTCGCAGAAGAAAGGTGCGTAGCGTACTCTTGGGGAGAGAATATTTACCAAGACAAGCTCAGCTGAGTCTTTTTCACATGTACCATTCTGTGTCTGTGTACTGTTTGTTGTCCATTGCCCCTGATGCTTCTAAGTCCTGCCAAGGCATACCAGGCCCATCATCCACCCAGCCACACATACTCTTCACTAGTAGAGACCAGCAAACCTGTAGTTGGTATGGAGCCCCAGCTCACTCTGACTGTCCTCACCTGCACACAGCCCTTGGCTACCCAGTGAGAAGCAGCTGGTTGAGCCAGCTCACAAAATTTACTTCCTCCCCAACAGCTGCTACAACAGAGATTACTTGAACCTGTTGTACCTCTTTGGGGAACTGTTGTTTCTACTTTAACACTTTCTAGATGTTACTAAGCACAGTAGTTGACAAAATTTCCCCTGCAACTTCAGCTTTTTTAAAAATTGTGTATATATATGTCTCTCTGTGTCTGTGTATGTGTGTGAGTGTGTGCGTGTCCATGCACCCCAGGTTTTCACATGGGAGCTAGGGATCCAAATTTAAGTCTTCATCTTTACAAAGCAACCACTGAGCTATCTTCCCAGGCCTAACACATGTCTTGCCAAATTTGATTTCAGTGACTTCAGAAGGTCCTTTGTTTTTTCTCACTGCCTCTTGATTGCCTTGCCACTTTATGAACATGAATTACATACTAGTCTAAATCACTCATTCACTAGAAAAGAACCTCCTCTACTGGTAAAGATCATGTCCCACCACCAGGCTCGGTAAAGTTACAAAAGCCCAATATCAGTAGTGAAGTCCTTACTGAAGTAACTTACTTTCTTTTTTCCTTTGTATTTTGAGACAGGGTTTCTATGTGTATACCTGGATGTCCTGGACTGGCTTTGTAGACCAGGCTAACCTTGAACTCACAGAGATCTGCCTGCCTCTACCTCCCGAGTGCTGGAATTAAAGCAGTGTGTCACCACACCTGGCTGTTACAGAAGTTTTGAACTGCCATGTGGGTGCTGGATTTGAACCTGGGTCCTTTGGAAGAGCAGCCAGTGCTCTTAATCTCTGAGCCATCTCTCCAGCCCCCTATTCTTTTTTTTCCCCCTGAGACAGGGTTTTCCCTGGCTATCCTGGACTCACTCTGTAGTCCAGGCTGGCCTTGAACTCACAGAGATCCACCTGCCTCTGCCTCCTGAGGGTTGGGATTAAAGGGGTGTGCCACCATGCCCGGCTATTGCTCTCTATTTTTTTTTAAAGATTTATTTATTTAATGCATGAGTGCGCTATCTGCATATTCACACCTATAGCCAGAAGAGGACATCAGATCACATTGTGAATGGTTGTGAGCCACCATGTGGTTGCTGGGAATTGAACTCAGGACCTTTGGAAGAGCCTTAGTCAGTGCTCTTAACTGCTGAGCCATCTCTCCAGCCCCCCCCTTTTTTTTTTTTTTCAGGATAGTAATCAACAGCTTTATTTTCCTAGAACTCAAAATTGTCTATGGTTCTTAGAGCTACACTTCCAAAGCTACAGTCAGCAATTTTTCTTCAGAGCCCAAAGGAGAGATAGGAGTAAAAGACAAGAGGAGGAAGAGGGACATAAGAGACCACTAGAAGAGGCTGGGAGAGGGCACATTTCCCTGTATTGTCAGTGGGCTACAAACTGGATGTGTGACAACATCAGAGGACCAACTCTGGAAGAACTTCAAAGCCCCAGCTCCAAAGAGAAAGTCATCAACACAAACAGAAGGTGAGCCTCCCGGTACACCTCAGAAATGGGTATTTGGGAAAAAGGAGCAGAATGCGGAGCACACACAGGGGTGGAATTAACAGGTGTCCAGCCCCCTTTTAAAGATTTATTTATTTATTATGTATAGTGTTCTGCCTGCATGTATGCCTGCAGGCTAGAAGAGGGCACCCTATCTCATAGATGGTTGTAAGCCACCATGTGGTTGCTTGGAATTGAACTCAGAACCTTTGGAAGAACAGTTAGCAGAAGTGCTCTTAACTGCTGAGCCATCTCTCCAGCCCCTTGCTCTCTATTCTTTTTTTTTTTTTTTTTTAAGATTTATTTATTATGTATACAGTGTTCTGTCTGCAGGTATATCTATCTGCAGGCCAGAAGAGGGCACCAGATTTCATTATGGATGGTTGTGAGCCACCATGTGGTTGCTGGGAATTGAACTCATGACCTCTGGAAGAACAGCCAGTGCTCTTAACCACTGAGCCATCTCTCCAGCCCTTGCTCTCTATTCTTAATCATAGTAAAGTATATTGGGTGTCTCCGTGTATGCCTGTAATCCCAGCATTCAGAAACCAAACCAAAACAAAAGATTATATTCTTTGAGTAGCTAGAGGAGTATCTACTATGTGTCAGGTTTTATATGTAGACACTGGAGTTGCAAGCATGAGTATGCTAGAGTCTGTGTTTGTTTTTGTCCTGGACTCACTCACATCGATCGCCTGCCTCTGCCTCCCAAGTGGGATTAAAGACATGCACCACTATACCTGGCTGCCTTGTTTCTTCCTCTTCCTCTTCCTCTACCTCCTCCTCCTCCTCTTCTTCTTCTAAGAAGGGGATTTTAAAAAAAGATTTGTTTATTTTATGTATATGAGTGCTATATCTGAAGGTACACGTGCAGCCAGAAGAGGGCATCAGACCACGTTGTAGATGGTTGTGAGCCACCATGTGGTTGCTGGGAATTGAACTCAGGACCTTTGGAAGAGCACTAGGCAGTGCTCTTAACCGCTGAGCCATCTCTCCAGCCCAAGATGGGGTCTTTCTACATACCCTTGGCTGTCCTGGACTCACTCTGTAGACCAGGCTAGCCTTGAACTCGCAGAGATCATCCTGCCTCTGCCTCCGAGTGCTGGGATTAAAGGCGTGCGCCACCATGCCTGGCTTTTTTTGTAACAGAATATAGGAGGAAGAAATACAAAAAGCAGAAAATCCCCTCTGGGAGCAAAGCAAGGGATATCCTAGTTGTAGCATCTGCAATAAAAAATTAAAAAAAAAAATTTTTACATATACTTTGTTCTGTCTGCAGGTATGCCTGCAGGCCAGAAGAGGGCACCAAATTTCACTATAGATGGTTGTAAGCTACCATGTGGTTGCTGGGAATTGAACTTAGGACCTCTGGAAGAGGAGTCAGTATAACCTCTGAGTCAGCTCTCTAGCCCCTGCAATAAATTTTTTTTGCTGGCATCATGAAAAGCAAATATCCATTCCTTTCTCCCTTGCCAATTCCTCTGTGGCATTTGAAATCAAATTTCCCATTTTTTCCTTATTGAGCCTCACTTGTGTGCCATTTGTAGTTGGTCTTTGCTACTTTGTGAGTTCTTTTTCCCACCCTTTATCTCCACTAACACTAGACAGTAGAGAAAGAAGGATCAAAGGAGAGAGAAAGATATTCTGAATCTGATTTCTTTCCTTTTGTTTCTTATTTAAAAACTACTATCAAGATGCAACTAATCCCCCTGAATGATCACCAACCATCAGTCATCTTTTTCTTGTGGCCTAGCATTTATATACCTTCTGAAAAATTCCCAGAATTTGAAACATCACGAAATCAAAGAAATCTGCAGCTGGCGCAACCACAACTCTGCTAGAACACGAGGCAGGTGCTTGTTAGCTGCTGCAGACAGACAGGGTGGAGAAACCGCATCCCACACCCAGGGATTAGAATGAACACACATTCTCATAATACTTCTGTGTTATTTGAGAAACCAAAACTTCAGAATTCTCAGTACAGTTCACCACTTGGAATGTTTAAGCTTTTTCAAGGGGTGTTGTATTAAGTTTCTTAAAGTATGAAGCTCTCCATCATGGACAAAAAAGAGCCTTTGTGTGAAAGGCCCTCACATGATTAGTATCAGTTATATTAGATTCTTTTTGGTTTCTTGAGACAAGGTTTCTTTCTCTCTGTAGCTGGCTGTCCTGGACTCGCTTTGTAGACCAGGCTGGCCTTGAACTCAGAGATCCGCCTGCCTCTGCCTCCCAAGTACTGGTATTAAAGGCATGTGCCACCATGCTTGGCTTGCATTTTTAAAGAATTACATAGGTATAATATCTTAAAAAGAGGATACATAGTATGTTATAACCAAAAATATAACATTAGTTTTTTATCCATTTACAAACATCTATACCAATTTCAGCATAATCTTTTATTTATTTATTTTTTATTTTTCTAGACGGGGTTTCTCAGTATACTGGCTGTCCTGCACTCACTTTGTAGACTGTGTTTTCCGTTGTTGCAACAAATCATGTTTCCATAAGTTCATGGCTATGTTAGCCTCATATGGCTTTAATTTTCCTGTTTGTCCTTCTGACCCATCTTGCACTTTGTTTGACCTGAGAACTTTAGTTCCAGTCCCTAGAAACTGAATATTTACCTTCACAAGAGGCGATCTGGATGCCAAGATTTTGGTGACACTATTTTTGTATGTGCTCCTGTGCCGCCGCCGCCGCCGCCTCCTCCTCCTCCTCCTCCTCCTCCTCCTCCTCCTCCTCCTCCTCCTCCTCCTCCTCCTGTGCCATTTACTTGTATTTTCAGCTTTGGTCTCTGATCATTTACAGCAGTTTATCAAAATACTCGTTTTCTGGTCTCCTGAATTTTTGGCTTTATCTACTGAAGCTGTTCTACCCTTCATTACACCCAGAGCAGTGCTGTTTTTAGCAACAGGAATTGCGTCTTTTATATATTTGGTTGTGAGCCTAGCCTTTAATGGCTGAGCCATCTCTCCAGCCCGTGGCATTGCATCTTTTAAAAGCTCTGTGGATGAGCTTCTCTGACAATGACAGGGAACGATTGGATAGAATTTGATGTTGTCTATTAACTTAGTATTTTGTAATTTTCTTGCTTGGAAATTCTCATCTGTCTCCCTGATACTTCCATAGGCTTAGTCTCTTGTTTTCAGTCTCCTCTCAAGCACAGTCTCAGACTCTTGTGACTTCGGATCTTTGTGCACATGTTTTACCAGGTGGTGAGAGGACTGGCTTATTTGGTCTGGAAAGTGTCACCTGAGCCTAGTATGGACTCAGCATTACAGGAAGCAATTATGGTTTTCCCATGTTTATGAAGCTCTTAGGCATATCATTTAGCTGTGTCCCTATCCTAGATTTATTATATAAAAAAACCAAAATTCTCTCCTTTCTTTGCTTCCCTCGTTCCCTTCTTCCTCTGTAGGGTCTTGTGACCTAGGCTGGCCTCAGCTGGCCATTTATCTGAAGACGACCTTGAATTTATCATCCTACTTCCATCCCTGGTTCCGGTAGTTCAGAAGGTAGACAGTTAGGGATTTGTTTGCTTCTGAGCAAAACAGGAAGCAATTAGAATGTCTTAATCAGAGGAAGAGTACATTGTCTGACAGAATTTGATAGATTGTTGTGGGTTCCGTGTTGAGAATGGATGTATCTGGGGAGAGTTAAGATGATGTGAGAGGTGTAAGACCAGACATAATATGGTGGTAACAGTGTCCAGTAGGCATAGTGGGTTTTACTGGGATGTGGTGAAGATCTAAAAGTAAGGAAGTATAGGTGAGGGTTTGTATTTGCTCTTTGATTTCACAGTATTAGCATCTTTCTGTGTTAATGTGTAAAGGTCTGTGTTATGCACTGCTATGTCATGGTGACACTGATGCGCTGGGATTGGAGGGTTGTATTTTGGCAGTTGGTTATTATGTGCCTGTTTGCCGTTAGAAAGGTGTTCTCTTGTGGCTTCCTTGACTGTCTTGTCCAGATGAACCCCCTGTACTGAGGTGCTCGGTTATGCGTAATGTGCTCATTAAAAACATTCCAAAGTTGTAGTAAAATACATACAACAATCCATAATCTAAAACAGTGCACTTCAGTTGTTGTTGGTTTTTGTTTGTTTTGGTTTTGTTGTTGTTGTTTTTTATAAGGTTTTTTTTGAGACAGGGTTTCTGTGTGTCCTTGACTGTCCTGGACTCACTTTGTAGACCAGGCTGGCCTTGAACTCGCAGAGATCCTCCTGCCTCTGCCTCCTGAGTGCTGGGATTAAAGGTGTTCACCACCACGCCCGGCTGTTTTGTTTTTTTGAGACGGAGTTTCTCGGTGTAGCCTGGCTATCCTGGAACTCACTCTTTAGACCAGGCTGGCTTCAAACACACAGAGATCCTCGCCTGCCTCCTGAGTGCTGGGATTAAAGGTGTGTGCTACCACACCCGGCCAAAGTATAGCCAGTACCTTCACTGGTTTGTGTGACTTCTCATATGCCAACCTGAAACTGAGTTTCCTTTCATCACTACTCACATGGCTCCAAAACTGCCATTCTACTGTCTACTGCCGTTCTCCTGTCTACTGCCGTTCTCCTGTCTACTGCCGTTCTCCTGTCTACTGCCATTCTGTCTACTGCCGTTCTCCTGTCTACTGCCGTTCTCCTGTCTACTGCCGTTCTCCTGTCTACTGCCATTCTACTGTGTACTGCCGTTCTCCTGTCTACTGCCGTTCTCCTGTCTACTGCCATTCTACTGTCTACTGCCGTTCTCCTGTCTACTGCCGTTCTCCTGTCTACTTCCGTTCTCCTGTCTACTGCCGAT
>CAJQZJ010031933.1:10531517-10581074 GCA_907164525.1 Lophiomys imhausi
TTCTCCTGTCTACTGCCGTTCTCCTGTCTACTGCCGTTCTCCTGTCTTGTCTCTGGTTTTTGACTCTTCTAAAAGGACCTCATTCAAATGGACCATATAGTAATTACCTTTTTTTGGTTTGACTTATTTCATTTTGCACATTCTGTAAACAATGTCCTTAAGGTTCATCCATGTTTTAGTATATTACATACTTTTCTTACTCTTCAATATTCCATCATATGTATGTAGCATGTTCTGCTTATAGTTAGACACTGAGGTTACTTGTGCCTTTCTGCTGTTTTTAACTGTTGTGAACATAAGTGTAAAAAAAAAACTTTCAGATCTGCTTTCAGAAAGGTTACTTATGGGAGTGTGGATTATTTAGAGGCATCAAAAGCTGCATCCTTGGAGCTGTCTGCATGCCTTGGAGGCAGCTTGATAAGTCAGAGCTGTCTCTTTCCCCTAGCAATCCTTTCTACGTTTATAATTTTGGGGAGAGGGTCTTTAAATCTCTTTTCAAGGACTCGTGAGACTGTGAGTTATTTACTTCCTGAGTCAACTAACCTTTCTCTAGGAAGGAGTGTTTCAGTTTGGAGGATATTGCTGTATAACACTTCAGCTCTTAAGAGTCTTTTTGCCTTTCCTTCCATGATTTTGGGGGAAGGGGTAAGATAGATGTTTGGTTATTTTTGTTTATTGCAGAAATAGTCTCTTTTCAGGAGCTTGATGGATTATGAGCCTTTTCAGTATACCCTCTGTTGCACAAATAGAAGTTTCCTTCCATGACCAATTGAAGTTGACACAAACAGTGATCTGTAGGTATAAACACAAGCATTTAGAAGACAGTTTGATGTGAATATCACATTCATTTAAGAAAACAATATTAATGGCTTCTCTTCTGTGACCTGTTACCTCTCCATCCACTGGCTTTTGTCCTGGCTTCTTGTACCAAATGTGAGTCCTTCTGTGCTCCACTTCTATGGAGCAGTACTTAAAGCCATTCAGAGAGCACTTGATTATGCCCCTGACAGTCCATGCCTTAATGCCTTAGTGGTACATCTTGTCTGGCATTTTGGTTCTATCTCATGCATCATCTATAACCAAGTAGGACTGGTAGTAACAATTCTTCTCCAGTAACCTGGGTGGCTCTTTCCACCACTAAGAAAGCCAGCCAGAAGGGAGAAAGCTTCTAATTCAGTATCAGCTTGATTTCTTGTAGCCAGCACAGTCTTTATGGTATATGGGGACTCAGGGACCTCTCTGGGCAACAGCTTATAAGGAAGTAGCTCATCCCTCACACAGGCTTTCATCCAGCACCCTCATGGCTCCTAGGAACACCCTTTCCCACTCAGTGCAAGGTGCCTTTGTTAAATAACTTAATGGTTACCTTATTCTTCTGAAGGCATGCCATATAAACTATTTATTAATAACTCTATACACCTTCCAACCCACCAACCCAAGGCACAGGAGAAAGGATACTAGAATGAAGATGTCCTCAGGTGCAAGTCCTTGGGGCAATTAATCAGTAGTCCATCCAAATCAGCATCCGCCAAAAGGAACAGAGCAGTCATCGACAACTGCAGTGGTTACCCAGCTCTAGTATTTGGACAACAGTTGCCAAACCTCTGCTTAGGGCCATGGTCTCTTCTGTCCATTTGAGATTTTCAAACCTCCACAGGGCAAGCGCTGCTCTCTGAGGCTGATGTTGGCTTCAGTGCCTTAGCCTCTCACGTGGGCTATGTCCAACCTAGGTTGTAAGTCTCAGCAGCAGACTTTGGGCCAAATGGTGTCTAGAGTCTTTCAAAGTTAAGCAGTGATGAGAAGCAAGGCAAAGCAAAAAAGCCCTCTCGAGTTTGTAGGCCTTCCTTTTTATGTTCTCTAATTATGCACACAGGTGTTTTCCAGTTGGCCAACCTTATGCCCTCCTCACGAGGTTTCACCTGTTGACCAAGGTCATGAGTTCTCTCAGATGTCTGCCATAAATATTCATCAGGCTGTGGTCATAGCTCTCCCGATGAGTGTTGTGTTGTGGTGATGGGGATTGGCCTGCTCTCGGCCTTAGCTGCCCTGTTCTCCTTATTTGGACGATAGCACTGTGCTTCTTGGTGTTCATTGTTTTATTTTCATTCTTCTTGAATTCAGAAGCTTCAAAAATTGTTCTCTTTCCCTAAAATATAATGGAGTATAGGTGTGTGTGTAAATAGTCACAGGAAATTGGTGATTCTACTGACATGCAGAAATAGTCAGTGGTAATTGATGAAAGGTTGATTGGTCTCTGGAAAAATTAGAAATGACATGAATGAAAACCATGCAAAGTACCAGTGATGCTACTTCAGGTGCCAGGGGAGGGCCTGTCTTAGTGTCTGTTTGAGCCTTGGAGTATTTATTGAGGTCTTTGGTCACTATGTTTGATCCCAATCCACATTTTCTTTCCATATTAGTAAAGAGTTCCTACAGTTGTAAAAGAATGAGAAAACATTTTCGGGTAAAAGTGTCTTTTGTATGAATCCCTGGGAGACAGTCATTGGGAGGATCCAGGGAAGAATCAAATGCTCCTGTTTGTTGATGGGGGTACACGCTGAGCCTGTGCCGTTAGAGAGCAGTCAGTGGGTTTTGATCATGTGGCCAAGACCCCCAGTACTATGTCCACTGCTGCAAAGACCTTTGTAAAGTATATGGCCATACCAGCCCAGACAGGTTTGGGGTTATAGGAAATGGAGTTGTGGATCATTATGGATATGTGTCACTTGGATGGGCTGTGAAGTTTTAAAAGCCCATGGGAGGCCCAGTGTCTCTCTCTGCCTGTGGATCAGAATGTAGCTTTCAGCTACTGCTTGGGTGTCTGCCTGCATGCTGCCTGCCGTGATGATAATGGACTAAACCTCTGACACTATAGGCAAGCCCCAGTTAAATGCTTTCTCTTGTAATAGTTGCTTTGGCTATAGAACTTCATCACAGCAATAGAACAGTGACTAAGACAATTTATATTCTTTTTTTTTTTTTTTTTTTGGTTTTTCGAGACAGGGTTTCTCTGTGTAGCCCTGGCTGTCCTGGACTCACTTTGTAGACCAGGCTGGCCTCCAACTCACAGAGATCCACCTGCCTCTGCCTCCCGAGTGCTGGGATTAAAGGCGTGCGCCACTACGCCCGGCCTGACAATTTATATTCTTAAAAATGAAAACTTTTTTTTTTTTTTGCCAGGCATGATGGCGCACACTTTAATCACAGTACACAGGAGGCAGGAACCTTCAGAATCTGGTCATCTTTGGGCTACTCTAGCCCTACAGTATACCCTTACTATTCCTAAACTCTGGGGCAGAAGAATGGGTAGTAGGAGTTGAGTTCTCATTGTAAAGAGTGAGGGTTGTCTTGTGTTTGATCTCCTCCAGCCTCCAAGTTCCTTACAGAGGTACTACCTCTCTCTGGAGGTTCAGAAGAAGGTCCCAGGCTCTCACTGAATGTACATTTACCAAGGCTTCCCAGGGAGGTGGGTGATTGTACTAAACCTACCATCAGTGAACCCAGAAGCCTCTCACAGGTTTGAAAAAGACTTTAATTGGCTTTTGTCTCAGAATTCTCTATCCATGCCTGGGCTCTAGGGTTCCTGGACTAGTATCTCCAGTTTGAGGGTGCAGACCAGACAGAGAATGTGCAAGCGGATGCTAGATCTCCCACATAAGGTGGAGAATCTCCCTGGTAAGGGAGCCCAGGGGCTAGTGCCTCCCTCCTGCCAAAAGCATGCAGAGGGTCACAATGCTGTTCTTTCCAATGGGGAACACCAGGGCTTGCTTCTCCCCACGGGTGGGCTGTGGGCTGCAGGCAAGTGGGCATCAGCCTAGGGGTCACTGCAGTGGAGGTGGGGAACGGGGGCCAGGCACTGGTGCCGGTGGCAGCGAGGAAAGGTCAAACAGTGTTGCGCACCTCCATCTCCCCTAATAGGCTGGTGAAATGGCTCAGTAGATAAAGGCACCCATTGACAAGCCTGATTGCTTCTGAGTTCAATCCCTGGGACCTACTTGTTGGAAGGTGAGGCTGGCCTCAACTCACAGAGATCTGCCTGCCTCTGCCTCCCAAGTGGTGGGATTAAAGGTGTGTGGCGCCATGCCTGATTGCAATTGAATTTTTCAAAAGTCAAATCACAGTGCTGTTTTTACAGCTGGCAAATGTAAAATGACTGTAATTTGTTGATAGCATCTGCCATGTGTAGGTATCCTGCATATCTCAGAGTGCCTTTTTGTTGTCACTAATACTCTCAGCAGGCTCCCTACTCCCTACCATTTGCATCTTTGTGATACTTAGAGCAGTCTCTCTTCCCCACTGTGCTCTCCTATAGCTCTAACTTGGCCAATAGCCCATCAGTGTCCTGTAGAGTGGAACTGTTTCTGATACTGATTTTCATAAAGCAGATAGTTTATGAGGCACATAGCATTTCTTCCCTCTCTATAATAGATTTTCATTATGAAAAGTTTGGCTAAAACAAGTGCTAATAAGTAAATCTGTGGAGAAGAACTGAGTTATCTAGGATTCGTGATATGGATATCAAAATGCTCAGACTTGTTCTCTGAGTAGTTTAGTATGTGTAGTAGTGATGAGGATCAAACCCAGGGCTTACCCATGCCTTTAGAGTCTCTCTATTACTGCCATATCTCTGTGCAGTCTCTCTTTCTCTGTGTGTGTACATATGTGCGTGTATTTGAGTGGCTGCATGCTGGGGGTGGGGTTCACATTTTTGTAGAGGCCTGAGGAGAACCTTGAGCAACACCACCCAAGAACTATTCACCTTGTTTTTTTTTTGTTTTTTTTTTTGGTTTTTCGAGACAGGGTTTCTTTGTGTAGCCCTGACTGTCCTGGACTCACTTTGTAGACCAGGCTGGCCTTGAACTCGCAAAGATCTGCCTGCCTCTGTCTCCCAAGTGCTGGGATTAAAGGCGTGCGCCACCACTGCCCGGCTCACCTTGTTTTATGACACAGGGTCTCTCCTGGGGACCTGAGGCTTGCTTATTAGACTAGACTGACTGGCTAGAAAGGCTGCACAGATCTATCTGTCTTTGCCTTCTCAGTGCCAGTTTATAACTATCCATTACTACTCAAAACATTTTATATGAGTGCTGGGAATTGAACTCAGGCCCTTAGCCTCCATGGCAAGCATTTCAAGGCTAGTCTGGACAATTTAGTGAGCCTGTATAATTTTTTTTTTTTTTGAGACAGGGTTTCTCTGTGTAGCCCTGGTTGTCCCGGACTCACTTTGTAGACCAGGTTGGCCTTGAACTTGCAGAGATCCGACTGCCTTTGCCTCCCGAGTGCTGGGATTAAAGGCGTGCCCACCATGCCCAGCCTTTTTTTTTTTTGTTGTTGTTGTTTTAATGTAGAAAGATAGCTGTAGATGTAGCTCAGTAGTGGTGCACTTGTTTAACAAGGGCAAGACACAAACTTAAATCTTTCTGTTCCAAAGTACAATAAAATAAAAGATGGAGGGAAACAAAAACAAACCAAGAGAGTAGATTGCCACATACTTGTTGGTGGCTGGAAATATGTCTTCACTTGCAAGTCTAGGGGAGAGTCAAACTTAACATGTACATATTTCTTGTAGCTCCCTACTGGGTTCCTTTGGATCAGATAGATCAGAGATCAGATTCCTTTGCCTACCAGTCATGTCAGAGCTCATTCTAGTCATAGCTGAATTTTACAGATTTTTGTTTGAGGCAGGTCTCACTCTGTAGCCCAGGTTGGCTTTGAGTTACTGATTCTACTGTCTCAACCTCTCTGCTAGGAATTATGTCTGTGCTACCATAGTGACATAACTCTTGTTTTGTTTCCTCACCTTAGAGGTTGTTTACAGTGGGAAGAAGGCATTGAAACAATATTTTTATTTAAAACACTTATATTTAGTAGTATTTAACAAATATTTATAAATTACCTATATCCTATAACCTAATACCTAAGATAAAAACCTAATACCTATAAACATTTAATATCTAAGAATATTTAATCAACCCCACTTTAATTTTTTTGAAAGAATATTAAAATTCTATATTGCAGGTCCATTTGGGCATTTTGGTTAAGAGTACAACTCTGGCAGTTACGGCAGAATTATCTTCAGCTTGGTTCAGCTCCTTCTGGCTTAGCTTTCAGGTTTGTGCGGTCAGTTCCACAGTCTCATCAGCCTGTGCATTATTCACGGGTCAGGATTTAAAGTCTATAATAGCAATTCCCTGGTGTCCGCCAATCTCAACTTTATCCTTTGCCCGAGCTTGCCTCAGGCTTATTCATTAGCGTACCTTATGCAGTTTGATTCTGCCACATACCGCTGTCGGACTCTTCTGCCTAAAGTTCTTTTCTTTGCTCCGGCTATTTTCTCGTGGCCTCGGGGCATAAGGCCTACGTCAATTAATCTCTGATGTGTTTGTTTCTTCCTCTGTCATGGGGCAAGAGAGTAATGTGAAGCCCCCAAGTTTATATAGGGGGTTGTCTCACGGTCTTCTGAAATGTCCCGTGGATTCTCGAACATGTCAAATGTGGACTCCTCCCATCTCATAAGACTATTAGCAGCTGAAAACAATTGCTAACCATAAACCCTGTTTTTAGTCCATATGCTGCCATGCCAAGTGCCCACAATTGCCAGGTTCATCTTTCTGCCCTAGAAGAAGTGTACTCTAATTCTATCTTATTACAAGCTATGTACTTGCTTTGTTCCTGCCTAGAGACTATTCTTTTCAGATTTGGTTATAATAGCTATTCAGTTGCTTGAATTCTTGGTTTGCTCATCTTTCTTGTAATTACATTTCCTGTGGGTATAGGAAGGCTGGTTAGCCCAGGGCATTGGTGGCCAGTGCACATAGCGTTTGGGTTGTCAAGTGAGTTGTGTGTGGCAGACCTTTGCTGGTAGCACAGATGGCTTCCCTTTTCCCACTGGGAGGATCTGTAGTAGTTAAGAGGAGGGTAGAGAGAAGATTGCTACATAATACCCCACCATGCAGTTTAGGTTGGAGCAGCAGTAATGCTCAGACAAGGTACATGAGTATGTTTGTGGCGTCTTTCTGTTTTGTGAGTCTAGATCCTGCGCTTGGAAGCCTTGGACACTGGGCTTGCTTATGCTTCCATCTGTGGTTGTGCTCGCTGTTTATGCTGTTGATTGGAACATCTGCAGTCTCCTGTCTGTGAATTGGGCTCCTCATGCATGGTGGTCGGGTAGTGTTATGGTAACTGGTAAGGCAGAGAGGAGCAGTGCTGTTACCACGATCCAGGTTCAGGGATCCATGAGAGTTATCTCACTGTGTTCTGTTGGTTCAGGCAGTTATGTGGTCCATCATCGTGAAGGTGAGAGAACATAGTCCCAGAGGTCTGGGTGAGATTGTTGTGGGGTGGAGAGACCTCAAGTTGTTTCTTAGTAGAGAGGTCCAGTGAACGGTTAATTAGATGGAAAAGGAATCTGTTTTGGATTTTGAAATCCCTTAAATTTAATTTCTGGGGCTACTTTGGATGTCAGTGTGTATTCCAAATTTAGGAATGGAGTCCTTTTTCTGCCAAGGGAAAAAACAAAAAGACAATGGAGGGGGGGAATCTCAGACACGGAAGAGTTCTTCCCCGCCTCCACCCCTTTGATAATTAGCTGGTAAAGCTGGTGTGTAGAGAAGGCAGGAGAGTGTTTTGAATCTCTGTGATTGCTGACCTAAAGATGCTCCTGTCTTTAAGAACTGTTTCACATTTTGCATTTTCTTGGTACTCTCAGTTCTTGAGGAGGTGCTAACCCTAACCCTTGAATACCCAGCTATCCTGAGGCAGAAAGAAGTCAGTGACAAGCCAGACTTCTACTGTCTTAGCTGGGGTTGTATTGCTGTGAAGGCACACTAATCACAGCAACTCATATAAGGGAAAGCATTTAATTGGGGCTGGCTTACTGCTCAGAGGTTCAGTCCATTATCAACATGGTGGGAAACATGACTGCATGCAGGGGGAGACATGGTGCTGTGTAGACGTAGCTGAGAGTTCTATATTGAATTGGCAGGCAGCTGGAAGAGAGAGCCCTTAGGCCTGGCTAGAGCACTTGAAACCTCAAAACCCACCCCTACTTCAACAAGGCTGCATCTCCTAATAGTGCCACTCTCCATGAGCCTATGGGAGCCATTTTCATTCAAAACAACACATTGACATTTTTCTTATTTTGACTAAAATCCAGAGTCTCTGCTCTCTGGCAGAGAAGGTGATCTTTGCCCAGTATGTCGATGTTAAGGAAAGTCCAGCTGGCTAATGCATTCTGTATATAGACTTTCCTTCTCAGTCTCCCCCCTCATTGTAAAATGCTGAGATCACACTCAGCTGTAAATTCTCAGAACACATTTTTATAGAGTGCAAGAAGTTTCCCTTCCTTAATGTTTTCCTACCCTGGGGATATCCTTAAACATGGGTAGACATGTGAAAACTGACCTGTTCACCACCACAGATAGAAATACTTGGAGATAAAGGGCAAAGGGTGTCAGTTACTTGCAGAAACATTTTCTTCAGTTTCTCTCTTCCTTTAATAGATTTATTCAGCCACTTTTATTTTACAGCCTTGCCCTACTGCAAGGAATCCTATTTCCTAATTTCACCTGAACTGACTGACATAAGACTTCTTTTAAACATAAGAGCTGTGCAGCAGTTAGCCTTCTCTGATTTGCAGGATCTTTAAGTTCTGTAGCCAGGTGTGGCATTGGCATGGGAAGAGGTGGGACAAAGCTTAGAGGGTCCTGTCTGCTAGGACCCAAGACTTGTCTTGTACATGCTAGTTTGTACATTCTACAACTTTCTGAAAAGTCCTAGTCAGTGGCTGCAAATGTCAGAGTTGAATCTGAAACAGCAGAATTTTGAGCCCATGTGCTGGGTTATATTTTTCAGGTTGATCTCTGTAGATTACAGAGTAGGAACTTCTAGTGCCAGTTTGGGGATTGTTACTGGAATTAGAGTGAGAGCCTGTGCCCCCGGTAGCCCTAATAAGCTAGATTTGGCCATCCATTGTAGACAAGCCAATTTAATAGTGAAAAACAGAACTTTTTTTCCATTTTTTGAGAAAGGGTTTCTCTGTGTATCCTTGGCTGTCCTAGACTCACTCTGTAGACGAGCCTAACCTTGAACTTACATAGGTCCACCTGCCTCTCCCTCCCAAGTGCTGGGATTAAAGGTGTGTGCCACCATGCCCGGCATTTACAGACAACTGTGAACTGTAAGTGCTGGGATTTGAACCCCAGGTCCTTTGGAAGAACAGTCAGTGCTCTTAACCACTGAGCTATCTCCAGCCCCTAGAATTTGTTTTTTATTCATTATGACCACATTGGGAAGGACAAAGAGGTCCAGTGACCCAGGCTCCTAACATGAATGTAAAGTTTAAGAAGGCAAGAGATGGGCTGGAGAGGTGGCTCAGAGGTTAAGAGCACTGGCTGTTCTTCCCAAGGTCCTGAGTTCAATTCCCAGCAACCACATGGTGGCTCACAGCCATCTACATTGAGATCTGCCTGGGCATATATGTAGAGCAAATACTGTATACATAATAAATAAATAAATGCTTTAAAAAAAAAAAAGAAGGCAAGAGATAAGCATAATTTAGCAATCAAAATGTGGTCCTGGTCAAAATGGGTCATTTTTGACCTATGATTGTCTTGACTCCAGTCTTTTCCTGCAAAGGGGGGCACTGTGTAAAATCTCTAAAATCTCTTTTTCCTGGTGACAAGTTCCGACCCCTGGCTAACACCAGGCTTTAGGTTTCCTTCTGCCAGTATGAGATTCCTAGGGGAAATTTTAATTTCCTGATATATCGTGTTGCAATAGTCCAGATGAGATATAGGCAGAAGAGTGAGGGTAACAAACATCTTTGAAAATATCCTTGGGGCTGGAGAGATGGCTCAGTGGTTAAGAGCACTGCCTAGTGCTCTTCCAAAGGTCCTGAGTTCAATTCCCAGCAACCACATGGTGGCTCACAACCATCCACAGTGTGATCTTGTGCCCTCTTCTGGAATGCAGGTGTACATGCAGACAGAGCACACATGCATAAAATAAATCTTTAAAAAAAAAAAAAAAGAAAATATCCTTGTTCCTTCCAGCTAGATGGTTACCTGCTCACTGCCTACTGGACTGTCCAGTTTACCTCCCCTCTCACTCCCACTGCTGTGAAGACTTTGAAATAATTTAAGTTTCAATAACCTCAAGGATTTTACATTTTTGTTTGTTTGAGAAAGATATCACTGTGTGGTCTTGGGTGACCTGGAACTCACAGAGATCCTCCTGCCTAAGCCTTTTACCCTCATATGTATGGATACTTTTTGTGGTTAAAAGCTTGATACTGAGATGAGAAATTCTTCTTTTGGGGTGTATACTGTGTGCAAGAGGATGTTTCTACTGCTGCCATTCATGTCATCTTATGTGAACTCAGCCAACATCGGAGTCACATTTCTGAACACAGCTTTCTGGTGAGCAGAAGAGTCCTGGGATGAGATTTTGCCTAGACATCATCTCTTTGTGGATTTCTCAGCCTGCTCTGTAAATAGGATTCGGCGGCTGTTCTGGCTTTGCTTATGACCAAGTCTTCCTCCTACTCCCCAGCGTTTCAGTAATCCACCGGTATACTGTGCAGAATCAGAATCACTGACCCCCAAAGAACTTTGTTATTAGTTGGCTGACAGAATACTCAGTTCATAATCAGTTGGTAGATTTAGGTGTTGAAGAATTGTAACCGAACTTTTAAATTATTATTTAACACTTATTTATTTATTACTAAATTCACTTATAACAAACACCAACAATTTCTTAACTATTAATCCTATAAATTCCTACAACCCCTTTAACCTATCCACTAAACCTATTGATAATCATAACAACTACTTTCATAACCTTTTAGAATGATACAGTCTCTGGGGCAGGTCCTCAGTCGTCAGGAACACAGTATTTGTTGTAGATTCTTTAACACACTTAGCAGTCCTTTTTCTGGATCTCTCAGATGCAGGTTCGTCAGGGTAAGTTGGTTATTGCAGTCTCACCTTAAATAAGGCTTCATGCTTTCTTCTCTGTGGGAGACTCCAGCCGTCTGCAGGCCAACTTACTTCTTTTGAATCAGGAACTCAGCTGCTCTGCCTCAGTCCTTAAAGCCAGGCACTGTTTCCTTTAGGCCACTGTTTGGACAGATCAAACCCCTCTAGGCAAAAGCTGAGCCACAGGGTCCAGTCCTTGGCCTTTTGGTGTCTTGCTCAGGCTTTCTTTGCTCACCGGCTTCTTTCTACTTCAGGGAGAGAGCTGGCCATCAATGGCCAGCCCTTTTTTCAGCAGGACTCTTGGAGCTCTCTAGCATCAGGGGCCTCTTCTCCTCTGGGCTCCACGCACTGTCCTCAAATAGGAGGAACTCTGTTTCAGCTTAATTTGGGCTCCGCCCACTTAGCAGCTGAAAACAATGTCAGGCCAGATACTTTGTTTCTTCAATTCTATTGAGTCTTTCCTGTTTCCCTGACTTCAAACTTGTTTTTCAGTCTACTAAGTCTTTCCTGTTTTTGCTGACTTCATGCTGATAATGCTCTTCAGGCCCCGAATTAAGAGACAGTATCAGAAACTCCTATATATTTCCTAAATCTAATTTATCTAACTCCTACAGAGACAGTATCAGAAACTCCTATATATTTCCTAAATCTAATTTATCTAACTCCTACAAAGAATAAAATGATTGCACTTGAGGTTGTATTGGAAAAGAATATTAGAATATTCCTGGTGTCAAACAAAGACATATCAGCAAAGTGAAAGTAACTTGACAAGGTAATTTTGCTTTTGCAAAGAGTGTCTGGTAATCCAAACCTGGTCATGGTAATCCAAACCTGGTCAGCAAGCACATTGGATCGGCTTTTGTCTTAATGCAGGTTGGTGACTGTGTCTCATTCCATTGGTGGGAGCTCATCTCACAGTATGATGTGATAATCAGCAAGAAGGAAATGGCATGATAGAGTGAGATTTCAGACTGTCTGGTGTGGAGCAGGGGTTGGGTGGGGCAGGTTTTACAGAATGCTGACCTTTTGGAGGGTTTCTCACTGATAGATAAAGGACTCACAGGGGCTACTCGTAGATGATTTCTGCAGATGGGGAGTCCTTGTCTCTTTGGGACTGTTGACAAGGCAGATTAAAGTGCTATAGTGTGCTGTGGACGGGACAGCAGGGTCAGTTGTCACCTTTTAAATGTGTTAGTTCTTGTGTGACAGCCAACCTTGGAAGGGTGTCAAAGCTTCTGTGTGTGTTTTTGTTTTTCTTTCTTTTATTTTTTAGGTAAAGTAGCCAGGACAGTGTTCTGGGAGGCCTGGTTGCAGTGGGGCAGGGTACTTGTGTCTGTCTGGGGCTTTCACCACCAGGTCCAAGTCTGCATTTGTGTGTCAGGCTCCCTGGGAGCTGCAGAGCACATGTGGTTTTTTTTTTAAAGATTTATTTATTTTACATATGTGAGTGCTTTTATCGTCATACACCTGGCATCTCAGTATAGATGGTTGTGAGCCTCCATGTGGTTGCTAGGAATCGAACTCAGGACCTCTGCAAGAGCAGACAGTGCTCTTAACCACTGAGCCATCTCTTCAGCCCCGCACATGTGTTTTTGCTTTCTTTTCTTTTTCTGTGAAAGGGTCTTACTGTGAGTACAGATTGCCCTTGAACTCAAAATGATTTTTACCTTCTTTCAACGTTGAAATCACAGGTGTATGACACTATACCTGGCTTATAAGTACCTTGCTTTATATATATGTATACATATATATTTATGCTTCATTACTTCAAGTTATATCTCCATCACAGTGTCCTCTTTCCACCCCTTCTGGTCCCACTCTCCCACTTCTCCCATCTATCCTACTTCTCTGGAGTGAACCTTGTTTTATATATATATATGTGTATATATATATTTTGTTTTGTTTTGTTTTTTGAGACAGGGTTTCTCTGTGTAACAGAGCCTTGGCTGTCCTGGACTTGCTTTGTAGACCAGGCTGGCCTCGAACTCACAGAGATGCACCTGCCTCTGCCTCCCGACTGCTGGGATTAAAGGCGTGCGCCATTACTGGCTGGCTGACTCCCATCTGTTGTGTGTGTGCTCATTCGTTGACCTTCTAGTATGAAGAATTTTGCCTTTGCTTACTACATATTAACTTATTTGGCAGTCATATGAACTTATTCATCATCATTGTGTTAGAAAGGTATCGTCCATCTCTTTTGATGCTCCAAGTGTCCTTTAGTAACAGGAGCTTTTCAGGTTATTGCTGTGTTCTTGTGACATGTTTGTCATTCTTCAGCACTACTGTTCTTGGACATTGCATGCCTGTGTTTCTTCGTCTCATGGCTGCTGGAATGCAAAGAGACAGGAAAAGGCTGTATATACACTTTCATATATGCATCAGTTTACCTATTTCCTCCAATTAAGTCACACCTCTGAATTTAACCGTTGGTTAGATAAAAGCCCTCCTGATTTTATCATGTCTCATAATGATAAAAGTGAGAAACCAGACTTTTAACAATGATCCTCAGAACAGGGAGTGCTTTTATATCCAGACCATCAACTCTGGCTTGTGGAGAGCAGATGTGCAAGTTGAGGTAGAGGCTTGCAGGATACCTCCACCGACTCCCTGCCAACAATTTC
Source organism: Lophiomys imhausi (assembly GCA_907164525.1). Classification (NCBI taxonomy): domain Eukaryota; kingdom Metazoa; phylum Chordata; class Mammalia; order Rodentia; family Muridae; genus Lophiomys; species Lophiomys imhausi. Next base: position 10,545,115 of record CAJQZJ010031933.1, read on the forward strand.
TTTTCCTTTCTACTGGTTACTGTGGACATGTTAAGGGTTCAGGACAGTTGCTGTGTCGTGGAAACCAGACAGGTGGACAATAAGTCAAGGTAAAAGGACAAGGGGAGCTAACTGGGCATGCATATGTTTGCCAAGGTTTTGTCTTTGCTTCTTTTTCTCCATTAGGAACAGGGGAGTATTAGTTACTTTTTTTAATGTTAGGACACAGTACCTGACAAAACAGCTTAAGTAAGTGAGGCTTTATTTTGACCACAGTTTGAGGACACAGGCCATCATGGGAGAGAGTAGTGGTGGGTGGAGCTGAGGTGGCCAGTCAGACCCTCGTCAGTCGAGAGCAGAGAGATGGGTGGTGGAGCTGAGGTGGCCAGTCAGACCCTCGTCAGTCGAGAGCAGAGAGATGGGCGCTGCTTCCCTTCTTACTTAGCCCAGATTTCACCTTACCTAATTGTGCCTCCCAACCTTTCCTATGTCATTTCTGTTGCTGTGATAAAACTTCGTGGCAAGCAAGAGACTGGAAAGATGGCTCATTGTTCTTCCAAAGGACCCAGGTTCAAATTCCAGCACCCACATGGCAATTTGAAACTGTCTGTAATGGCTGGGCTTGGTGGCACATGCCTTTAATCTCAGCACTTGGGAGGCAGAGGCAGGCAGGTCTCTTGAGTTCAAGGCCAGCCTGGTCTACAGAGTGAGTTCCAGGATAGCTAGGGCTACACAAGGAAACCTTGTCTTGGAAAACAAACAAACAAACAAAAAACCCAACAACAACAAAAACAAAAAAAAGTTTACTGGCAAAAAAACAACATTGGAGAGAAAGGGTTTATTTTTAACTAACAATTCCGGGTAACAGTCCATTCTTGTAGGGGATGTGAAGGGAAGAAGGAAACAACTACTCACATCCTATGCACACTCAAGAGCAGAGAGAGCTAGATGTATACATGCATACCTATTAGCACTAAGCTCTGCTTTTCTGCTCTTACACAGGAGTGGTGCCACCCACACTGGGTTGGGTCTCTCCATATCAGCTAACTAAGGCAGGTTTTCACAGGCTATCTTGTTTATTGTTCTACTGGTGGTGGGACCTGGGAGAGTGAAGCCTAAAAATCAGGTGAACTAAAGTCTCATGCAATAGCCAGCTTTATTCAGAGCATCAGACAATTTATACTCTGAGGGTTAAGAAGAATCACACGAGTAAGGTATTCAGTCAATTAAAGACAAGCCAAATATGGCAAAAACATATTTTTCCATAGAGGCATATAAACAAATAACAGTAGCCGGTTGTAATGAATAAAGTAAACTCACTTGTATCTACTACCCTAGGGAGGAGAACATTAGGACTGGGTTTTTAGGTGTTTGCATAGACTTTGGGTGCAAAGAAGAGAATGACCTTGTTCTTGGGAGTTTCGTGATCTGAAGGTTCATTGTGATTGTTCTGAGAAAGCTCTTAGGTAGTCTTTGGAGGAAAATATTCTTCACAGGTTGTCAGAAGTATGGTGGGGGTCATGCCTTTTAGGTTCTACAAGTTGAAAGTTTTTGTAGTTTGGAGCGTCAGGAGAACTGTGGGATTCTGTTGTTCAAGGCTTTGGAATTATAATATATTCTCCGCGTGGTGGATACTGAAGCTCAAATACACGGTGATTTAAGTGTTTTAATTGCATTTTCTTATTTACCCATGTTTTTTTTTTTTTTTTTTTTTTGAGGCAGGGTTTCTCCATGTTTCCCTGGCTGTCCTGGACTCACTTTGTAGACCAGGCTGTCCTCGAACTCACAGAGATCCACATGCCTCTGCCTCCAGAGTACTGGGATTAAAGGCGTGCACCACCACATCTGGCTTAAACACGTTCTTTTTTTTTTTTTAAACATTTATTTATTATGTGTACAGTATTTGCTCTACATATATGCCCGGGCACCAGATCTCAGTGTAGATGGTTGTGAGCCACCATGTGGTTGCTGGGAATTGAACTCAGGACCTTTAGAAGAACAGCCAGTGCTCTTAACCTCTGAGCCATCTCTCCAGCCCTTAAACACATTCTTAATGCTGTTCTGATGCGGGGTGGTGGTGGTGGTGAATACCTTTAATCCCAGCAGAGGCAAGTGGATCTCTGTGAGTTTGAGGCCAGCTTGGTCTACAGAGTGAGTTCTATGACAGCCAGGACTACTACACAGAAAAATCCTGTGTTGAAAAACCAAAACAAAAGGTCATCCTGGGTGAGCTAACCCAGACCAAGAAAGATGCACATGGCGTGTATTTACTTATAACTGGATTTTAGCCCTGTAGTACAGGAGTAACTATCCTATAACCAGCAGTCTGAAAGGAACAGGAACATAGACTTCGTTACCTGTTAGTGGGATACTTTGTAGGAGCTGCCATGTAGGCCCCGGTGCAAGAGGAAGCTTTTAGCCCTCATATGACTGCTGAACTGAGGAGGGCTGATATGTAGGGGCACCCCACACCGGAGGAGTAGGATGGATGGGAGAGTGGGACCGGGAGGGGTGGAGGGAGGGGACTGTGGTGGAGATGTAACCTGTAATAAATAAACATTAAAAAAATCAAATAAACAAACAGAAAAAGAATGCTGTTCATAACTGCCACACTAGGCACACTCTCCTGTGGACTGTTTTATGAATGACAGTCCTCTTCCTGGAGGTGACTGCTAATCCATGGGCTAGGAAACCCTGTTTGGAAAGATGATGACTTTTGTAACTGATTTGATTTGAAGATGCCCCGATGTATCTATCCTGCTTGATGCCAATTGTCTTTTTTTCTTCCCCTTCCAGCAGGCAGTTCTGGCCAAGCAGGAGACTAAGCAGGATTGCTGCATGAAAACTGAGCTGCTAAGGGAAGGTAATGGCAGTCTACCCAGTGGGTCTGGGGCTCTGCTGCATGCACCCTTCCTGTTATCTCTCCCAGCCCTTTCACTTCGTGAAGTTTACCTAGGATTACAGTATAGATTTTAATCTCTCCCAATCTGATAGTCTTTCTCTCTCTCTCTCTACACACACACACACACACACATACACACACACACACACAGGAAAGAAATATATATTTTCTCTTTCTTTACACCACTTTTTTTTTTTTTTTTTTGACCAGGCTAGCCTCAAAATCATAGAGATCCACCTGCTTCTGCTTTCCTGATTCTGAGATTAAAGGCCTATGTCAACACATCTGGCTAACCCTAGTTTTCATACACATTGAATTGATTATATTCTGCAATGGTTTGGGGTATTTCTGTTTATCTTGCCTGATACGTATTTTTTTTAAACTTTTAACTCTTTCAAATATATTATTTTTTCTTTCTCCAAGTATTTAGTGTTCACTAAGTTTCAGCTCATTTGCTCTTTAGTTTTTCTTCTTCCTCTGTGTAGATTCTTAATCTGTGTCTTTGGGATCTCCATCTTGTGTCTGATCTGCTATTAGTTACATCATGTGATTTTCTTCAGGTAGTAGGTTCTCGTCTCTCTAGGTTTTGCTTAGGTAGACATAGAAAACTGACTTTGTCTTTGCTTCCCCACCTGTATGTTTCCCATTAAGCACTTTACCTGTAACCTCTGAATGCTTTGCCAGCTGACTTTTGTATAAATTGTGCCTTTTTGCATATCTAGTATTTATTGGATGGTAGGTATTTTGGATGATGTTGTGTGTAGATTAAGTATGTTGTCTGGTTATTTTCTTTTAAAGTAGATGTTGAGTTGGTTTGTTTGTGTTTTGCCTGCATGTGTGTCTGTGTGATGGTGTCAGATCTTGTGAGCTGCATGTGGGTGCTGAGATTGAACCCTGATCCTCTGGAAGAGCAACCACTGCCATCTCTTGACTTTGTGGCAGGGAACCTCTTGCCACAATATAGGCATTTTAAACCTGAGAATACATTACCTGTCCATTTAGGGGCTATTTTTTTTTTCTTTTTGTTGTTGTGATACAAGAAATTTGATGCCAGGCATGATAGTATTAGTCCAAGGATATGGGAGGGAGAAGCAAATGGATGTCAATGATTTGAGACTAGCCTGGTCTACATAGTCTAATTTCTTTTTGAAACAATTAAAACAGTTTTTTTTTTTTTTTACTTTATGTGGCTATTTCCTGAATGTATGTTTTTGTACATGTATGTACAGTACCATGGAGACTTGAAGAAGACATTGGCTCCCCTGGGACTAGAGTTACAGATAGTTGTGAGCTGTTCTGTAGGTGTTGGGAGTTGAATCCAGGTCCTCTAGAAACGTTGCTGGAGGCCTTAACTGCCTAGCCTTCTCCCTAGGACATAGTCCACTTTCTTACACTATAACAAAAAAGTTCCTGAATTGTATCATTATCCTTTAAGTCCATATTTTTACACTCTTTATGATGTTTTATGTTTATGCAGTTAGACATGTTTTTTTTGTCTACATTTTCTCTATGAACTTTGAGGTGAAGATCATGCATGGCTTCTACATATCATGGGCTGGGTAAGACTTGCAAGTTGGACTTAAAGTTTGCCCTTAGTTGCACCCAAACAAGCCTGTGGAGAAATGTACCTTTGTCCTCAGAGTGTTGCCTCTGCTGTCCACGCTGCAGATTTAGCTGAGGTCGTGTGGTTCTTCTCTGTGGGAGCTTATTTTCCTTGCCTTTACTAATCATTTTTGGGGTATACTTTACTATTTTTGAAATTTTACATTTTGATATATATGTTAGGTTAAGGTCACAGATTTTTTTTTTTAATACATTAACTGGAACTGATTAAAATCATTGAATTTCTCAGTGTTGGGGGGACTTGACAGCTTTGTTATTTTGTTCCCTGTTCCACAAACATTCTTTCTTAATGTTTTTCTCTGTACATATGCATTAATGTGTATGTGTGTGTGTACTGTTAAAGTATTATAAGTAAATATAAGTATCATGTAGGTATACTTATAAGTATATAATAAATATATATTATAAATATACGTATTGTAAGTATAATGTATAAGTATATATACACATTATAAGTATTATAAGTATAATGTGTATATATATATACATATATACACACACACACATTATAAGTATATTCATATAAAATATATTTCAGGGACTGGAGAGATGGCTCAGAGGTTAAGAGCTCTGACTGCTCTTCCAGAGGTCCTGAGTTCCATTTCCAGCAACCACATGGTGGCTCATAACCATCTATAATGAAATCTGGTGCATCTTCTGGCCTGCAGGTATACCTGCAGACAGAACATTGTATACATAATAAATCTTTAAAAATATATATATATATTTTATTTTTAATCTCTATATATCTATTTATATATATTATAGAAATAGATATTTATATAAAATATATATTTATATTTCTGTAAATAGAAATGGAAATATCATAATATCTCTGTTATGCAGCTGTGGCTGTCCTGGAACTCTCTATATAGACCAGGCTGGCCTTAGCTTCCTGAATTCTAGTATTAAATATGTGTACCACCATGCCTGGCTTTCTTATATTTTTAAGTTAATGTTGGTATAGAGAAATGACATTATTTTTGTAGGGTTTCCTTTTGTTTTTTTGACAGTACTTGGAATCAACACAGGCACTTACGCACTCTGGGTAGGTGCTGTAGTAGTGAGCTGCAGTCCAGCCTTTACTTAATTCTGAATCAAGCGTCTGACTCTGTGCTTGTGTCGTGGTCAGATAAGGTAAAAGCATCCTGTTTCTTCATCACTGCCTTTGCATCTTATCTGGTGCTGTCACCAAACTTTATGTGCAAACATTAGAAGCATTAATGGATATGTATGCTATTTCTGATTACTTGCAATTAATAAAACATTTCTGGTTCAGTATACATTGGCTGGGGAATTTGCTGTATAACCTCCAAGTTAAGGAAATATTTTTACATACTCTGTTTTGCTAAGGGTTTAAAAGGCTATTAATGGTTATTTATTCCTTCAGAAAGGATGCATTGCATGTATTACTCCCTGGCCTTGTTTATGTGTGAGAGTCATAGGAGCGACAGTCTCTGCTGTTGTAGAACTTGCATTCTTGGGAAGGAGAGGTAACTAATATGATAAATGGTAAATCCTGTGTGTAGGTGATAGGTATAGTGCAAAGGAGATCTGAGGCTGTAAAGGGTAAGCCTTTCATTCCTCTGGAGTGCCTCCTGCCTCCAGGGATGTAATCATGAGTGCTTCAGCCACTGGGAAGGTCCTCTTATAGAAGGCTCTCAGTTTCTTATTTTCCTGGACATTATAGAACAGCCAGAGGAGACTGGAGGCATGCTATCTAAAAATATACTGTGTATGATCCCCTCCTTCAAGCTTCTTTTTTTGTGTGTGCTTCTGTGATGTAATCTTCCATTTGAAGCCCTTTAAAAAATTTTAAAGATATTTTGAATTATGTATGTGTATGTGTGTGTAAGGTGGATAAGTGAGCTTAACCCAGAAGCCAAAAGAGGGAATTGAATTCCTTGCATTTAGGGTTAAAAGTAGTTAGGTACTGCCCAGTTGTGGGTTAAAAGTGATTAGGAACTGCCCAGTTGTGAGTTCTGGGAACCATACTTAGGTCCTCTGTAAGAACAATTAGTGCTCCCCACACACCCCCAGACAAGGTTTCTCTGTGTAACAGAGCCCTGGCTGTTCTGACCTGTTCTGAACTTGATTTGTAGACCAGGATGGCCTCAAAGTCAAAGAGATCTGCCTGCCTCTGCCTCCAGTGTGCTGGGATTAAAGGTGTGCACTACCACCTCCTGATATAATAAGTGCTCTTAATCCCTGAAATACCTCAACCTCTGCCTTTTTAAAAAAATTTCCAACATACAGGCTTCCCCCCCTTTCTTTAAATAAATAGACTGACTTCTCAAACGTAACCAAAAATTAATGTTTTAAAAACTTAAATTTGTGCTGGGCGTGGTGGCGTGTGCCTTTAATTCCATCACTGGGGAGGCAGAAGCAGCCAGATCTCTGTGAATTCAATGTCTACAAAGTGAGTCCAGGACAGCCAGGGCTCTGTTACACAAAGAAATCCTGTCTCAAAAAACAACAAAACAACAACCCCCTCCCCAGTTGTGTTTAATTTATAAGAATTTAAATGTTGGTTTTTATATGAGATGAATGAATTTTGTAGACAGGTGTGGTTTTTATTTTTTTGGTTTTGTTTGTTTGGTTTTTTGTGCTGAGAATTGAACCCAGAGCCTTGCATATGTCAGGCAAGAGTTTTCCAACTGAGCTGCACCCCAGAACTGTAGACAGCTGTATGTATGCCAGCCAATGAAATTGTAGTTTATGATGATAGTTACATGGATTGATGAATCCTAGCAGCTATGACACTCCTTCTCTGTTCACAGATACACCTATGGCTGCTGATGAAGATTCCACAGAGAAACAGGCAGGAGAGACTCTCATGGCTGCAGATGGAGAAACAAATGGGTCTTGCGAAAAGAGTGGTGATACCAATCAACCAAATGCACCCAAACATAATCAGGAGAATGCAAGACCTAGCCCACAGGAAGGCACCAACAGAGCATCTCGGATAGCAGAAAATGGGGTTTCAGAAAGAGACACAGAAGTGGGGAAGCAAAACCATGTCACAGCTGAGGACTTCATGCAGACTTCTGTCATTGGCAGCAATGGATATTTCTTAAATAAACCAGCCCTGCAGGGACAGCCCTTGAGGACTTCCAACACGATAGCCTCCTCGCTTCCTGGTCATGCCGCAAAAACTCTCCCTGGAGGGGCCAGTAAATGCAGGACTCCAAGTGCACTTCCTCAGACACCAACCACAGCACCCAGTGTGCCTGGGGAAGGCAGTGCAGACACAGAGGACAGGAAGCCTACAGCCTCGAGCACTGATGTCAGGGTTCACAGGGCACGCAAGACCATGCCGAAGTCCATCCTGGGCCTGGTAATTTTGTCTTTCTTTTTTTCTCCTCCTTTGCATTAATGAAAACAAATAGACTTTCATGCAACAAAAGGAAATGCCAGTTAATGGCAGTAGTCATCAATAGATACTCATTCTATATTCATGAGCAGCAAAGCCTTTTAAGGTTTTCCTGAGTGCTTCTCTTTGTTCTGTGAAGATAGGTCAGGCTCTGTCTATTTTCCCCCCAAGACAGAGTTTCTCTGTATAGCCCTGGCTGTCCTGGAACTCTCTCTGTAGACCAGGCTGATCTGGAACTCACAGAGACCCTCCTGCCTGTGCCTCTGAGTGCTGGGATTAAAGGCGTGTGCCATGGCTGCTTTTTCTCTGCCATTTCTGAGAGGTTTGTCTTGTTCAGCATCACTGAGAGCAAGATGAGCTCTGGGCTTGAGCCCAGAGTGGCACCAGTGCTTCCCGGTTCTGTTCAGCTGGCTGGACTGCTCTGTCTCAGTCTGCTTCGCATGGCATGTATCTGATGTGTGTCTTCAAATGTGCAGTACTGTTACTGTCTTTCCTGATGTGGATTAGCTTGGGTGGATTCTACATTCACAATCACATTCCCTTGTGATTTCTAGTGCCCTCTGTATGCAGACCATTTGCTGTTTTCTCTGTAGCGTTTAGGGTTTTATGCTTGGAACCTTTCCCCAAGACTGCCAGTCTGTGAATTTATGATGTCAGCTCCAGAAACGTGATGTATAATGTATAGTTGTTAATTTCCTTCCCATAAAATTCCTTGTGTGTGAGCACCATGTTTTTTGTGTCTTTGTAGAGTGGTTCCTTGCCTGTTTTCTACTTTCTGCTCTATGCTTTAGCCCTTTATGTTTTATTCTTTATGATGCTGGTTTTAATTGTTTTTTGTTTTGTTTTTTGGTTTTCAAGACAGTATCTCTCTGTGTACTGTGTAGGCCTGGCTGTCCTGGACTCACTACTTAGACCAGACTGGCCTTACACTCACAGAGATCCACCTGCCTCTGCCTCTCTGCCTCTGGAGTGCTGGGATTAAAGGCATGCACCACTATGCCTGGTATTTACAGACAGCTGTGAACTGCCATATGGATGCTGGGATTTGAACCTGGGTCCTTTGGAAGAGCAGTCAGTGCTCTTAACTGCTGAGCGATCTCTCCAGCCCTGATGTTTTTAAATTGTAATGCCTGTATTATTGCACCCCAAATCTCTGGTTAGTCTTTTTAGTTTTTAAAAGAAAGTTATGTATTATATTTATGTTTTGCTTTAGGATAGGGTGTTAACTTAGCACAGGCAGGACCCAGACTCAAATTCCTGATATTCCTACCCTTACCTCCCAAATTCTGGAATTGTGGGTGTGTGCCCCCATGCCCAACTTAAATTTCATTTTGTCCCCTAATATACTGACATATATACACATAAGGAGGTGACTCAGTAATTTGCTGAGCAAGCATGAACATCTGAGTTCAAATCCCCAGTACCTGCATAAAAGCTGAGTGCAGTGTCTCATGCTTTTAATTCTGGTGCCACTGTGGTGGAGACAGGAGAACCCTGGGCTGTGCTGGCTATCCAGGCTAGCTGAATCAGTAAGGTCCTGGTTGTGTTTTGAGACACTCTCAAAAATCAGGTGGAGAAGTGACTAGGGAACAAGATCTAGTGTTATTAATATTTGACAGATAGACAGACAGGCAGGCAGTCCCCCCTCCACATACAGACAGAGACATGAAGATAGATGGATGAACTGATGGATGGGTATAGAGAGAGATTAGAATTCTTCCACAGTCTCTTAGGAATTCTGGTTCCTCAGAAGAGATTTTTCTGGATACAGCAGCTCTTACTCATGTTTATTGTTCCTAGAGTGCTTGTCTTTATCTTGGTGGTACTGGTGCAGATTGCCCAAGTGCTATGCATGTATCCATAGTCGCTGCATGGGTGCAGGGTCGGGCTGCTTGCCACCTGCCAGCCTTGCAGCCCTGCAGTCACCAGGTGTGGTTACCTTGGCCTGGAGGCCCCCAATTCCCAGCTTGGTTAGCTTGGTAAACTGGGGAGTCTTTATGGCCTGGGCGTACAGCTAGCACAGAGGACACCAGGCCATTAATTACCTCTGCTCCGTTTATAAAGTACATGTGACATCTCCCATAAAGATGGATTCTGTCGACTAAGAGACAGTGATCCAGGTAAGGGTCTAGGGAGCCTAAAATAAATACTGAGTCTGGGGAGCCAGGGGTGCCTGACTCTGCAGATAGCATAGATCACCAGACTGTTAACCACATCCATTTTCAGCCTTCTGGATGGAAACAGTTTATACACCTCTTTCATTGAAGAGACAACCCTGTGTGTTTAACATGCCTGACTGTCCTGTGAGCACAAGGACTGTGTGCCTTCACAGCTGCTCATCCACAGGACCCTAGTTTGGTTCCCAGCATCTATATCAGGTGATCCACAGTCAGTCGCCCGTAACTGTAGAGGTAAAATTTTACATGTAACAGAGCTCCAGGAGCTTTGGTGCTTCTTTCTGCCTCAGGCACCTGCATTGATTTCCACATAGCAGATTCAGACTAACACACCTACACAGAACTAATTATAGATCTTTAAGAAAGAAAGAGGGTAGTTTGATGTGGTCATATACACATTTAATCCTAGCACTCAGAGGCAGAAGTGGATGGATGTAATTCTAGGACAGCTGGGGATACATAGACCTTGCCACAAAACCAAACCAAACAAAAACAGAGAGAGGATAAGGAAGGGTGAATATACTCAGAATATATTGTATACATGTATGAAAATGTCATAATGAATCCTATCATATATAATTAAAATATGCTAACAGTAGAGAGAAAAACACTGAGACTGTTAATAATTATAGATTAAAATAGATTAACAAGAAGCTTCAAAAATAGCATTAAGATATACATGTGCTGCTGAGTGTGGTTGGTGCATAGTTTTAATCCCAGCACTCTGGAGGTAGAGTCAGGCAGATCTCTGTGCCTTTTACAGTCTTCTCAATACTAATATTTAAAAAGTTTTAAAATGATACTCTATTTATTCATTTATTGTACCTGAGTGCTTGTATGCATGTACACATGTGCACTGTGTATATCCACATGCCATATCCTGCATGTGGTTCTAGTAAAATGGCAAATTGCAGGACTTGGCCCTGTCCTTTCACAATATGGGTCCTAGGGGTTGATTTTAGGTCATCAGGCTTGGTGGCAAGCTCCATTACTTCCCGAGACATCTTCATTGTTGGGACTACCTGGTTTCTGGTGTTACTTGGTGGTCTATGTCAGTACCATATCATGGTTTAACTTGAATTTTCTAGAACCTGCTAGTGTGATTGTGGCTCTTTTCAGTGCTCATTTGCCAATGCTGTTGTTGATGGAGAAATGTCTTTCATGTTTTTTTACACTTTTTTTTTTTTTTTTTGCAAGACAGCATTTCTCTGTGTAACAGCTCTGGCTGTCCTGGACTCGCTTTGTAGACCAGGTTGGCTTCGAACTCACAGTGATCCACCTGCCTCTGCCTCCCGAGTGCTGGGATTAAAGGTGTGCGCCACCACACCCGGCTTTTTTTACCCTTTTATGATGAAATATTTTGTTAGCTTTACGATTTCTGTTGCTTTAGTTTCTTGCCTTTAAAATACTCAGAGCTGGTTTTCAATCCAGTGGGCAAGCCTTCTACCACTAGGAAATTCTCAGCTCCAGGATTTCTAAGTAAGCCCTTTGTCAGTTATGAGCCATGCTCTAATATCTTTCCCAAAATAGGTCCTGTCTGTGTCTGTTGATGGAGGAGATTTGTTCTTGGTAATGATGAAATTCATTGGTGAGTTCTGACTGCAATGAATTATCATTCTGAGAACTCACACCATTCTGAGTAGACTCCTAAGTAGTTAATGCTAGCAGGTAAAAGATAAGGGGGTATGTCTGTGTGTATGGGGGTGGTCAAGGATAACAGAGTGTGTGGGGTGTGTGTGTGTATTCTTTTTTATAAATGGTATGAGATAAGAAGTCTCCTTTTTTTCTTTGGCCTCTTCCCCTTCCTTATTTTTACTTTTTTTTTTTTCCCGAGACAGGGTTTCTCTGTGTAACAGCTCTGGCTGTCCTGGACTCACTTTGTAGACCAGGCTGGCCTCGAACTCACAGTGATCCGTCTGCCTCTGCCTCCCGAGTGCTGGGATTAAAGGTGTGCGCCACCACGCCCGGCTATTTTTACTTTTTTTTTAACCTCTTCTTTTTTTATTGCTTATTGCCTGCACCCCCACACAAAATACCTTATTATCTAAGCTATGTGACTTTTCTTTCTTTCTCTTTGTGTGTGTGTGTATTTTTTTTAATTTAAGGTATATCTTTCCCTCCAACATCTCCTTTTAGTCCAATAAAAGGTTCTTCTTTTTAATTAGAATTTTTGAGACAGGGTTTCTCTGTATAACAGCCCTGGCTGTCCTGGAACTCACAGAGGTCCACCTGCCTCTGCCTCCCAAGTACTGGGATTAAAGGCATGTGCCACCACGTCTGGCTGGTCTTTTTCTTTATAACAATAAATACAATGCAAAACAATAACAACAATTATAAAAATTATAAGGTATAACATAAATTTTCAATGTCCAATCCATACATATTTGGCAACTGATAATATTCTATTATCTATCTATCTTGATGAGTTTAAAATTTTATACCTAACTCAGTTTCCTTCCTAACTTGCATTACCAACTTAAAAACATCTTCTTAGACCTAGAACATCCTTTTAATTCTTAAATAACTTAAAACTTCACTGTGAGACTATAACTATCTAGTCTTCAGCCGCATCAGGGACCTGAGAAGGATAAATATACCTGAATAAACAGGAAGTACAGAGCAAGCAGCCTCCAAAACTAAGAAATGACAGACAAGTTACTGCCTGGACAGTCCCCAATTTCTCTCTATAACATTGGAGCATCTACCTTCAGCCTTTTGGCCCAGACTCTGACAGCCATTAATTGTAAAGCAGGAATTATGAAGGACTTGCCCACCCTGTCTTGGCGGAGCTAGGCTGATGACTTACCTGCTTTTTAAGTTTAGTCCTTTTTGGACAGCATTCTGTCTGCAGTTGAAGCAAGGGCTTTTTCTTGCCCAGTAACAAGCTTGGCACTAATGCAGCCATCTTCAAATGGAGATTCTTCATTGGTCATCCTCTACTTGAGTGGAATGGGGGGTGCTGTCAGAAGCTGACATGTCTCAATATCAAAACATCTTAAGTTAAGAAAGAAAACATCTTTAAATGCCATATTCTACAGATCTCTTGAGGTTTTTGAAGATCATCTATTTATCTTCATATATTTGAATAGGCAAATACTACTCGTTCCTTAGGAACTTGTTTTCTGATTAACTTAGAAAACATCTGTGTTATACTATACTAGTATCTAACAAAATGACAAGTTTGAATGACTATCAGTTTGCATTTCTTAATTATCCTAAACAGTTTGTGATAGTTGCTATCAAAAGGCCTAGAACTTCACATTGCATTTTTAAGATTACAAAGGTACAATGCCTTAAAAAGACTTAACTTTAATTTTGTATCAATCAATATACAAAGATCTCTATCAATGTGGCCAAATATAAACTTAATTTTTTTATCAATATACAAAGATATGAATAGATTCAATAATCTACCCCCTTTTCTTTATCATTCCTATATCATGTCTTTATCCTCTATTTGTTACTTTTCAAGTCTTTCCTCCCTACATGGGAGAGAAATAAGGATAAAGAAAAGAAAAAAGAGAAATCCCTGGGTCTAACCTCTTTTTTTTTTCCCCTAAAATGTGCATTTTTTTAATTGGCCTGCATGTATATCTGGGTGAGGGTATTGGATCCTGGAACTGGAATTACAGACAGTTGTGAACTGCCACGTGTGTGCTGGGATTTGAACCCGTGTCCTTTGGAAGAGCAGCCAGTGCTCTTAACCTCTGAGCCATCTTTCCAGCCTGGGTCTAACCTCTTAAACCTTGTTTAACAAAACCATTTAATAACTTGTAACCAATCCCCCTAAATAACCACCTATATCTATAACCCATCAAATGACCAAAACCAAAAAGAAAGAAACAAACAAAAAAAATCACCCACCTCACCTTCTGGGAATGGGGCGTCACTCTCTTAAAATTGCTTCCTGTTGATGTGGAATGCAGGAAACCTGTTTGGAGGCCCAAATAAGAATGGAAAAATAGAACCGGGTGTGGTGGCACATGCCTTTAATCCCAGTACTAGGGAGGCAGAGGCAGGTAGATCTTTGTGGGTTCAAGGCCAGTCTGGTCTACAAAAGAATGTCCAGGACAGTCAGGGCTGTTATACAGAGAAACCCTGTCTCGAAAAAATAAAATAAAAAATGAAAAAAAGAATGGAAAAATGGTTAAGCAAGGTACCAGTCTTTTTGTGCTCAGCTATTTAAATGTCCCGGAAAGTTTGTAGTCAGAAGCTCAACTTTGGGTCTTTACCGAAGTCCTGACTGTAACAATCTGTGAGGCTGGACCATCTTAGCTAGTTGTTTTAAAGTTGTTCTTGATGTAGATTTTTGAGGAAACAGCTGTTGAGGCAGTCTGTGAGGCTGGATCATCTGGGCTACTTGTCTTGTCTTCTTTGGTGTCTGATCCCTTTTCTTCAGAAGTTTAAGTTGTCCAGTTGTCCCTGATCTCCTTAAGTGGATGCTTTTAATCTCCTGGCCTTGAACTCTGCATGCTTCTGTGTCCAGTGTATTGGGATTAAAGGTGGATGCCTCTCAAGTGTTGGGATTAACGATGTGCACCATCACCACCTTGTTCATTGTAACTCTAGAATTTAGAAGACAACTAACTATAGTGATCTACCTGTCTCTTAGATTAAAGACATGGATAACACTGCCCTGCTCAAATATTTTATCTTAGCTCCAAATTACTTCAACTCTTAGAGATTTAGAAAACAAGCTTGAACTGTAATAACCCTTAATTTACTCACAACATTTTAAATCTCTTAACTGCATTTTTAATACCAAACAATGAAAATATCCTTTACATATAAAAAGAAAACTTACAGGCTGATATCCAAGAAGGTGTGAGCTATGTGGCAAGCTACAGTCTAACATTCTAACATGAAACTAAAACTATTTTTCATTTCCTGCCAGTAAGGCAAGTATGCCTTTGGTCAATTATCATTTGAAAATGTTGTTTTTTTAATTTTTATTACATTTTTTATGCTTAGTTAACCCTTTTTTAAAAATTATTTCATTTTTTTTTCAAGTTACATCTCGATCACAGTCCCCTCCCCCTCCCTCCCTCCCTCCCTCCATCCCTCCCTTCTTTTTCTTCCTCTCCATCCTCTCTTCCTTAGATGAAGTGGGCCTCCACATATCAAACTCCCTCAGTTGATCAGTTACGTGAACATCAAGAGCTTCCTCTGTATTGGGGCTTGATATGGCACCCAGTCTAGGGTAAACTGTTCCATTAACATGCAACAGGGTCCATGACTTGCTGCTGGGTGGAGTTTTTCATAGGATAGCTATGCTAGGTTCCTGTCTGTCTGGGTCTGTGGGTTGTAGGATGGTTGTCCTGTGCTATATAGTTAATGTCCACTTATAAGAGAATACATACCATGTGTATCTTTCTGGGTCTGAATCAGCTCATTTAGGATGAGCTTTTCTAGTTCCATCCATTTGGCACAAATTGCTTGATTTCCTTGTTTCTGATAGCTGTGTAGTATTCCATTGTGTAGATGTAGCACAGTTTTGTTTGTTTGTTTTTTGTTTTTAAATCTACGGTTGAAGGACATCTGGGTTGTTGCCAGTTTCTGGCTATTACAAATAAAGCTGCTATGAACATCGTTGAGCCAATGTCCTTGTGGTTTGGTGAAGAATCTTTTGGGTATAAGCCCAGGAGGGATATGACTGGGTGTTGAGGCAGAACTATTCTCAGTTTTCTAAAATATCACTGGATTGATCTCCAAAGTGGTTGTACAAATTTGCACACCCACCAGCAATGGAGGAATGTTCCTCTTTTTCCACATCCTCACCAGCATGGGCTGTCTTTTGAGTTTTTGATCTTAACCATTCTGACAGGTGTGAGATGGAATCTCAGAGTCGTTTTGAGTTGCATTTCCCTGATGACCAAGGATGTTGAGCATTTCTTCAAGTGTCTCTCGGCCATTAGAGATTTCTCTTTTGTGAATTCTTGGTTTAGCTCTGTTCCCCATTTTTTTTAATTGGATTATTTGGTGTCTTGATGTTTAATTTCTTGAGTTCTCTATATACTTTAGATATTATCCCTCTATCAGATGTGGGATTGGTGAAGTTTTTTTCCCAATCTGTAGGCTGCTGTTTTGTTCTTGTCGTTTACGTTACAGAAGCTTTTCAGTTTCATAAGGTCCCATTTATTGATTGTTCGTCTTAGAGCCTTGAGCTATTGGTGTTCTGTTCAGGAAGTTGTCCCCATGCCAATGAGTTCAAGGCTTTTCCCCAGTTTCTCTTCTATTAGATTTAGTGTGTCCAGTTTTATGTTGAGGTCTTTGATCCACTTGGACTTAAGTTTTGTGCAGGGTGATAAGTACGGGTTATTTGCATCCTTCTAGATGTTGACATCCAGTTAGGTCAGCACCATTTGTTGAAGATGCTTATCTTTTTCCATTGTATTATTTTGACTTCTTTGTCAAAAATTAAGTGACCGTAGATGTGTGGGTTTATTTCTGGATCTTCAATTTGATTTCATTAATTGTACTTTTTATTTCATTTATTGTCTGTCTGTCTATCAATCTATCTATGAATGACAAGGTCTTTATTCATAGCTCTGGCTCTTCATAGCTCTGGCTCTCCTGAAACTTACTGTGTAGACCAAACTGGTCTCAAAGTCACAGAGAACTATTTGCTTCTGCTGCTTCAGTGCTGGGATTAAAGGAGTATGCCACAATATTCAGCTAGGATGTTCAGATTTAAAAAAAAATTTTTTTTAACCTTTAATTTTATTTTATGTTTATAAATGCAGTGCACACAGAGACCAGAAGAGGGTATTTAATTCCCCTTGGACTGCAGTTAAAAATGGTTATGAGTTACTTTGTGGGTGCTGGGAATCCAATCAGGGTCCTCTGTAGGAGCAGCCATTGCTATTAGTCATTGAACCATCTCTCCAGCCCCTTTCCTTTATTAAAGACAGGGTCTCACTATATAACCCTGACCTAGGTCCACCTGCCTCTTCCTCCCGAGTGCTGGGATAAAAGTCCCGTACCACCACACCTGCCCTATTTCATTTATTTATATGTGGATAACCTGTTCTCAGAAACCATAAATGCTGAAGAAAGCCTTGTTTTTGAATGCCTTACATTACTGAGCAGTTACTTGTGTGCACAATAAAATTTAGTTCAAGCTGAATTATATGTGCTCAAGCTGAAAGATTTGGAGACTATCTCTAAAACATTGGTGAGATTATAGACATAGACAGAAGTGGGGGTTTAGTGGTGTTCAGGTAGCCTGGAGAAAGGGCAGGGCTGTTAAGTACTGGGGGGCTGTTATTGGTATCACAGCTTTGTAGGAAGCTAGACTAAAACCAGTTACGGAAATTGCGAGATTGACCTGACTCTTTCCAACTACTTTTTTAGGTTTTTCAAGACAGGGTTTCTCTGTGTAACAACCCTGGCTGCCCTCACTCTGTAGACCAGGCTGGCTTTGAACTCACAGAGATCCACCTGCCTCTGATTCCCAAGTGCTGGGATTAAAGGCGCGCACCACCGTGCCCGGTTTTCCGACCCCTTTTTAGGGTAAGGCAGCCAAGGAGAGATCTAGCCTCGCTTCCCTGTAGCCCAGTCTGTATCTCCCATGCAACAGTGTTCTAACAAAGCTTCCTCCCTTACCTGTACAGCTGTGGCTTCTTTTTCTTTCTTTGATCTGATTTTTTGTTTTGTTTTGTTTTTCGAGATGGTTTCTGAGTTTCTCTGTGTAGCCCTGGACATCCTGGAGCTTGCTCTGTAGACCAGGATATTCTTGAACTCAGGTTTGACTGCCTCTGCTTCATAAGTGCTCACATTAAAGGTGTGCATCATCATTACCTGGAGAATTTTGGAAGGCTTCTTCTCTAAGTACCTCCAAGCCACTATTCCTCAGCAGTGAAGACTGTATACTACCTTAGACCACCCACCCCTTAGGAAAACTTACAAAAGTAAGGCATTACCTTTGCAGGTCTCCACCCTCCTCCTGTTCTCAGTTGGTACCTGGGATAGAATCATCATTGCAGTTTCAAACGGAGATTAAGTGATCTGTTTTTTAGTGATACATTTAGACTGTGATATCAGCTCTCTCATACCCGATTTAGCCAACGATAGCGAGACTGAGTGTTCTGCTCATGTATTCCAGAGTCAGGTCCTTCTTGGCTAATAATTTAGACTGTGGATTTGTGGACTTTCTGACATCCTCCACCATGGGCTGTCTCTCAGTAAATGGGAATTAATGAGAAACAGAATTGAGATCGCATGTTAGTTTAGGCCCCATCTGCTTCTGCAGTCATTGTAATTACTTGTCTTCACTTTGAAGCATGCAGCCAGCAAAGACCACAGAGAAGTTCAAGACCATAGGGAACCAAAAGAGGACATCAACAGAAACATTTCTGAATGTGGACGACAGCAGCTTTTACCAACCTTCCCAGTCCTCCACCAGTCGCTACCTCAGAACCAATGCTATATGGCCACTACAAAATCCCAGACAGGTAAATGCGGTCAACCTCCATCCCTACTCTAATATGTATCTTGAGCTTGTTGCTGTCCATGTGTGTAATACTGGCCACTTTCGGAGGTAAGTGATAGTTCTGCATTGTACATGATGCTTTATTTTTGTTTTATTACACACTAATTATTTTACTATACTTATGCCTCTACCTCCCTTCCAACCCTTGTTTCTTCCAAGCCCCCAACACTAGGTGGGAGAAAAAGAAGGTTAAAGGGGAAAGGGACGTAGGTTTGTTGAGCTCCTTCCTGTTGACTTGATGGCAACGGGTTCTTTGGGGACAATACCAATCTCAATGGTCAGAAGTCCAGCTTTCCAGCACACACAGCAAACCAGGAAACACAGCAGCAAGACAAACCAGCAGTAGTGCAGGGTAGCACCTTGCACCATGGAGAGCATCAGTGTCTTCCTTCTTTGGAGCCTCCCTTTCATTTCGGGATCTGGCCTTTTTATCCTTCTCCTCGGGATTAAACTTTCTGCATCTGGCTAAGCCATGCCCCTGCTAGTGCCCGAGGCACTTAAAGTTTACAGGTGTGGACAAACTGAAGCAGCCCCACACCTGGAATTAAAACATTCTCATATCGTAAGTGGGTGGGTGTTTTTTTTTTTTTTTTTTTTTTTTTTTTTTTAAGGTTTTTAGAGACAGGGTTTCTCTGTATCCTTGGCTGTCTTGGACTCACTTTGTAGACCAGGCTGGCCTTGAACTCACAGAGATCTGCCTGTCCCTGCCTCCTGAGTGCTGGGATTAAAGGCATGCATCGTCATGCCTGGCTCATAACTGAGTTTTTTAAAGAAACAAAACACTTTTGTCTTTCATTCCTTTTATCCAAAGGCACAGCTAGTTAGGCTAACCCTTTCTAGTGTGTATTTGTTTTATCCTGAACTACTAACATAAGCTGCTAGTTACAGACTTGTATCTCAAAATACTTAATTATTTTTCATAGAGGTAATGGTATAATGTCCCTGAAACAAAGGAAAGTCTTCAAGTAAGAATTGTTTTGTAATTAAAGTCAGGAAATCAATTTTACTTTATATTATTACTTACTGTAGTGCATTGCCCAATTTTTTTGCCTCTTTTTTTTTTTTTATTTCTGAGACAGGGTTTCTCTGTTTAGTCTTGACTGCCCTAGACTCACTTTGTAGACCAGGCTGGCCTCGAACTCACAGAGATCCACCTGCCTCTGCCTCTGCTACTCAAGTGTTGGGCTTAAAGATGTGTGCCACCAGGCCCAGTGCCATTTTCCTATTAATACAAATCAAACAAATTCAGCCTTGGATCCCACAACTACCTGCTTGCTATGTCTTGCTAGTGTCTTTTAATATATACATTCCCAGCCTTCTTTGTCTTTGTGAGGTTGGAAAGCACAATCTAGTTGTTTCATGGAACCTGTCTAATGGGGTTTGCTTAGCGTTTCTTCAGATCTGGTTTGGATTATAAGCCAATTTATAGGCCTGATTTGGTGGCCTTTCATTGTGTTAGGGCTGAACATTGTAAAGTTGCTCTTCCCCTAAAATGTCCTCAGAAGCAGTGGTCCGTCAAGGTCAGACCATTTAATAGTTTTCTTTCTCCATTTCTCCCTTTTTGTCTACTAGTTACCTTTCATCTTTTTTGTTTTTGTTTTTGTTTTTTGAGACAGGATCTCTCTATATAGCATTGGTTAGCCTCGAACTAGCTTTGTAGACCCGGCTGGCCTCGAACTCACAGAGACTCGCATACCTCTGCCACCCAAGAGCTGGGTTTAAAGGTGTGGGCATTACTGCCTGGAGGAGGTACTTCATTTTTCCATCAAGCTCTCCATTTGTATATGTATAAATAGTGTATGTTTGTGTATGTGTGGAGGCTAGAGGTTGGCATTGAGTTTTTTTTTTTTTTTTTTTTTGTTTTTCGAGACAGGGTTTCTCTGTATAACAGCTCTGGCTGTCCTAGACTTGCTTTGTAGACCAGGCTGGCCTTGAACTCACAGAGATCCGCCTGCCTCTGCCTCCCAAAGTGCTGGGATTAAAGGCGAGCGCCACCATGCCCGGTTATTGAATCTTTTTTTCTTTTTCGTTTTTGTTTTTCAAGACAGGGTTTCTCTGTGTAAGAGCTCTGGCTGTCCTTAAACCTGCTTTGTAGACCAGGCTGGCCTTGAACTCAGAGAGATCCACCTGATTCTGCCTCCCAAGTGCTGGGATTAAATGCGTGTGCTACCACGCCCGGCAAGTCTTTTTTTTTTTTCAATTGTCCTCTATCTTTAAAAAATATTTTATTTATATATATGAATGTTTTGCCTACATGTATGTCTGCAACATGTACATACAATACCCACGGAGCCCAGAAGTCGTCGGATCTCAAAAGGAACTGGAGTTACAGATGGCTGTGAGCTGACTTGTTGGTTCTAGGAAACAAATGCACACCCTCTGTGAGAGTGACAAGTACTTTTACTAAGCTATCCCTCCTTTTCCCTCTACCTTATTTTTTGATGTAAAGTCTGTCTCTAAATTTGGAGCCTACTGATTTGGTTAGACTAGCCATCTAGTCTCCTTGGAAGTCATGCCTTCAGTGATCTGAAGCTCTTACTGGGTCTATAAAGAAAGGCTTATCATTTCTTAATAGCACCATGCTAGAGACTGAACCTTTAACACATGACTTTTGGAGATCCTCAAGATCTAAACTGAAACTAAGTGTTTGGTGGGGCAAAGCCTTTAACCCCAGCACTCAGGAAGCCAAGCCACGAAGATTCCAAATTCAAGACCAGCCTGAGGCCTTGTCTCAGAAACAAGTAAACCAAAAAGAAACAAGCCGTAGCACTGTCTTATGAATCTCTAGGCTGTATTCTATTGTTGTTATTTCATTACTTGGCTCACCCTAGGTTTGGCCCATCATGGCACCATAGAGCTGTATATCCCTGATCTTTGGATATGGCCCTTCACTTTCTGAACATCTTGTGGCTGGACTGGATGTCCAGAGCTCATCTTCTCTCCATTTGCTGGCTCACATTGATTGCTTCTAAGCATCTCTCAGGCTTAATTGGGGCATGGTAGTTACCAGGCAGCATCAATTTCTGTCTTCCTACTTCACACTTAAATCTCTGTTACTTGTTTTGAACAATTAACCCTGGAACTTTTCAGAGTTGTATAAAGTTACACTTGTGTATGTAAGGAATGGCAAGGAATGCTAAAAGTCCGGGTTTCTGTTAGCACTATGATTTTTTTTATGGTAAGAGTGTTTTGATTATTTTTTAATAAGAGCTTTTAAAAACAAGATACACTATGTATTCATCAGACCTTCCATTTATTGTTTCTTCTCCTTTCCTTTAGGTGTAGGTACTTATACCCAGTACTTCCAATAGCAGAAGCTAACACTTGAGTGTCAGATATGGCTCATTTCCCCGAGTGACCAACTAGTATCACATTGGTACAGTATATTGATGCCATTATGCTGGTTGGACTAAATGAGCAGGAGGTAGCAACCACTCTAGACTTACAGTTAACACGTGTGCTCCTCACAGGATGGGAAACAAACCCAACAAAATTCAAGGGCCTTCTACCTCAGTGACATTCTTAGGAGTGCAGTGGTGGGGGCAACATGCAGAGATATTCTCTAAGGTGAAGGGTCAGTCACTGCACCCAGTCCCTCCCAGCACCACGTTTGTGTGAATGGTTTAACTGAAGTATTTGTCAAAAGAGAAGTTTGAGATGTCTTTGCTTAGTGTTGATGAAAGGATTTTAAGGCTCCGAGAAATTGCAATGCTAGAGTTAGTACACTGTTTAAAACCACATCCTCCACAATGGGAAGGCCCTGAAGACAAGTCCTTCTTCACTAATCCTGTAAGACACAAAATGGCAAGAGAGGCACCAGCACATTGAAGAGCCGTGTTGCCCTTTTTCTTGTGCCAGACCTTAGGGTTGGAGATGCTGCTGCTCAGTTGGATGAATTAAATGCAGTGGGTTTAACTGTGCCCTGAGGTAGCGGGGCCAGGGGACAGCAGTGAATCTCCAGAGGCAAAGTGAACATAGTTATTGTGATGGGCACAGCACAGACAAAACAATGTCTGGCTGTTAGGACAGGCAAGGTGAACTTTATGGTGGCATGACTCACCTGGGGCTTTGGTACTGGCTAATCAGCGCTGGTGTTTCCAGGCATGAAATAGATAAGAAGCCTACTGAATATTTGTTTGATCTGTATAAGTGAAAAAAAATCCTCAAACAAATAAAGGAAAGGATGGATACATTGGATCACAGCAGAAGTGAATCTCGACCCGTGAACCAATTTCCAGACTTGAGCTAGTTTGCAGAACTCAAACTCTGTGAATGAATGGACACCCATGTTCCCTTGAGGAAGGACCTTGATAAATTACCTACAAATTTTACTGATAGTCTATCTCCAGTTTTTCCCCAGAGGGACCTATGGCCTTTTACAAGAGTAACTATACGCTGGGGGAAAGGGTAATAATCAGACTCTCTGGGGTCTATTGGATATTGGTTCTGAATTGATGCTGATTCTGAATTGATGCTGATCTATTATCAAATGGAAGTGACTTGGCCCAAGCAGGTCCTGAAGGCACAAGCAAGTTACAAGAAGTTGCTCAAAAGCCTATGGTTTGAATTCCTGTTACAATGCTGTTTGCTGCAAAGTATGCCAAATGGGTGTCCCCTATGTTTGGTTGTCTGAGGAAGAGAAGACTAGGGCCTGGTTTATTGATGGTTCTGCACATTATGCAGGTATCTCCCAAATGTGCACATCTGCAACATTATAACTCTTTTGTAGGACAACTCTGAAAGACACTGACATAGGGAAATCTTCACAGTCGGTGGTACTTTCTGTGGTACATGGGATATACATTTTGTTTGGAAGGAGAAATAGCCAGATGTGTGATTGTTCACTGATTCATGGGCTATAGCCAATGGATTGTCAGACTGGTTAGAGAAAGACCATGGAAAGACTTAGAAAGACCATGCTTGGAAATTTGTGAGAAAGACATCTGGGGAAGAAGTATGTGATAGATCTCTCCAAATGGGTGAAGGGTGTGAAGTTATTTGTGTTCACATTTGCATGTGTGCCATGTAAATGCTCATCAAACTGAGGCAACTTCAGCTGAGGAAGAGTTCAGATCTATGGACAGTCAGACCAGACTCTTTCCCCAGCCATCCTTATCATTGTCCATTGGGGCCATAAACAAAGTAGCCATGGTGGCAGAGACGGGGTTATGCATGAGCTTGACAACATCGACTTCCACTCAACCAACACTGACCTAGCTACAGCTGCTGCTAAGTGCTCTATCTGCTGACAGCAAAGACCCAACACTGAGCCGCAGATATGGCACCATTTCCCAGGGTGACCAGCCATTGACCTGGTATTATGTTGACTATATTGGACTTCTGCTGTGCAACAAACAATGCTTTGTCCTTGCTGGAGGAGATGCTTATTCTCCTTATAGATTTGCCTTACATACATGTAATGCTTCTGCCAAAACCTCCATCTGTGAACTTACAGAAGCCTTATCCACCATCATGACTTTCGATACAGTACTGTTTCTGACCAAGGAATTCACTTCACAGCCAGAGTAGTGTGATACTGGTCCCATGATCATGAATCTACTGTTCTGACCATGTTCCCTATCATCCTGAAACAGCTGGCCTGATAGAAAAATTGAATGGCCTTTTATTGTTTTACAAAGCTAAAATGGGGTTGGAGAGATGGCTCAGCAGTTAAGAGCAGTGGCTGTTCTTCCAAAGGACCTTGGTTCAAATCCCAGCACCCACATGGCAGTTCACAGCTGTCTGTAATGGCCGGGCGTGGTGGTGCACGCCTTTAATTCCAGTGCTTGGGAGGCAGAGGCAGGTGGATCTCTGCGAGATCAAGGCCAGCCAGGGCTGTTACACAGAGAAAACCTGTCTCTGGGGGGGAAAAAGCTAAAATATCCCAATCATACTATTTTACCAATGAAGATTCAGGATCCAGATGCTGGGTTGAAAACTTGGTAGTTTAGAGAGGGAGAGAAAGCACCCAGCTAGCTGATGTTCCTACTCCAGCATAGCTAAAAGCCCAAAGCTAAAAAACTGATGCTTCTCCACGATGTCTTAAAAAAGCCTCCTCTCAGTGTCCCTCCTTTCTGTTTAACCCTTGTCAGCTGGTTTCCTGCTCCCCATCTTGACCTAGGGTGCTAGGGCAGAGCCACACCCCAAGCACTTGTTTACAGTAAACTGAAAGCACTGGGATTAAAGGCTGAGCCGTCCCACAGTTATTAACAGGGTTTACAGTTCAAAATCTTGGGGTTTGCAATGGCATCAATTATTCTGCAACACTGCATCAATTACACAACCTGGAGGGGTGGGGCAGGGTTCTCCAGAAAGCAGTATATGCTTTGAATCAGCATCCAGTGCATGCTATGATTTCTCTTATAGTGAGGATCCACGAGGTCTAGGAATCAAGGGGTAGAAAAGGGAATAGTTCCACTCACTATCACCCTAGTGATCCATTAGAAAAAGTTTTGCTTCTCTTTCCCAGGACCTTAAGTTTTGCTACCTTAGAAGTTTGGTTCCAGACGGAGGAGTGCTCCTGACTCACAACAAATATTCCACTGAACTGGAAACTCAGACTTCCCCTTGGCCACTTTGGGCTTCTGATTTACTTAAGGGAATAGGTCAAGAAAGGAATAACCGTGTTGGGAGTTGTGATTGATCCAGATTAGCAAGGGGAAATTGGATTGCTTCTCCATAGTGGAGGTAAGAGAGATTATGAGTGGCGTGCAGGAGATCCTTTAAGGTCACCTCGTGGTATTACTGTGTCCTGTGATGAAAGTCCATGGGAAACTACAACAGCCTAATCTAGGCAGGATCATCAAGGATACAGACCCTGCAGGAATGAAGGTTTGGGTCACTCCTCCAAGAAAAGAGCCAAGACTTGCTAAGGCGCCTACTGAGGGCACGGTAAATACAGAATGGGTTGTAGGGAAAAGTGGACATAAATACCAGCTAAGACTATGTGACCAGTTGCAGTATGAGGATTTTAATGACCTGATTATTTCTGTTGTATTTTACTAAGAATGTGTTTGTAGAGATATTTTTTCCTCAGTTTCTGAATCATGTAACGTAACCTCAAGTAGAATATCAGTTGTACTGATATTTAACATATTTAAGTTTGAGATACTAAAAGAATGTTCCTCGAGGCACATTGGCACCTATCCTAAATTTATAATGGTATTTTAAGTTGTAGAAGGAATAATTATATCATGTTAAGCATAATTATTACCTAGTTATTGTTTTCATTTGTAAATTAAGTGTGACATATTGTCACGTCCCCCTCGACCAGCAAGGATGACGCAACTCGCAAAAGCTCTTCTCCAGCAGTTTATTCAGGTCCCTTGAAAACAGTCTTCCGAATGCCCGGGCAGACCCAACCCCATAGGCTAAATACTATATGAACAGCCAATCAAGTAAAGCCACGTGGTGCTATCTTAGAGGCCCACGTATGCGGAAGCAAGCCAGATCAGCGGTCTTTGCCAAATATGGACTTGTTTACCACTGAGAGCGCTCACCGTTGGGCTGGTGGAAGGCGGAAACCGGCGCCATCTTTAAGGCACGGCACATCGCAGCTCTCTACACAGTTCCTTTTTTTTTTTTTTAAGTTGGTAGAAGTCCCTGGAAAGGCTACGTAATCCCCATATCTGCGGATCTCATGGTGGGCCTGAGCCTGTAGGAGGGCGATGCTCAAACTCTTACCCGTCTCTGGGTCAGCCTCCCCACTCGGGACTGCCCTGTCTTAGGTGGCTGAGACTCACCCGTCTACTCCGTCACTGACTTGCCAGACCCTAATATCCGTGGAACGAATACCTCAGTGGACAGGGACTATGCTTAGTGAAGATTTACTTCACGGCAGTGAGCCATGCCTGAGGGGACTGGCCCGCCTCAATGGCGACAAGGGCTTGTATAATCATGGCTGCATTACGCTTTTGTGTGGCTCTCATTTTGTAGATGCACCATAGGCAAACCAGACAGGCTAGTATCATCAGTATCGCCAAAGAGCCTACGCCCGCCCACTCCTTAAGATGATCCATAGCCGTCTGTATCCAGGAAGTCAAGCCAGTAGCCAGGCTCAGATCCACCCGAGTGGAATTGATGTGGACGATTGTCGCTCTCAGCTCTCTCATCAAACTTTCAAATTCAGCCGACCAATCCTGTAAGAGGAACTTTGACAATTGTCTAGACAAATTAGCAGCCTTTGTAAAATTTTGATACTGCACGGAAGTAACACACAAACCTTGCATTTTCCACTCACACCCCAATTGTGCTAGTTGCCAAAGAGAATCAATCTGTTCTTGTATTAAATCTATGCGTTGATTAACTATCATAAGGCCTCCTTTGAGATGAGAATTCATAGAGGTCTGAGTATCCAATGCCTGTGCTACAGTGGCTGAGATGTTATTCAAGGCATTGGCAGTCTGTATAGAACCAGACAAGGCAATAGCTGAGGCAGTAGCTCCCACAGCAGCAATAGTGATGGCAGTAACAGTAGCTGCAGTGATGCCAAAATCTCTTCCAAACCTGAATAGCATCATGGTATTAGGGGCCTCCACAGGAACTGGTACATATCGAGGCATTCTAGTCACCACAGCCACAGGAAAGGCCGTGGCATTCCAGCATAGGGCATAAAAACATGTGCCCGGAGTGCATACTAACTTTTCTTCACCCAAGGATGCACTCCCATTACCTACAATCCACAGAGAAGGAGGCCAGAGACATACTGGCGAAGCTGAAAAGGTCTTATTGCGGTAAGAATGAAACAAAGATTTCCAAGTACCAGAGCCACTACCGCTAGAAAAATCCAGATTGGTAGCGGACCCTAGGGAAAAACTACCTCTTTGATAAATTCCTCCCTCAAGCATAATGCAACTTCCATTTACCCCACACAAAAGCCACAAATCAAAAGGATTGGTGGCAGTCTGCTGAGGATCCCTAGTAGATATATCAAGCATTCCTGTACAAGACTTATTCACTATATTACTAATCATGGGGCTAAAGGAAAAATAATCTTGTTGAACCCAAACTGCTCTGCGCTCCTGACATCCAGTCCAGGGAAAAGGTCCTTCCTCTCCTGTGGATCCTCTACAAAAAGGTGCCCAGCGTGGCTGTCTAGCCTCCAAGGCAGCAAAGGCTTGCACCAGCATGGCATTACTTTTCCTCTGTGAAATCCTCATCTTACAGATACACCATAGGGCAATGAAACTGACTAGGAAGAACATGCCTCCTAGGGCACCCATTCCCGCCCATTCCTTCAGATGAATAATGGCTCAGAGGATCCATGTTGACAGTCCTTCAGCAACAGAGACATTAACCCGGGTGAAATTCACATGCACGATGGCAGTTCTCAGATTCTGCATCAGCTTATCAAACTCGCCAGACCAATTTTCCTGTAAGATACTGAGAGAGTTGCTTAGACAAATTTGCAGCTACAGTATAATTTTGATATGGCACAGAGGTCACACACAAACCAGTCATTTTCCACTCACAGCCAATCTAGGCCACCTGCCACAATACATCCAAGGCCATGGCTACATTGGCTGACAAATTATTCAAGGTAGCGGCAGTCTGCACTGAGGCATCCAGGCTTCTAACCCCTTGTTCTTATAAGGGGTGATAGCTGCTTTACACTCCTCTGTACATTGCTCATACACAAGTTGTTTAATTAAGGGCATTGCCAAATCAGGGTCTCCAAATACCCTTCCAGCTGCTTCAACCATTCTAGCCATGAAGTCTGAGAAAGGCTCCAGGGGATCCTGAATAACCTTGGTTAGATTGCCATTCACTTTCCCTTTGTTAGGCAATGATTTCCAAGCTCTGGTTGCGATTAAATTGATTTGCTCAAACACCTGAGCCGGATACCCAGTTTGTTGTTGAGCAAATCGACCTTGCCCAAGAAGCATGTCCACATCCCAGGCTGGGTTTCCTGCTGCACAATTAGCAGCAGCTTGTTCATTAGCAAACTCAATCAAGAAAGCCTTCCAATCTAAATACTGCCCAGAGGACAAGCAGGCACGTGCCAGGCTCCTCCAGTCACTAGGAGTCATGTAATAACGATGAAGAGCTTCCACCTGAGCTACAGTGCCTTTGCTAACATTTTCAGACTCTGAGCTATCTTCTTCCGAAGTATCTTTCCCAGATTTGACCGAGCGCTCCTCTTTTAACTGCTCTAATGCCTCTTGTCCCTTTTCCACGGCCTTGCAATATCTCTGATCTTCTAAACAACTATGAACAAGTCTCCAAATAGGCCGTGCTCCACCCTGCAATGTACCTTGCTCCCAGGCAAAATCTAGATCTCTCCCAAGCTTATCCCAGCAACTGATAAAGGCCAGCAAGGCTAGCATTCGCTCCATTTCTGTGAGGCACTCTCTGCTTTCCTCACCTTGCTCTGCCAGTTGTGTCTTCTACTCGTCCGAATCACGGAACTTTATTGCTCCCTCCCGGAGACCTTATTGCCTCTTTACCGAGGTCCTTATTGCTCCCAGACCTTATTGCCTCTTTACCGAGGTCCTTTTTGCTCCCAGACCTTATTGCCTCTTTACCGAGGTCCTTATTGCTCCCTCCGGAGACCTTATAGTTCGCAATTTCCGTGAAACTTTGCCTTTAGTTCGCAACTTCCCGCGAAACTTTACCTTTAGTTCTCAATTTCCGCGAAACTTTACCTTTAGTTCGCAATTTCCGCGAAACTTTATTGTCCCAATTTATCCCAGGAACTTACCAGTGCACTGCCCCTGACTGCAGGAGTTCTGAGTCTTTTCTGGGTCCCCGCACGGGCCACCACTTGTCGCGTCCCCCTCGACCAGCAAGGATGACGCAACTCGCAAAAGCTCTTCTCCAGCAGTTTATTCAGGTCCCTTGAAAACAGTCTTCCGAATGCCCGGGCAGACCCAACCCACAGGCTAAATACTATATGAACAGCCAATCAAGTAAAGCCACGTGGTGCTATCTTAGAGGCCCACGTATGCGGAAGCAAGCCAGATCAGCGGTCTTTGCCAAATATGGACTTGTTTACCACTGAGAGTGCTCACCGTCGGGCTGGTGGAAGGCGGAAACCGGCGCCATCTTTAAGGCGCGGCACATCGCAGCTCTCTACAACATATGGAGATGTGATTCTGTGTCTGACAAGGGGTGGGTGGATTTGTGATGGCTAGTCTTGGTTGTCAGCTTGGCTACATTCAGAATTAACTGAAATCTAAATGGGTGAGCATAGCTGTGAGGGATTTCTTTTTCCTAATTAAATCTTTTGAAGTGGGTAGACCCACATCTAATCCAGATCTTTTCAGGTGGGAAGATATACTTTGATAGCTACAGCCTATATAAAGGACATGGAAGAAAGAAGCTTTCTTTTCCTGCTTGCTCTTAATCTTGATGTCAAGTTCATTCCTTCATTGGTATTAGAGTATGTTTAGTCTTAGTCTTCTGGACTGAGGTTGTTGTTGTTGGGTTTTTTGTTTTTTTTTTTTTGTTTTTTTTTTTTGAGACAGGTTTTCTCTGTGTAGCCGTGGCTGTCCTGGAACTCACTCTGTAGATCAGGCTGGCCTCGAACTCGCAGAGATCCAACTGCCTCTACCTCTGGGATTAAAGATGTGAGCCACCACACCTGGAGTAAGCTATTCTAATGAATTCCATATATATATGTTCTGTTCCCCTAGAGAACCCTGACTAATACAACACCAAAAGTACAAGCAACCAGAGAAGAAAAAAATTGTATAATGATAGATTAAATTTTGAAAATTAAAAAGTTCAGTCTCTGTCTCTCATTAGGAAGCCCCCAATTAAATGCTTTTTTAATGTGCTACCTTGGGTCATGGCATCCCCTCACAGCAATAGTAACTATAACTAAGGCATGTTTTTTGCTATATATTTCTTAAACCCAACCCTGAAAAGAACTAATTCCAAAGATCAATTGGGGTTTCCAGCC
Organism: Lophiomys imhausi; assembly: GCA_907164525.1. Taxonomy (NCBI): domain Eukaryota; kingdom Metazoa; phylum Chordata; class Mammalia; order Rodentia; family Muridae; genus Lophiomys; species Lophiomys imhausi. The sequence goes on from CAJQZJ010031933.1 coordinate 10,575,562, forward strand.
TTACGTGGACATTGGGTTATTGTTGCGCTGTAGTGGAACCTTCAGGGAGGAACTCCCCTGCAGTGTGTGGCCTGCCATTTTTGGACACTCATAGATGGGAAGTTCTGCATCTGCCTATGCCCTGGATGTGTGGGCTCTGTGTGGTTTGATGGGGGCCAGAGAGGCCTGGAGCTTCCATGGCTTGCTAGACAGACAAGAGGAAGTCAGAGTTGACTCAGTACTTTGTGCCTTCTGCTTCCAAGGGTAAGGCCAGCCTGGCAGAGCTGATCTGAGGCAGTAAATCACTTGAAGGTTATAGCAGCAGCTATGGTAGTCTTAGGAAGAGTGTTTTCCTGTGCATCTAACTGCTTTTTTTCTCCCCTCACTTTTTGTTTATTTTCTGGAACCTGGAACCAACTTGCCTTAGTTACTTTTTTGTTGCTATGGCACAATCCCATGATCAGGCGACTTATAGAAGTTAGAGTTTATTTTGGGCCTGCAGTTTCTGTCATGATAGGAAGCATGGTGATATGCAGGGATGACACTGGAGTAGCTGGCAGCTCACATCCATCTTCCTGCCTGCCCTCCTCCAGTTTCTCCTCTTTCTCCTTTTCTTCCTTAAAACATAACAAAACAAAACCAAAAAACTTTATTATTGTGTATAAAAACATTATTAAAAAAAGACTTTATTATTGTGTATACATGGTGTGGAGAGTGCCTGGCATGCCCTAGTGTGCACATGGAGGCCAAAGGAAAACTTGGTTGAATTGGTTTTCACCTTTCTCTTTTGCCTGGGTTCTGGACATCAGGCTTCCAGAGCAAGCACTTTACCTGTTAGCTGTCTTGCCAGCCATGCCCCCATCCCAGCACCACACTGACTGCTCTCTAGCACCCTAACCTTTCTGTTACCCTTGCCTGCTTGTGTGTTCCTTGCTGATCTGTGTTGAAGTGTCTTGGAAGTCTGGCTAGTGGAATGAGTCCTTTGCTGGGTGTGTTAGTTACTTTTCTATTGCTGTTACACAATACCATGACCAAAGTTACTTATAGAACTTAGAGTTTATTTTAGGACTTACGGTTCCTACCGTGACAGGCAGGAAATATATAGGAGTAGCTGAGAACTCACAACCTGATCCACAAACAAGAGCAGAGAGCAAGTACTGAGGGTGGCTGGGGGCTTTTGAAACCTAGGGCTTGCCCCTACTGACAGATCTCATCCAACAGAGTCATGCATCTTTGTTTTTGTTTTTTGAGACAGGGTTTTTCTGTCTAGATTCTGTGTAGCCCTGACTGTTTTAGATTTGCTTTGTAGACGAGGCTGGTCTCAAACTCAACAGAGATCTACCTACTTGCCTCTGCCTCCTGAGTGCTGGGATTAAAGTGTTGAGATTAAAGACATTTGCCACCATACCTGACCTAAAGTCACATCTCTTAATCCTTCTCAAATTGCCACTGACTGGGGACCAAGTATTCAAATGCCTGATATTTATGGGTGACAACTCATTCAATCCATCACACTAGGGTTCTTGTTTTAATGCTCTGTGTACCAGACACCATCCCTTGAGTCTTTTGTAAGTTGCCAGTGTTCATATGATTTTCCTCTCCTGGCTCTTGCTGTTCTTGTTCCCAGTTATCTGACTCTGCTCTAGACCCACCACCTGGATATTGTGAAGGCCTCTCCTGGAATTTGACAGCACCCCCCTTTTTTCCTCTTAGCCACTTGTTCATATATGCCCAGGTGCTTAATAGATCCTGTTGATGAACAGATGCAGTGCTCTGGTCTGTTATATTAATTATCATGGGTGACTGATGAGTTAACAAAAAAAAGTCACTACTGAAAAGATAAGACACTACTGAGAAGATGCTTTTGGTTATCCCTCTGTCCATGAGAAGGATTGGTTCCCTGTAGTCCTTAATTGATATGGAATTTGAACAGAAAATTTTTATTTAAAACATTTATATTTGTTAATGCTTAATCACCACTTATAAAACACCTATAATCTAGAATATCTAATACCTATAAACGCTTGATACCTAAGAACACCCAACCAATATTATTTTAACCCTCTTAAAAGGATATTAGGCCACGGGTCCTCAGGTCACCTTGGTTTGTAGTCAGTCTTCTCTCTGCAGGCGCACTTATATAGTAATTGGCAGCTGGCTATGGCAGTCACGGTAGGCAGTCCTAGCTTCAGCTTCAGTTTGAGGATTTTTCAGGACTAACTTCACAGGTTCATGCAGTCAGCTTATTTTAACCATTAGCTTGTGGCTAGCTTATGAGGCCAGCCTGTTTTATCTGCTAAACTTGAGGTCAGCTTCCTGTGTCAGCTGAGACCCACTTTCATAGTCTCCTCAGCGAATGCATATCCCACTACCTAGTTTTTCTCACCGCTGCCTCTGAATCCCACCCGCTTCACTCACTCTTCCAGTGCTCTTGGGCCCCTGGATGGATTTCTTTAGTGCCCAATTTTCAAAACCTCTCTCTCAGTAGGTTAGGTTGGTTTATGGGATTTGCCTCAAGATATTTTGGTCTAATGGCTGATGAAACTTGCTTCATTTCTCCAGCATGTGCTTCTGTCTTCTTCACCATGGGGACAAAAGAGAGTCACTTAAAGCCCCCAAGTTTATATAGGGCATCATCTCGTGGTCTTCCAAAATGTCCCGTAGACTCTTGAACTCTCTTGAAGAAGCTTGAAATTCCTGAGCTTTTGTGGCTATGTAGCCATGCCTCCACCTGGCGCCCTTTGAAAGCCTCAGTCCAATCTGGGTTCCGCCCATCTCATAAGGTTATTAGAAGCTAAAACAATGCCAAGCCATAAACCCTGGGTTTTTTTAAAAACATTTTTTAAAGGATTTATTTATTATGTATACAGTATTCTGTCTGCATGTATGCCTGCAGGCCAGAAGGGGGCACCAGATCTCATTATAGATGGTTGTAGGCCACCATGTGGTTGCTGGGAATTGAACTCAGGACCTCTGGAAGAGCAGCGACTATTCTTAACCGCTGAGCCATCTCTCCAGCCCTAAACCCTGTTTTTAGTCCATATGCTGCCATGCCAAATGCCCACAGGTGACAGCCTGATCTTCATACTCTTGAAGAATCCTTACTAATTCTAACCTATTACAAGAGTTGTTGGCCGTAGAGATGGTGCTGCAAACATTGTCTCCTGACCCACCTGTTTTAGATGGTTCATGCTTGTGGATGTTTTCCTTTGCTGTAGAATTAAAACATGTACTTTTATCCAGGCTTCCAGTTGGTTACTCTATGCTACAGTGATGATCTTTGACTTGGAATTAAAATCCTGCAGAGACTCTCCTTACGTAAAGTCTTCATCCTTGTGCTGCTTTTTTCAGAAGGGTCTAGAGTTCCTGAGAACCCCTCTCTATTTTCTTGTTTCCACCTCTTGTTTAAAAAAAAAAATTACTTCAGGCCCCCAAATCCTACTGTTAAAGGACATACAGAAAAGCCACCTATAAGTGACATCTCTGTATCCTGGGAAGACTACTTGGGCTCACTCCATAGTGAATGGTCTTCCTTCTCCTTCCTGGTGCATACATGCTCCTTTCCGGCATATGATGAAGGGAGAGAACTTCTTGGGCCAGAGCTTCCTGTGTTCAGGCCATGGAGATGATTAGTAGGCAGGTTAATGCCTTGTTTCTGATGATTTGTGCTTTTCCTGGTCGTCTTAGAAGTGTTTCAGTTTTCTTCTCTTTGATTTTCCCTAGTAAGGAATTCCTGTTATACTCTTGTGTTTATGGTGCCTATAGAAATGTGTCTAAATAGGGTTTGCTGATGATTTTAGTGATAAATTTTATAGCCTGTCTCTTACCTCTAAAAACATTTGAATGGTATTTCTTTTCCTTTCTTGTCCCCTTTTGACTTTTTTTTTTTTTAGCTTGCTTGCCTTTTGTTTTAGCAGCTGCAGTATCTCGGAAGAAAAAACGAAGAATGGGAACCTATAGCTTAGTTCCCAAGAAAAAGACCAAAGTGTTAAAGCAGAGGACAGTGATTGAGATGTTTAAGAGCATAACTCATTCCACTGTGGGTGCCAAGGTAAGAGGGTGTGGGAATTGTTTGCCACATATTCTTGGAAATGTGTTCCTGTTTCCAACGTCTTTTTGGCCAAAAGAACATCTTGTTGAAGTTGTTATTAATTTAATGACCTTAATCAGCACGGCAGGTGAGTTCTTGAGCTCCTCTGGTGTAACATAGCCTCATGTGGGCTTGTTGAAGCACCCCCCCCACACACACACTCCAAGAGTCCTTCCTGCTGGGTTCTTCTCCAGGGAGCAGTTGCCATTGTGTCCCTGGTGTGGCAGACTTTTGCATCTCTGTCATGTGAGTTCATAGTGAGCTGAGCTTCTCTGTGCTGGGCTGCGGCACCTCTGAGGACTCTGCATGCTGTGTTCCAGGGTGAGAAGGCCTTAGATGACAGTGCCCTGCATGTAAATGGGGAGAGCTTGGACATGGACTCAGAAGAGGAAGACTCGGATGAGCTGGAAGATGAGGAGGATCATGGAGCTGAGCAGGCTGCTGCATTTCCCACTGAGGACAGCAGGACTTCTAAAGAGAGCATGTCTGAGACTGACCGTGCTGCGAAGGTAGGTCTCCATTTCCCCAGGTGTTGGCACTAGTGAATGAAACCATGAAGTTGACTGAAGGTCCTGTCTTAGGGGCAGTGCTCTGGGAACTGTTACGTACTGGTGAATTTTTTTCTTGCTTTTTATTTAACATTTACAAAAAATTAAGTACCTGGGCATGGTAGCACATGCTTTTAATACCAGCACTCAAGAGGCAGAGACAGGTGGAGCGCTGAGCTCGAAGCCAGCCTGGCCTCTCTATATAGTGAGTTTAAGAGCTGCCAGAAATACACAGTGAGACTCCATCTCCAGAAAAAGAAAAAAAATTAAATATGAGTCAACAAAAGAATCAAGAAACAAAAGGCAAACCAAAAAGAAAATGTGAAAAACAAAACAAAAAGGCCGAACAGTGGTGGCACACGCCTTAATATCAGGACTTGGGAGGTGGAGGCAGGTGGGTCTCTGTGAGTTCAAGGCCAACCTGGTCTACATAGTGAGTTCCAGGACAGCCAGGGCTACACAGAGAAACCCTGTCTCAAAAAACTAAAAAACAAAAAAGAAAGAGAAGGAAATTGATTCGTGGAAAACAGAAAAACAGAATAAGAGGCTAGAGTAAATCTCATTGAGTCAGTAGCAGTTTTGTTTTGTGAGCTATTTTGAAGAGCAACGATAGAGAAAAGGCACTGTGGCTCATTCTTAGGCAACATTCCCATAAAATCCCTAATATTAGTCAAATACAGCAATGTGGTAAAATAGTAATGACTAGAAAAGATTGATTAAGAATTCCTCAGATTTCCTAACTGGGATTTACTAAATTAACAAAGAAAAGCTACAGAGTATATGTCCCCCCATCCCCACCCCATCAGGGTCTCTTTGTGTAGCCTTGGTTGTCCTGGAACTCAATATGTGGATTCCCCCTGCCTCTGCCTCCCGAATGCTGGGATTAAAGGCGTGCA
>CAJQZJ010031933.1:10581084-10592335 GCA_907164525.1 Lophiomys imhausi
GTTACAGTCCAAGATCCCATCTATATATAACTAAATAGATAAGAAGTGCGTCCTGCCTGAGTGTCAGCGCTAAATTGTTGGCTTAGCTTTGTTCTTTCCTGCTTGGTTTTCCCCTTGTGTTACAGCTTATCTCACCCACTGTGTTGGAGCTTGGTTCATTTCCTTCTTGTAGAATCTAGGTGGCCTGGGGAATCTCTGAAACAGCTTAAAGAGATCTGTAAAACTAACTATTATAGTGTGCTGAGATGTTGTCTGCCTCGTGTTCTTGGAGAGTTACTTGTGTTGCTGTCTTTGCATTGGTGCCTAATTAACTGTTCTTCTAATTTGAGCATTCTCTTTATTTTTTTATTTTTTGAGAGAGGGTTTCTCTGTGTATCCTTGGCTGTTCTGGACTCACTTTGTAGACCAGGCTGACCTTGAACTCACAGAGATCCACCTGCCTCAATTTGAGCATTCTCAATCTGAAACTCCTGGAATAAATATCAGTAGGCAAATTAACGGAAGTGCCTCATAGTTTTTAGTAATCCTTTTAGAGAATATAGGAATCCTTAGGCTCTGTGCTTGAGTATGATCTTGATATAGTGTTCCTTTATGGGATTCTATCCATACCACTCTCTATGGACACTCTGTATAAGGCTGTTTGATATGACAGTCCCACTAGTATCCTTTGTACAGGTGATCTCTTGATACAAACTGGCAGTAAGTCACTGTTCCTGTTGATCTACAGACACTACTAGACAGGTATGAAGAGGGTTGTAGGGATTTATATCCCTGTCAGCTGCTTCTGAGTACCCTGTCTCCTTGTGCTGGCTTGCCAGTCTTGCCACTGCTCATGCAGTGGATACATAGTGGTAGAACATTATAGTTTTAATGTACATTTTCCTGCTTTCTAGAATATTGAATACTGTTCTTTATGTTTGTTTTCCATTTGGATGCTGACTTTCTATTGCTGTGAAGTTACACCATGACCATGACAACTCTTATTAAAGCAAATATTTAATTGGGGCTTGCTTACAGTTTCAGAGGGTGAGGAGCATGGCAGCGCTGGTGCTGGAGAAGGAGCTGAGAGTTCTATATCTGGATCCACAAGCAGCAGGAACAAGAGAGTGTGGGCCTAGTGTGGGCTTTTTGAACCTCAAAGCCCACCCTTAGTGACACACTTCCTCCAACAAGGCTATACCCTCTAATCCTTACAATCCTTTTAAACAGTGCTGCTCCCTGGTGACTAAGCATTCAAACTTTGGGGGCCATTTCAAATCATCACAGATGCTTTCTTTTGTGAAGAGCCTGATCAAGTATCAGCCATTTATCTACTAGATACTAGGTTGGCTGTCTTTTTCTCATTTTTTATAAGTTCTTTGGTCCAGAAATGATCCTTGTTTATTTAGTCAGCACAATATCATGTTCTACTGTGGACTTGCCAAGAAAGTCATGGAAAGATTTGTATCTAGCCGTGTGGATTAGAAGCAAATTAGGTACAGTTGGGTACAGCAGTTGTTTTGAGTGCATTACCTCCTAACTGGAAAGCTGGACCTGCTGACCAGACTTGTTTCCTGCTGTTCTTTTTTTGTTTGTTGTTTTTCGAGACAGGGTTTCTCTGTGTAACAGCTCTGGCTGTCCTGGACTTGCTTTTTGTAGACCAGGCTGGCCTCGAACTCACACTGATCCACCTGCTTCTGCCTCCCAAGTGTTGGGATTAAAGGCATGTGCTACCACCGCCCGGCTTCCTGCTGTTCTTATAATGAGGACACTGTCCTTTGTCTACTGAACAAAAAAACTACACAGGTTTTAGTTTCGTCATGTTTGTGTTCCTTACTTCTAATTTACTCTTTGCTAGCTAGTACTCTTTTTGTTGTTGTCATTGGGTTTTGTGTGTGTGTTTGCGGGGGGTGGTTCAAGACAGGGTTTGTTTCTCTGGGCAGCATTGGCTGTTCTGGAACCTCCTCTGTAGATCAGCCTGGCCTCAAACTCACAGAGATCGTCCTACCTCTTCCACTTGAGTGCTGGGATTAAAGGCGTGCACCACCACTGCCTGAGACCAACTATGCTCTTTACTCCTTTGGATTTCAACTTGTAATTTCTTTCTCACATGTGCCATATATGTAATTGTCAAGCAGCATTTTGAAGTGATCTTACTCCTTTCTGTGTATTCCCTTTTCTTATTGGCATTACTCAGTCTTGTTTAAAACTAAAAATGCAAACAAACAAACAAAAAACCAGAACAATTGCCCAGTGAATTAAAAGAAAACTTTGTTTTTTTTTTTTTTGGTTTTTCGAGACAGGGTTTCTCTGAATATCTCTGGCTGTCCTGGACTTGCTTTGTAGACCAGGCTGGCCTCGAACTCACAGAGATCCGCCTGCCTCTGCCTCCCGAGTGCTGGGACTAAAGGCATGCGCCACCACCGCCCGGCTTAAAAGAAAACTTTAAATTAAACTAACAAAGTTCCAACGTCCTACAATGAAGATTACATTTAATGATGGAAATTGAAAACATTTCTAATCAGTCATAAAATGAGGATGAGATTGCTGCTTTTACCTTTAAACACAGGAGAATAACATTGACTGTTTTGACTGATGTTATAAGAGAAAAGCCAAAAAGAAACTTTAATATTGAAAAGGAGAGGGGAGAACATAAACATCTAAAATCTTAGAAAAACCCCAGAAAAGCATTACAGCCATTGAACTTCCATGCGATGAAGACGTAGACATGTCTTGTTTTGGGTAAAGTTGCAGTAAGCAGCAGCACATCCATAAATGCCTAGGCATGTTTTTGTTTCATTTTGTCTTTTGAGACAGGATTTCTCTGGTTGTTTTGGACTTGCTTTCTAGACCAGGCTGGCCTCAAACTCACAGAGATCTGTCTGCCTGTCTCTGCCTCGCTCATGCTAGGACTAAAGGCTCTCCTAGGCATTTTTTAAACATCAAGTAGAAAATTAGCTGGGCATGGTGGCACACACCTTGCATTGTCTCTAAGTTTATCTCTTAAGTCCAGAATAGTTCTATCAAAATCTAATCATAACTTTCAGTAGAGCTGCAAATTCTGAAGATCTTCAAAATGGGCTGTAGAAATCAAGAACAGTTGTGGGAGTTGTGTGAGAGACTATAGGAGACGTGTATAGGGTGTTAATGAGAACCACTGGCAGAGGTGTGCCATGTGACTCGGGAGCTCCACAGCTGTCCTCATCTGCCTTTATGGTGAAAGACCTTGACTTGTTAGGGATGCAGCTTGACTGTGTGCCCTTCAGGTTCTGTTGAGCTGGGAACATGAGAGAGAAGTAACACACTCTGGAACACATCCTACAGAGAGTCAGACTACAGCACACCAGAGACCACAGACTTGGAGTGAGTGGATCTGGGGCGAGTAGACAAATGTTCGTGAATGGACAGTGTAGATGGAAAACATAAATACACTAGGAAAACTGAGATGTCTTTGCTGTTATGCTATAGAAAGGATTGTAAAACTTTTCTGTAATTAGAAAAGAGTAAATTTACTACAGTGTGTCTAGCAGAGAAACAGGGTTAGGCATAGGCTCAGTGTAGCTGGAAGTGGCCAGCAGCAGAGTGGTGACGACGGCTCTTGGGACCAGACTGTAAAGATGGGTTTGGTTGTGTTTTATTTTATAACCTTTGAGAGTATACTTGTACCTTCTCTCTCTCTCTCTCTCTCTCTCTCTCTCTCTCTCTCTCTGGATGCACTCGTGTGTGCATTTCATCACTTTTTACAGATAATCTGGCACAATAAACTCCAAGGTGCAGTTAATGAATTTGAGTCATCAGAGTGAGTCCATTTGGAAGGGAGTATCTTAGCAGGGAGTGGGAGCAGAAACTCATGGTATCTTGTTCTCTGCTTAGAAGTTCCCTGACCAGAGCCAGCCAGGCAGCTTGTCTCTACATTGAGTAGACAGTGAGGTCCCTTCTATCTATGTGTGCCAATGTTTTTTAACATTTTATTTGTATCCATCTGTCTTCTGCTAAAGAATCTAATTGGTTGTGGTTTTTTTTTTTTTTTTTTTTTTGGCTTAATCAGATGGATGGAGATTCGGAGGAGGAGCAGGAGTCACCTGACACAGGGGAGGATGAAGACGGTGGAGATGAGTCTGACCTGGTAATCTGACATTTATTCTTATGTTCTATACTTCAGATCTGCAATTGAGACTATTGATATTACCTCCTTGTGTGCTGAGAGTCACAAGGTCTTGCCCAGAGGGAAAGTATTGAAGGAGGCCACTTAAAGTTGTAGCACAAAGACAGGTAGAGCAAGTGTGTTGATCTGGTTGTTGGTTTCTAACAGTAGGCTGGGCCTGCTGAGGGCTGCTTGGCTCTGAGGGAAGGGCTCCACATTTTGGTTATTCATACCACTGGTGAGTTGTACTGTATTGCTGCTGAGAGAGGAGCTGTTGGATTTGATCTGTGTTGAGTTGGAGTCTTTTTTACCTGGCAGGTAGAACCTGAGATTTGTAGGAATTGGGTAGGGTGGAACTAGAGAAATCCCTGGAATGGAGTCTTGGGATTAGCCATGTGTGAGTGTTAAATAGAGAGAATAAGCAGCTTATGAGCTTGGGCAAGAAGATCTGTGTGAGGGATAAAATACTGGACCAAGAACTGAAGAGGGAGAAAGTATCCCGTGGTGTCGGGCTGCTATGGTGAAGGAGACAAGGACACATATAGGATCCTTGGATTTGATGGGGAAACCTTTCCTGGGGTATTACAGCATGATCCAGACAATGAAAAACTTTGTTTTGCAATACTTGTTGAAGTTTTTCCAGAAATATTTCTGTGTAAAAATGTAGGGTAAAGTGAGGGGTTATTTATAGGGAGGAACTTAGACAACATAGGCATGTGTGTTGGAGACCGTTCAACACCATTTTGGATGTGTGACTGACATAGTCCCACACATCCAACCTTGGGCAAATGGATATACTTGTGTATATTGGCATGGCTCGGCATGGTGTGCCATATGACTCTACCTATGTGTCAGCATAGTGTTCTTAGTGTCTGTATGTGTCCTTGGGAAGTAGGATTGAGAAACCCATGTGAACCCCTTTGTTTACAGGACCTCTTTCCAGCATCTTGTAGTACTAGAATTGGTGTTGTAAGTCAGTTGTGATTTGTGGTAGTTAGATGTCCTTTCTACACTTGCATCATAGGGACAGATATGCACCCTTTTGCACTGTTATAAATTGATTATACCTCTTCCTTGTTCTCCATGCAGTGTGCCCCTATGTGGATTCTAGGGCACATGGAACATCACGTGTTCCTTCCTGAGCAAGATGAATGGATATGTGTAATCAAAAGTAGATTGCACTGAGCTTATTTACCTAGTCCTGAGTAGAAATTTCCAATTTATTCTTTTCCATTGTGCCAAGATCAAATAAAACTTACAGATTCGGGCTGGAGAGATGGCTCAGCGGTTAAGAGCACTGTCTGCTCTTCCAGAGGTCATGAGTTCAATTCCCAGCAACCACATGGTGGCTCACAACCATCCATAATGAAATCTGGTGCCCTCTTCTGGCCTGCAGATATACCTGCAGACAGAACATTGTATGCATAATAAATAAATCTTTAAAAAAAAAAAAAAAAAAAACTTACAGATTCTATTTTAGTTTTCTTGTCTTGTGGCCTCTAAAAGGCCTGGGCTTAGTGAGAAGTTTAAAAAGAGCATAGTATCTTTAGAATGTAACCCAGAAACATGTCCAAAAATGAAGAGGGTCTTTCAAGGGAAGAGTCAAGGTATAGCAAGTATTGAGTTTTGAGGCAAACAACTCACAGTACTTTTTGCTCTCAGGAGCTCCCCCTGCTTTGCCTCTGATGTGCATGCCCTTTGGTCCTCCAGAGTTCTGAGTCCAGTATCAAGAAGAAATTTCTCAAGAGGAGAGGGAAGACTGACAGCCCCTGGATCAAGCCTGCTCGGAAAAGGAGGCGGAGAAGTAGAAAGAAGCCAAGCAACATGCTTGGTGAGCACAGTAGAGCTGGGGTCTTTACAAGCTGTGTGGGTGTGTTAGCAGGAAGCTAACTGGGAGTTAGGGTGGGGGCTGGTCTGTGTGCAGGGTTTCACCTGAAAAGAGGGTATCTTGTGAAAAGTTTTTGAAATGACTTATTTAAAGAAACTTAAATGATCTTTAGGTAGTTTCTTTCTAGCAAATCTGGTTGATTCTAGCTTCATACTGAGCACTAAGCCAACATGAATAGTTTGTCACTTGCACGGGGACAGTGTCTTTTTGCCTGGGTGGACATTTCCCATACCATGTTGAAGAAGGAAGGCTATGGTCCCTGACTGCCTGCCTGCCTCTGTGGCCTGAGTGGTTTGTGTCTCATCCATAGGCCTTAGTAGTAGTTTGTTAAGGTGAGTTCAGGAAGATCAGAGGGACAAAGGGTTAGTGTGCCAAGTTCATTGTGTAGCTTTGTTGAGTTGTGCTTGGGACAAGTGGAATGTATGCAAGTTAGTATAGATGCTCACCAGGGTCAGGTCACCATTGTGTTCACCCTCTTTTTTCTATCCCTGCTGCCCTGGAGAACCTTCCCTGTGACTAACTACCTGCCAATTCCCAAGCAGCTCTTGATTTTCTGTTTTATGCATAGGCTAGTACTTTATAATTTTGTGTGAATGGAATCGCTCAATGTAAACTCTTTTTTTCCCCTGCCTTGGCTTCTGTGAGATAATTGTTTTCACTACCCTCCTGTTGTGTATGTCCACGGCAGTTTGTTTTGTTTTCTCCTGAGAAGTGTACCAGCTGTGTGGGATGCTGTGGCTTGTTAGTCATGTCCTTGTGTGTGGACCCTGGTCTCTGTGGGGTTAGGCTGTCAGAAAGGAAGCTGGTGTGAATATCTGTATGCAGCCCTCATTGCACAGCGGTTTCACATTTCTTTGGCTGGCGTAGCTCAGTCACATACAGTGTGCTCAGGTCTTTGGTAATTAACTAGACTGTTCTGAAATATGGGTCCCATTGTACATCACCCACCACAGCGCTTGGAACTTCGATTCCCTGTCGTTGCCATTGCTTGTTAGGGTCCATCTTTATAACTTCCGTGGTTCAGAGGGTGTGCAGTGGTGTTCCTCAGTAGCTTCACTTTGTTTTTACCAGATCAATAATGAGGTGGAGCGTCTTACCTACTGTGTATTTATGTGTGTCTTTCAGTCACTTCTAAATTTAGGCTATTTATGTTCTCACTGAGTTGTAAGAACTCTTTAAATGTTCTAGATACAATTTTAATCAGATGCATATTTTTATGTGCTTGCTTTTCCATTTTCCTAATAGTATATTTAGGTAAGAGCAGCTAGTAAAAATTTATATTGAAGTCAAATTTATGAATTGACTTGCTTTGGTTCTTACGTTTTTGCTCTGAGAGACCCTTCGTAAGCCAGATTACCAGGGTTTAGTCCACATTTTCTTTGGAAGTTTTCAGCATTCACATAGATCCTTAGTGTACTTTGAGGCATTATAGGGATATGTGAGGAAGAGTCAGCTCTTTTATGTAAGTATGCAGTTGATCTGTTACAGTGAGTCAAATAAAATACTACCTCTTAAGAGATTTACTTATTCATGTGTAGGAATATTTGTCTGTATATGCGTATGCACACTACATACATGCCTGCTGATCCTGAAGGTCAGAAGAGGGTGTCAGATTCCCAGGAACTAGAGTCACAGATGACTGCGAGCCAGTATGTGGGTTCTGGGAACAGAACCCAGGTCTTCTGCAAAGGCAGCAAGTGTTATTAACCACTGAACTGTCTCTTCAGCCCTCAAATCAAATTCTTACCTTATTTATTGCTTTGAAGTTTTTGTCAGCAGTGCTGTGCGGGTGGCTTTCCTAATCTGCTCCTTTTACCCACTTCCTTTTTCCTTGTGCTGCACAGACAGCCTTGCTCAATTGTTTATCTTTTTCTGACAGAAGGTTTGTGGGCTAGTGCCTGAGACAGCCATACAGCACGGGAAGGACTACAGAGGCTCCTGGGGGTTGGTGATATAGGGCTTGCGTGCCTTCCTGAGCACCTCATCTCCTCGTTCATTTATGCTGCCATTTATTTTCACCCTTGGTTGCCCTTTGAGATCAGAAAACCCATGTGGTTTTCACTGTTGACTTTTAGAAATGTTTGTGGATCCAAGACTAAAAGATACTTTCAGAGTAGAGATTCTGTCTTTGCCACTTTGGCTTCAGAGTGTAAATGCAAACTGAAATATTTACTCTATGATATGAATTTTATTGTTTTATGTAAAATATTTAACATTTTAAAAGGCTATTCATGTTCTTGATATTTCTTGTCTAATATTTTTGCACAGATTATAGTTTGAGCCAGGCAACAGTGGTACACCTCATTAATCCCAACACTCGGGAGGCAGAAGCAAGCAGATCTCTGTTTGAGGCCAGCCTGATTCCAGAGAGAGTTCCAGGACAGCCAGGGCTACACAGAGAAACCCTGTCTCAAAAAAACCAAAAACAAACAATATAGTTTGAATTAAAAGATGTTGGCACTATACCTCTATATTAATGATTCATTTATTTCTAGTCATTTACATAATATTGCATACTAACATTTAGAGGATTCATTGTGAAACATATTAATCTGCCCTTTGCCAGTGACAGGTAGTATGTAACGTAAACCCACTTTTTAGGATCACTCATGAAATGTCGTCTTAGTTGGAAATACTCTACTTTATGCAGGCATGGGGAGTATGACTAGGCTTCCCTTTCTTGTCTCCAAGGATGAGGGCCCACATAAGTTTTTGTACCTGCTACATGATCTATGGAACTAGTTTTGGAATTAGCTCTCTTTGGATCCATCCATCTTGATGTGTTTACACTTTATTGTCCTTTAGTGAGTGGCATGCTTGATAGACTACCATGTCCGATAGGTTAGATGGTGGATGTGTCCCTGGGGATCTTGAGGTGTGAGTCAGAGTAGCAAGAAGGCCAGCGTCTCCACAGGCACAGGGTCTACGGCAGGCTGTTCATCATGTCAGTGTATCTTTCAAACCTGCAAGTTAAGTTTCTCTATCTTATTTTAAACCTGAAACAATTTACAGAAATTCATGACGGGACCCCCCCCCCCCCCCCCCCGCCCCGTATGTTCTCACTGTGTAGCCACCCTTCAGAGATCCAACTGCCACTGTGTCCAAAGTGCTGGGATGTACTGCCAGGTCTAGTTCATTTATCATATTTTTATTCATTTTCTTGGGTTATTTTACCAGTTTTCATTTATCAGATCTGAATATAAAATGTATTAATTAAAGCTAAGCAGGTAAGAGCACTAGATGCTCTTCCAGAGGACCAGAGTTTAATTCTTAGTACCCACATATTGGCTCACAACTGTCTGTAACTCCAGTTCCTGGGCCTGCCACCCTCTTCTGATCTCAGAAGGCACCAGATGTACAAGTGGGGCATATACATACACAAAGGCACAGCGTCAAAAAGCATAAAATAATTAAATAAATCTAATTATTTTTTGTGATAGGGTTTCTCTGTGTAATAGCTCTGCCTGTCTTGGACTTACCATATAGACCAGGATGGCCTTGAACTCAGAGATTCGCCTTCCCCTGGCTCCCGAGTGCAGGTAGGCATGTGCCATCACACCTGACTATAAATCTAATTTTTTTTAACTTAAAAAAAAAAAATGTAATGCCAGGTGTAGTGTTGCATGCCTTTAATCCCAGCACTCAGGAGGCAGACAGGTGGATCTCAGTGAGTTCAAGACCAGCCTGGTCTACAAATCAAGTTCTAGGACAGCCCTGGCTACACAGAGAAACCCTGTCTCAAACAAACAAACAAATAATGTAGTAATATGTTCATGGGGTTTTTTTTTGGGGGGGTTGGGGTTAAGGGGGTGGGAATCTCACTCTGTAGCCTAGGGTAGCCTAGAATTCATGGTGTACCCCATGCTGGTCCTTGTTCCCCAATTGCTAGGATTAGAAACATGAGCCACAATAGCTGGCTTTTTGGTTTTTCTTGGTCATCTCCTTTTTTTTTTTTTTTTCCTTTTCCCCAACATTTATTTCAAGTTACATCTCAATCACATTCCCCTCCTTCCTCCCCCTCCCAGTCCCACCCTTCTACCCTCTTCCCCCTCACCCTCCTGACCTTTTTTTTTTTTAATGAGTATCTTCCCCCCACAACAGCTCCCCCTTTTAGTCCAATAAAATGCTCTTTTTCTTATCACATAAATACAATAGAAAACAAGAAGAACAGTTAGGCAACAATTATGAAAATTACAGGGTATAACATAGATTCCCAATGCCCAGTCCATATGTATTTGGCAGCTCATCCCCGTTTTGGGGAAACTGAGTTTACATGGGGAATTAGCAAAATAATGTACAGGAAATAAAATGATGATAGTACAAACTGAAGTTGCCCAGGTAGTGTTATTCAAATTCATCATTAGAATTAGTTCTTTTCCTGGGAAGTGGCCTCTTATTTTTGGGTTTTTAAAGCAGATGTATTTTATTGTGTGGGTGTTTGTTGTGTGGAAGTTAGAGGATGGCTTTTGGGAGTTGATTCTCTTTACCGTATGGATTCTATGGATTGAACTCAGCTTGTTGGACTTGGCTACAAGCACTGTTACCTATGGAGCATCTTTGCAGTCTTCCTGGAATGCTCTGGATATAACTGTTGGGCAGTTTTCATGATGTATGCGTTCTGTGTATAGGTTCCGAGGCTTGTAAGTCATCTCCAGGAAGCACGGAGCAGGCAGCTTTTGGAGACAGTGCTGGGTATATGGAAGTTTCTCTGGATTCCCTGGATCTCCGTGTCAGAGGAATTCTGTCTTCCCAGACGGAAAATGAAGGTTGGTGTTGGAGTATGACTATAACATCTTTGATTATTTACTGGTCTGGTTCTCTGTGTTAGCCTGATGCCCCCTGGTGGATAATAATGGCTGTCTAGTGAAGTGATTATTTAAAGGTGACTGAATAGACATGATGCAGATACATTTGCCAGGTCACTAACTGCTCAGGTGAGACACAGAAAGTTTAAGAGCCCTCTAAACCCAAAGTAGCAGATGCCTTATGTCAAATGTGGGTGCTAATAGTTAAGTTTTTACATTCTTTTCTCAGTTGTGAGCCAGGCACATTTGTGAACAGGGTCCTTGACAGAAAGATCCCACCCTCCTTCTCTGGGCGTAATGGGTTATATATTTTGTGCAGTTCCCACCGTCCTGCTCTGGGCGTAATGGGTTATATATTTTGTGTAGTTCCCACCCTCCTTCTCTGGGTATAATGGGTTATATATTTTGTGTAGTTCCCACCCTCCTTCTCTGGGC
>CAJQZJ010031933.1:10592345-10617542 GCA_907164525.1 Lophiomys imhausi
CATAATGGGTTATATATTTTGTGTAGTTCCCACCCTCCTTCTCTGGGTATAATGGGTTATATATTTTGTGCAGTTCCCACCCTCCTTCTCTGGGCATAATGGGTTATATATTTTGTGCAGTGTGCCTTTGAGTAATCTCTGACTTTAGCTCTGGTAGCTTGTCTTCTGCCTTCTCTTGAGCTGACCTTGCTCTGGTGTCTTTTCAGTGGGTTACAGCCTTTAGTCACAGGCTTGATGGTATTTGCCATTGTGCCCGAGTCATTGTGGCTTGCTTTCACTTTTTTCTGTCTGCTCCTCCTTCTTTGAATCACTTAAAAACTTTCTAGCAATGAAAACTAAGTAATTAATGGCACTGTAACTCTTTATGAAACAGATAGGGGAATGTAAGTCTCCATAATTGTTTATACGGTGTTCACATTTTGAAATCATAGAGTTATACTTGCTGTTGGGATTTAATGATAAAGGTCTTTAAGATTTTGAATGCCATGCTTTAAACTTAAAAAAAAAAAAAAGGAAGTGGATGGGGGTATGTGAGGGGGAAGAGGATAGGAGGATGGGACCGGAGGGGGGGGGTAGGGAGGGGATTGTGATTGAGATGTAACTTGAAGAAATAAAAATATTAAAAAATTTTTTTTGAATGCCTAGGAAGCCGTGATTTGCTTTTGTAATGTAGTAAACTACATACATCTTTTGCCTCTCACATGAATCTTGAGTTTTCTCAAAGAAATGATTTATCTTCTCACAAGTAGAGCACAAAGCTTTTCAAATCTCATAAAGAAAGCCCTGTTGTAAGTAAATTGTGCCTCCCTTCTGAGTTAAAGAGAACCATGTTCTAAGTATTCTAAACTTCGAGATTTGGAAGATTAGGAATTTAATTGTAATCAGGAAATAGTGCTTTTTCAAATCAACCCCACTACTGTACAGCAAAACCCTTGCTGTTGTAAGTGAGTGAACAGGAGATTGTGATGGCATTTAGGGGCCTTCTGTGTAAAAATGTGCTGTTTAATCTCTGATACAAGTAAATGTCAAAAGTGAAAAATGCAACTGTAAAGACTTAAGAGTGGAAGCACATCTAGAATGCTTGTGTCCAGGTTATGGAGGGGATGGGATGAGGGGCAGTTTGTAAAGCCATTCCCTTGGGTTCTATGGCATTTTGTAGATTGACCTACCTGTGGTTGATCAGCACTGATTCGTTACTCAGTGATTGGTTTATATACAACAAACATGCTTTTGACTTAGAGAACCAACACCTTGATGAAAAGCAGCATTGCCTCCTTGCCTTCCCCCACCCCCCCCAAAATATAAACAGACTTTATTAAGTGCTGCTCAATCCCCAGTGAAGATCTTTCATTATGATGTGAGAAATACCTGACCAGGTAAGAACATACAAGGCTTCTACATAGTCAATTCAGAGGAGCCCTATTTCCTTGAAATAAAGTCAGGCAGTGATTGCTAGCAGTCTGCATCACACTGTGGGACTCAGAGCCTCCACTCTCCATGCAGGCCTGGGGGTGGGCAGGTTGAAGACTGGGAAGGCCCTGCCTCCAGCCTTCCTTGCAGATAGGTAGTAGGAAAGCTGGTGCTCACACACGTATCTTGGGAATTTGCTGAGTCTGATCAATGGATTCAGATGGTCAATGCAGTTTTGGTTCAAGAGGGTCTAGGCTTGAGCTGAAGACCCAAGCGAACACTTGTGCTGAGTTTGCATTGTCTTTTCCCACTATCTTTGCTTGTAGGTGTGTGAAGGTAATAGGATGAGGACTTGAGCTTGGGTAAAGACAGGAGATAAGGATACGGGGTGATCAGGGGACTGTGCCCAAGTTCAGTTGGTTGCATGTGTTTACTGCTGTAGAGGTGGTGGGATGTAGGAGAGTGGAGCTGATAAATGAGGTGGACTAAAGCCTCATGCAATAGTCAGCTTTATTCAGAGCATCAGACAATCTATACTCTGAGGAGGGTTGAAAGGAGTCACATGAGTAAAGTATACTTTACAAGGGCAAGCCACTTGTAACAGGCAAACCACATTCTTCATAGATGCATATGAACAAATTCAGTCCTGCTCATCATTTATTACATGGGAACTAGATTGGCTGGGACCTGTATCACATTATCAAGAGGCCAGAGGTGAACAGTCAGTGGCTTCTTGGGGTGAAGGTGGACCTCTCGGTTCACCATAGTATTGCTACAGAACATTGAGACACTTGTGTATATGGGAGAGTGTAAGTGCTTTGTAGACCAGGCAGCTCCAAACCAGAAGCAGTTCAGGGCTCATTGAGGGACTTCAAGGAATGCTTGTGTGGAGCACATTGGAAGTCAGACAGAAAAATAATTATTTGGTTATAGTTATTTGTTCTGTTGATAAGACCCCCGATAAATCACTTGGCTGGTTCTAAGTAGTTGAAGTTAATCATTTCATTTTTCTGTAATCCAGGCATTCAGAAGAAATAGCTCAAATTAGTTTTCATGAAGTGAGTAAGGATTCTGCTGACTTGAGGTGCTCAGGGTTCTTTGGATTTGGGCTCAATGAGAGTTGCTTTAATAGTAATTTTATTTTAATTAATTATTTAATATTTGAGACAGGGTCTGACTATGCAACACAGATGGTTTGGAACTGGATGTGTAGTTCAGGCTGGCTTAGAATTTAGAAATCTTCCTGTTTCCATCTCCCAAGTGCTGAAATTAAAGGCCTATACTACCTTAGGTCCTAGTATGTTTTTAGGTGTGAATATTAGTTGATTATTTTCAGAGTTGCAATACTGTTTCAAACTCAATTTACCTTTCTCTTCGCTGTTTCACAAGAAAGAGGACATGGTCTGCTCTGATGTCCTTTGGAAGCAGCAGTCTCTGAAGATACTAGTCACATCCCAGAATGCATGTTAATTCTAGTAGTTGGTGAGCTCACCTTTGTAGTGCAGAAGCTTTGCCTGAATCTTACGGCTTTTGTTTTTCACTGTGGTATTAGGCACTAGGTTTTTATGAACATTTTTGATTCTCTGTCTATCATCTATCATGTGTGTAGGCATGTGAGCCATGGCATGCTTGTGTGGAGGTTAAGAGACAACTTTTAGCTTACTTCTTTTCTTCTACCCTGTCGGTCCTGGAGGTTGAACTTGGGCATGTAGACTTGACAGCAAGCTCGTTTACTCACCAAGCCGTCTCATTGGCTCCAGTGTTCTTTGTTTTCCTTCTTCAGCCTGTTGTATCGATTCTTAACAATTAAAATATTATTAAGTAGTTTAATTAAACAATTATTAAAGTATTATATTATTAAAGGTAACAAACTATTAAAGCCTTCTATGTGGAATTTCTTTTTATGGGTGTAATTTAGAATGAAATGAGGAAAACAATTATCTCAACATACAGTAAATTCTTTTTCTGCTTGAAAACCGGATTTATGAATTGCTGGTGGACATGCAACCTGTCCTATGGCATGGACCCTGTAAATACAAATTAATAAGTAGTTTTGGAGGGTTTGGCAGCTGGTGTGTTTGTGGGTAAGATACAGTCTGCTGCCTCACTTTCCATGTAGGACGTTACCAAAGAGTATGTGAAGACTTGCCATTGAGCAGTGCTGGTGTGTAATTTCAGTGCATATAAGATCGATGTAAGGAATGTAATTGGTTGTTCTCTGGACAACCCTTTGTAGGTCAGGGTTGCTTGAGTTGATGTGTCTGTGTGACTTAGGGCTGGCCAATGGTCCGGATGTGCTCGAGACGGGTGGCCTCCAGGAAGTGCCTCTCTGCAGCTGCCGCATGGAAACCCCCAAGAGCCGAGAGATCAGCACCCTGGCCAACAACCAGTGCATGGCCACTGAGAGTGTGGATCGCGAAGTAAGTATGTTTATTTTTCCTTAAAATGCCAACAAAAGCTATCATACTTCAGAATCACAGCCTTTCCTGTTAAACCATAGGCAGTAGTGTCAGATAACCAGGGAACCTACACAACTTGCTTTGGGATGGAGAGAGACGGCTCATTGGTGAACAGTTCATGCTCTTCTTACAGAAGATCCACGTTTGGTTCCCAACACCCACATTGAGTGGCTCACAGCTTCCTGTAACTCCAGCCTCAAGGGATGCACTTTCCCTTTTGTGGTTTCTGTGGGCATAGTCATTCTTTTTTTTTTTTTTTTTTTTTAAAGATTTATTTTTTTATTTATTTTATGCATATGTGTGCTCTATCTGCATGTACACCTGCATTCCAGAAGAGGGCACCAGATCACATTGTGGATGGTTGTGAGCCACCATGTGGTTGCTGGGAATTGAACTCAGGACCTTTGGAAGAGCACTAGGAAGTGCTCTTAACCGCTGAGCCATCTCTCCAGCCCCGGCATAGTCATTCTTATATACTCCACCACTTGTAACAGAATATTTTTATTTATCAACACTTATATTTATTGATACTTTTCAATCACCTATAAGATACCTAAATCCTGTAACCTAAATTTTATAATCTATCATCTATAGTCTATCTAAGAGCACCCTAATATCTATCTAAGAACACTAATACCCATCTAAAAACATTTAACTAACACTATTTTAACTTTCTTAAAAGGATATTAATACTCTTAGTGTAGGTTCGTGTAGGGTGACTTGGTTTACGACAGTCCTATCAGGTAGTATCTTTTAAACTTAAAGTCCGTTGGACCTTACTTTGCCAGTTCGTAAGGCCAGTTTATTTCCACCACCAAGTTGTGTGTCCAGTTTATGAAGTATATAACCACCAAACTGAGGCTGGCTTTTTTCATCAGCTAAGACTCGCCTCACGGTCTCTTAGGCCCAGGGAAACCTCACAGCTGAAAGCCTCTCCAAGCAGCCTCTGAACTTGGCTCACCTCACTGCCTATTTTGGCGCTCTAGAGCCCCAAATCAGTTGGGGTTGAAGGAACTCTCCTTCAGGAGGTTTCATGCCGTGCCTTTCGCTCTATCGCAGTCTAAATTCAGTTAATGGCGTACCTTGCCGTGTGCTTCTCCAGCATGAGTTCTCAGTCAGTGAGGGCAGGAGAAAGAGACAGGCTGCTTGGAGCCTCTGACTTATATATCGTCTTATCTTGCAATCCTTGGTGGATTGGGCCCAAAGTCTCTCATGATTTCTAGCAGTCCCATTGCCGTGGCAACCACCGTCATCTGCATGGCTTGTGTGGTTTCTTAGCCATGCCCCTTCAACAGGGCAGTTCTTGTTTCCATCTCTGCAACCTCAAAGAACTCTAGTTCCCTATGAGCTACCAGATGCTAAGCGGAACTGCCTACTAATTTCACTAAAAAGGCCTAACTTCTACCACAACCTCTTTCTCATACACACAAATAAAAATAAGGAAGCTAGCATACAAACTATGGTTGGATGAAAGTGGCATAGTTCACGATCATGCTTTTATAAAGGTTTTTAGCACTTTGCTATATTTACTAAGAAGTGAATCAATTGAGATAGAGAGTTGCTTCATTGTGTCCCTTCCTGGGTCAGGCTCAGCCTAGTATGCCCCAAGCACCTATGAGCTATGGTTACTTCACTTCTCTTGATATGTCTGACATTGACCTGGGAGAATTGATGACCCCTGCACCCCTGTTCCTTCTGGATTGGAAGAAGGCAAGCAGGCAGTATGCAGAGACAATGGTTTTTCTAAGAATTTCTCAGATTTTGGCAAGAATTTTTTTTTCTTCAGCTTATCATGCTATTTGCTAATGAACAAAACGGGTGGGGATGGGGGGTCAGTGGGCAGCAAGCTTGTTGGTGTTACACTGGGAGAGGTACTGTTTGCTGTGACATGGTCTTTGGAGTACTCTGTCTGACGGTGTCTCTGGAAGGTAGCCTGGGCCTGTACTGGTACCTGTGATTTGGCTCTCTCTAGTTCCTATTGAGTGCCTAGGAATGTCATTCCAAAAGGTTTCTGAGCCATTTGGTCTTTGGAGTCTTTTTCACTAATTAAATAATTGAGTTTTAATTGTCAGTTTTAGGAATGAATGAAGTGTCTGACATTCGCAGCATCATGGGGTGTTTCTAGTGTGGAGAGTGTGACCACATAACCTCCAGTTTCCTCAAGTCACATTGGCTAGGTCACCTGTTCAGGTTCAGGAAAGGGTAGGAATAGAGATGGTTCCAGAAGCCGGTCCTGAGCTGCCACATTACTGCACTTCCACAGTTAGTGAGAGTGCCTAGAGTGTCTCTGGGGCTGAGCCAGCTGCTTGTGGCCTGATGCTGCTGGAAACCGGCCCAGCTGTTCTTGATCACAGTACCTATTGATGCAGCCAATGGTTTTGCTTCTTTGGAATTGCCTGGTGGTGTGAGTGTTACTTTTCTGAAAGCTCTAAATTCTGCTATGCTCTGGTCCAGAACCACACTTTAAAATCACTAGTTCTCTTCACATGGGTGTTAGGGAAGACCCAGAGATAGTGGAATCAGGGTAGGCAGAGAAATGAACCATGAAGAGATGGTTCAGTTTGACTTCATCAGACTGGATCGACCTTCTAGAGTCTGATGCCAGTTGGTTTATTGCCAGCATGTTTAAACACAGTATAGTTTGGGAAGTACAATTCCTGGTGCACAAGAAAACATAATTACATTGAAACTCAACTCAGGGTATGTGTTACTTCTTCGAAGAGGATGGGTTCTAGAGATAGACTACCTGTACTAGGTGAAAGACCCAAGGAAGGATCTAACCTGGTCTCACTCATGCAGATACCATAGAGATCATTTGTGCTGTTAGCCACATCTTGTCCTGGTTGTGGGAGCTTAGGGGAGCCCTGTCTATACACATAGTTAATGAGAGCATCATTTAGACTATTAGGTATCTCTAGTCGTGGTTGCGGGAGCTTGGGGGGACCTCTGGCTGTATAGGTAATTTAAAGGTCTTTTAGATTACTAGCCAACCTCCAGTCCTGGTTGTAGGAGCTTGACATGGCCTAGCCCAACAGATAATGTTGATCACCAGATGGCCAGAGCTACACAGAGAAACCCTGTCTTGAAAAAGAAAGAAAGAAAGAAAAAAAGCAATAGTCTCTAAGAGCCACCATGTGGTTTGGTTGAGTCTGCCTTTTTGAGGCCAGAATCAGAAAGGCATAATTTTATCTTTTTTTTTTTTCTGTCTCTTTCAGATGCTGGCTAGAAATAAAATATGCTTTTTCTGATACTTTGGGTTTCCTTACTCTTTCTCTACAACCTCTCTTCCTTCCATGTAGCTGCTTCTCTGCCATGTATCTGACCTCCACCTCAGCTTAAATGGCATAGTTTTGTTTTCCTTTTTCTTCCAGGTGGACAGCTTCTGAGATTTTAGCTTGCTTACCCTGGTTTTGTTTTGTTTTTTCCTTTTGAACTAATAAAAATTATCCTTAAGCTTAAAAAAAAAAAGTACAAATAATGAGAAACGTCATGTGTCAAATTGGTTATGGTGGAACACATCTGTGGTTTGATAGTGTATCAGAAAATAATCTCCACAATTACCAGATCTTGACTGTAGAAGTAAATATTAGACTCTACCACCTTTTATTAAATGAGATATTTAAAAGTTTGATAGCAACAGGAACAATGCCATTCATTAAAACTTTTGAAAATTTTTGACATTAAAATGTTTTTATATTGACATGATAGGTTTATTGCTATATTAAGATAAGTTGAGGGCCAGTGCAATGACTCAGTGCGTAAAGGTACTTACTATCCAAGCCTAGTGACTTGAGTTCAATACCTGGAAGCCATGTGAAAGTTGGAAGAAGAAAACCAACCCTGCAGAGTTGTTCTCTGGGGTCTTCAGGCACACTGTGATATCCCCACCCCGCCTCTGGATTGTCTTGTGATCATCCCCCCTCTTTCTCCTTCCTTCCCTCTCTTCTCTCATCCCCCTCAAGCTCTAGGTTTTGGGGAATTACTACAATTTTTTGTTGGGGATGTGGATTATTTTAAGGTCATGCTAAATATGGTACATGAGTGATACACCTTGAGTTTTTAATGAATAAAACATTGTAATGTCGCCGGGCGGTGGTGGCGCACGCCTTTAATCCCAGCACTTGGGAGGCAGAGACAGGCGGATCTTTGCGAGTTCGAGGCCAGCCTGGTCTACAAAGTGAGTCCAGGACAGCCAGAGCTGTTATACAGAGAAACCCTGTCTCGAAAAACCAAAAAAAAAAAAAAAAAAAAACATTGTAATCTCACCTCTGAATAGTCTTGTAGAAAAGTTAAAGTGGATTGCTCAGGTGAGCATGTTAGGAACTTTAAAAAGTAGACACGGGCTTATATGTACTTCAGTTTCCCTTCTTAATAAAATAACAGGCACTCTGAAAGTAACAGAATTTCTTTTGTAGCAACAGTCATGGAGGAGGATGAGATTGGGTCTCTGCCTTGCCTGTTATTGTCACACACCTTATTTCCCTTTGTAGTGTACTACATCTTTTCTATTTCTTCTGGTTCCACACATCAGCCTTGTCTCCAGGCAGATGGATTTGAATGTTCTGTTCCATTGTCGTCAGTACCTTTTTGTGTGCTTCCTACCCTGTGAGGACGCAGGCTGCTCCTGTCTTTTGTTTTGGCTCTTCCTGATCTTTCTTTTTAAAAGTGAGGCTGCCTTACCACTGCCTTAGTTGCACTTGCCACGTCCTTTAACTGTTTCTGTTAACCCTGAGAAAGTTTGAGGCTCGTGTCCCTCAAGCATATCCAGGAGCTGTTGTTCTGTTTCTTGCATCTCGGTTTTGATTACTTGCATAGAGTACTTGAGCTGGATCACTTGGGGCTCATTGTACTGTAACCCACTGGCCATTGTGATGGCCTTGACCTTCTTACCTAGAGTGTGTTCATTGTCTAGCTCTCTTCTCATACTGATGTTTTCCTTGATTTATGCCCAAACTGAGCCCTTAAATCTCTGACCACCTAACCCTCTGAATGCAGTTACCTGACTTCATCCTCCCTGTGCTGTGCAGTAGTGACTTCCTTTTACAGGTGGTTGGGCTAGCAGTTGTGTGACAGTTACTTCATTCTGTTCATGGATCTAGGCTTGCCTCTGAAGGCTCATGGCTCCTTCAGTCACCTCATATCTGCTGAGAACGTCCTGCGTGTCTGGTGCTTCCACTGCCGGGTGGGTGGGAAAGCTGTCCCTCCATCTCTGCCACTGACCCCTGGTCTTGTCTGCTTGCAGTTGGACCGGTGTACAAACAGCGTGGTCAAGCATGAGCTGATGCGCCCATCCAACAAAGCGCCACTCTTGGTGCTGTGTGAAGACCATCGGGGTCGAATGGTGAAGCACCAGTGCTGTCCTGGCTGCGGCTACTTCTGCACGGCGGTAAGAGCCCAGCCCGCCTGCCGGGCCTCAGGTCCTCTGTGGAGACTTGCTCTGGCATCACACCCTACATGGAGCCTGTTCCACAATAAGCCCTTCACCAGAGCTCTTGAGCTTTCCTCCTTTCCTCCTGTAGACTGTGACCTGTGCCCTCCGTTCCCTTGATTTGTTCTGTGGATTTCTGTCTTGAGTACAGAGGAGGGCATGCCTCCTTCCTTTGCTAATTCTGCTCTATCCATTGTCACTGCATCTTGTCTTTGGCTCTGTTCATGAGCTATGTACGCATCCACTAGACCCATGCGACAGGCTCCTTCCTATGGTACCTCTCAAGTGCCTTCACCCGCCTGCACCTTTGGATGTTGTTCTCTGCGACCTAGGTCAAGAGCTTCTGCTCTAAGGGCCTCCCTTTGAATTCTGTGCCTGGCTTTCTTCTTAGGTTTCCCTTCTTATGCTTCTTCTGAGAAGTAGAGAACTCTGCATTCTGTTGTCTCTGGCTCTTTGCAAGAATAGTTGTTCTAGTTGGTGCTCTTGTTGGCATTTATTGAAATGTTCACTTTTGGGACTCTGATTCTATGCACCCATTAAATCCTGTGGACCTTCTAGAGTGTGTCTTGTTTAGAGTGGCCAGACTGTGGGCCTTTAGCTAGCTGGGTCACTGCAGGTTGAAGATGGGTAGTGGTGGCAGTGAAGTGACCTTTGGTGGCCTCTGTTCTCTTTGTGAGCCCTTGGCAAGCTTAGTGTTTTGTTTTCTCTTGTTGGTCAGCTGGACATAACTAGGCTTCTACTAACCTGAACCTGAATAGTTAGTTGTTTATGGTTTCTTGTAGTTTTCTGAATGTTGTTCTCAGCTTTAAAACAATGGTTGTCGTCTTGGTTTTTCCAGGGTAACTTCATGGAATGTCAGCCCGAGAGCAGCATCTCTCACCGCTTCCATAAGGACTGTGCCTCTCGAGTCAACAATGCCAGCTACTGTCCCCATTGTGGGGAAGAGACTTCCAAGGCCAAAGAGGTGACCATAGCAAAAGCAGACACGACTTCCACCGTGACCCTGGCTCCTGGACAGGAGAAGAGCTTGGCTGCTGAGGGCAGGGCTGACACAACCACGGGCAGGTACTAAACCAAGTAGCTGTGGCCAAGCTTTCCACATAGTAACCCTGAAGACATGTCCTCTGCAGTTCTCAGTTTTTGCTGCATTTCCCAGAAGTCTCAGTGAACTTTGTCATGTATTATGGCTTCGGGTCTCTAAGAAGTGCTAGTGTTCGTTTAATCCATTTGTACATGGGTCTCTTTCATTTTGGTTTCATAAAATTGTCTCTGCTGAGTCAGTGTTCTCACTGCCTTGACTGGTACAGCTTTTTGTGTCATTCATTCATGCAGTCCCCACACCCTGAAGCACTCCGTCAGCTGCTGTAGGACTTGCCATACTGCTCGGCACAGGGTTGAAGGCCCTTGTTGAAGACAAGATAAAGGGATGTATTTCCACATTTATATATTTCCTTTTGTAAAAAGAACCCAGTAGAAGTAGCTGAAGATCTTGAGAGCTGGGGGTTAGACAAGTGACTTCAGTCTCTCCTGCCCACCATGCCCTGATAGGAAAGGAATGGCAGCGAGATTCTTTCAAATAGTGACAGGCCTTCAAGTTTCTCAGCAAAAACAAGAAGATACTTTTATAAACATGTTAGCAGCAGAAGAAAAAAAACCCTAAAACTTCATTTGTGGTCATTTAAAAGACTCAGATTGTGTGTGTATACAGGTAAACAAAGAATTGGGAAAGGCATAGTGTCTTTGTATTAGTACTTAAGCATATTTCCCTAGTCTCAGTCTCATTCCGCGTTCTTAAACTGCACAGAACAATAGATTGGCTAGATATAGCCTGGAGCTTGTTTATTAAATCAAGTCTGGGTGGGTAGGTGGAGGGAGATCCTAGGAGTGTTGAGCTGACTCCTCACTGTCTCGTTTGTAAGGGTTAGGAGTCTGCCCTTCAGGCAGCGCCTTTGAGACTTGCAGGCTTGAGACTTTGAGACTTTGAGACTTGCAGGGAATGGACTGGCTATTTACTCTGAGCAGCCTGTGTGGTCAAGTTGAAATAGGTCTTGTTTTATGTGTTCATTGGTTTCCAAGAGAAAGAGAGGTTTTCCAAATAATGAAACTCAACATTTCAATAATTTCCTTCTCATGAAGCATTGCTGGAGCCCCAGAGGATGAAAAATCGCAGAGCACAGTCCCCCAGGCACCTGAGTGCTTCGATCCCGCAGGGCCAGCTGGGTTCGTGAGGCCCACTTCTGGCCTTTCCCAGGGCCCAGGAAAGGAAACCTTGGAAAGTGCTCTAATTGCTCTGGACTCTGAAAAGTAAGAGCCAGCCTGGTGTTTTGTTTTGTTTTGTTTTTTCAGAGATAACTTAAGATCGTGTTCTTCCCCAGGGGTTCCTAGTACTTTCCAGCTTTTGAACAACACTGTTCATCAAAAGGTTGAACCTAGGATGTTCGATCTGTTCACTGTCTAGGATAAATTGTTATGAATTATTATCCATTCATGCCAAGAGCAAGAAGTGAGATTATTGTTATCCCGAGTTAGGACAGCTTTATGACCTCTATTGGGTGAAACCACCTGCAGACTCCTAGAGCAGACATTCCATTCCATGAGCTCCTAAGGTCTACCTTGATGGTAATCTCTGCCCAGTGTGGGCTAGATCAGGTGGTACCTCAGGCTAATTGTTAGTCTCCACACTTCAGCCTTTCTTGGCTCACAGGTCAACCTGTGTCCTCTTTTCTTGGGGGACAGCCTTACACTCCTTAGAGAGGCTTATCAAGGTGACCTCTAAGCTTACTTCCTGGAAGGAAAGTAGTTCACTCATTCTTATCTTAACAGACAAGTCCCTCTGTTGGTCTTCCTCATTCTGAATACCCTCTCCTTATCTCTATCCTTGCTCATCCCTGGCCCTAGACATTTCCTGACCCTCCCCCTCTAACCCTGTTTATGAGTTGATGTAAATAGCAAATATGTGGAGTCAAACCCCTTCCTTGCTGCTAGAGGATAATTAGTATCACCCATGACAGTTGTCATCATTTGAGGAGCTGCAGAGGTCGCCCTGGACATTTTGCCTGATGCTTTATATGCCATCTTGAGTGTACATGATGACTAATGTATGGCGACTCCTGGGATTCCTTGGCCTTCTACAAGGCAGCAGCTTGTCTGTGCCTTGTAGAAGAGTCTGGACAGGCGGCTCTGTCATGTTACCAGTGGTGTTTAGTTAGCGTGCAGCATTTTGACATACAGAGATAGTTGCTTGGGTTTTTGTCATTGTTTTGTTTGTTCTTTTGGGGGGCAATGCCTTGGATCTTTAAACATGCTGGCAGATGCTCTTATGGTTGAGCTGTGCCTTATGCCCTGCTGCTCTGACAGTAGGAGGCTGGTGCTGATTGCTCTCCCCTGCTTCTTACAGACCTAAGAAACTTCGCTTCCACCCGAAGCAGCTGTACTTCTCTGCCAGGCAGGGTGAGCTGCAGAAGGTGCTTCTCATGCTGGGTGAGTTGCTACCCTACCCCTGAGGGCCCAGAAGGAACACAGGGAAGCCTTGTTAGTTACTCTTTTCCTCAGGAGCCTCATCTCACTGTCTGATGTTTGTAATTCTTTGATTCCCCTGCTTAGTAAGAGAAAGTGCTCCCTGGTATTTAGCTGTTGCATGGCACATTTCTAGTTTTTAAAAAGGAATTAGTTAGTCAGAAGTGCACATGCAGAAAAGCAGCATGACTGGTTCCTGTTATGATGTATTGCCATGAAGAAGCCAGTGCTCCTGTTGACAGGAGCAGCGCTGGTGCACAGAGTGACGCAGGGACGAGGCACAGTGTCGGTTTGCACATTTTTGCAGGTGTTGAGCTTGGCTGAGAATGCACTTGTTAGAACTGGCCCAGCTTCAACTTGATTCCGGAGCTCATAATCCTAGGCTTGAATCTTTCTGAAGTTCATCTTCTTTAGTTTGAAAAGCATGAATAAAGAGCTCTTTGACTGAGCAAATCATGAAAGAAGCTAAAGTTTTTTCTGAGGGGAAATGGAAAGTTTATTTAATTGACAAAAAATTAGTTTTGCTCTTCATGGACTTCATGTAATACTAAGTTTGTTTCATTACTTTTTGCATGGTATGTTGGTTAAATGTCTAGAAAAATGTCCACCATCTAGGAGGCTAAGGGAAAGGGAATTCTAGTTCAAGGCCAGTCTGGGCTACATAGTGTGACCTTCTGCCCCACAAAGTAAAAATGAAACAAGAAATGTCAGAATCTCAAGGTCTCACTTCTACTCTTGGGACATGTCTGTTCTTGGAGCTTTGTTTGCTCTTATCACTGTTTTCATGAGCTTGCAAGAGGCTGAGGCAGAAATATCTGAAAACAGAACCCAAGAAGTAGAAAGAGCATGGTGCAGCACTTGATGACCTTGCCTGTCAGGCTTCATATGGTGCTGGTACAGGTTCTCTCGGTCTTCCAAGCACAAGCAGGGCCTGATTTCTGCCTGCAGACAGGGCATAATGGGATAGTGACTCCAGCTTGGCTCCAGAGCTTGCTTTTTGCCTTGAAGGTACCAAGTTAGCCCTGTCACCCATCTTAAGTATCTTTGTGGAAGTGTGTTGTGGTTGCGTCTGATATTAAAATTAGTAAAACTATGTTTGTTTACAGTTGATGGAATTGATCCCAACTTCAAAATGGAGCACCAGAGCAAGCGTTCCCCATTGCATGCGGCTGCGGAGGCTGGCCACGTGGACATCTGCCACATGCTAGTTCAGGTTTGGAAGGATAGCTTTAAATATGTTTCTTCTTCCCTTCAATGTTTATCTGAGTGTCACTAGGTTTCTAGAGGAAGGCTAAACTTGCCCTGGTACCTTGAGGCTACCATAGGAAGGACCTCACAGCCCTGTGGATGTTGACCTCTCCTAGTGTTGATTCTGACATTGCCTTGGTTAGGGTAACACACTGCTCTGTAGCTGTGTCTCAACTTATTTTCTAGTTTTAATTTAGTCTTGGCTTTATTACTTATAAAGGTCTGCTGCAGAAGATGAAGGTTTTGTGAGGCCCACATCCTTCCCTCTTCTAACCCCAGTGTCTAATTATATATCCCTCATTGTTTTAAGTCATGGCCATAACTTGCTTTAACTTCATGAGATGACTGAGTAGTTAAAGGTGCTTGCCACCAAGCCCGACAACCTTGAGCTTGATTCTTGGAACTCACATGGCGGAAGAAGAGAACACAAATTGATCTCTGACTCTCACATGTGTTGTATGCATATGTGTCCCCAATGTAAAAAATTAAAAAACAAGCAAACAAATTATGATCATGTGACTACTTAAAATTTAAACTTTTTGACATATCATAATTGTACATATTTATGGGGTGCAGAGTGATGTTTCAGTATATAATGTGTAATCATTATTTCTTTGTGGCTGGAAAGTTAAAAGCCTTTCTTAGTTATTTTTGAAATATTCAATGAATTGTGTCAACCCAGTTACCCTCCAGCACTTCAAAACATTGACAGTTACTTTTCTCATGCAGTCACATTAACCATCATCGTCACATCTTCTCCAGGGGCTGGCGACCACTTTGACGGTTACATACAAGTGAGAATGGGCAGCGTTTTATTGTGTTGCTGTAAATGCAGGAGCACAGTCTTATTTATGGCAGCTAGTACATTGTGTCTATATCCTTTGTTTTTTGCCCATTTGTTAGTAAACAGCAGGCTTGGTTTAGTGTCATATGTCATAGCTCCTGTGAACAGGGCTGTGGTAGATTGATATGTGCAGAGGTCTCTCAGACATAATGTTCCTTTCTTTGGATGTACACCCAGGAGTACACTTTGTAGAAGCTGAGAAACCTCCATGCTGTCTTCCTAGAGCCTCACCCAGTGCCTCAGAGCTGCCCATCCAGGCCGTCAGTGTCAGTGCTTTCCTCTTCCATAGCTGGGTAGCGTTCGCTACTTATTTACCAGTTTGAATTTGTATTTCCTTGATTAGTGAGTTGAACAGTGTTTCATATACTTGTGGTTCTTGTTATATCTTCTTTTGAGAATTGTCTGATACATTTATTAGTCTATTTAAAAAGTTGGGTTATTTGCTATTGAGTTGTGTGAGTTCTGGAAATCAATTTCTTGTTAAATGAATGTTTTACAAATCCTTCTGTTCTTTTGGCCACCTATTAAGTCTGCCCTTTGTTTCCTATACTGTGCAGAAGTTTGATAGAAATTGCCTATATGGAAACAATTGCATCCTTAGGATAAAAGCCACTTGGTCCTGGTGATATATCTGAAGCGTTAACTCACTGGTATTTTGTTTAGAACTTTTGTATCTTTGCACCGGGAATAGCTGATTTCTGTAGCTTGTGATGTACCTGCTGGTGGTATCAAAGCTGGATTTTGGGCCTAGTTTAGCAAAGTGTCCCTCCCTCCCCCAAATAATTTTAGAAATACTGATATTAATCTTTGAAAATTTGGTGAAATCCAGCTGTGAAACTGGGCTTTCCTTTGTCAGAAGATATTTTCTTTTCTTTACTTTGCTGCAGTCCACTGTTACTTATTGGACTTCAGGCATTTTAAAATCGTTTGTTGGTTGTACGTGTCCAGAGAGTCACCCTTGTCTTGCTCTCATGTGACTGTTCACAATGGTCTCTACTGATCAGTTGTGTTTCTGTGATGTCAGTTGGTGTGTATCTACTCTGTGCTTTTGTTTTGTTTGTGTGTTCTTCCTTCTTTCTTAGTTAGGTTAAATAAAGGTATGTTTACCTTTTCTTTCTTTCTTTCTTCCTTCCTTCCTTTTTTTTTTTTTTTTTTTGAGACACTGTTTCTCTGTGTAGCTCTGGCTGTCCTGGACTCACTTTGTAGACCAGGCTGGCCTCAAATATGTTTACCTTTTCTAAAAATCAACTTCGTCTTGTTTTTGTTCTTCTTCTCATATCCATCCATTTCATTTGTTTCTCTTCTGATCTTTGTTTTTTCTCTATTAATTTTGGACTTTGTTCTTTCTATTTTCTGAGTGTTCCATTGTTTGTTTATCTATTTGAGACTTCTATTTTTTTATGTGGTTTATTGCTATAAATATCTTCTTTAAAAAATTTGTTTGGTTTTTCAAGACAGGGTTTTTCTATGTATCCCGACTGTCCTGGACTCACTTTGTAGACCAGACTGTCCTTGCACTTACAGAGAGAGATCCTCTTGTCTCTGCCTCCCAAGTGCTGGGATTGAAGGCGTGCACCACCATGCCCAGCCATAAATACCTTTCTTAGTATTGCTTTTGCCATATCTCAAGTTGTATTTTCCTCATTTGTTCCAAAAAATTTGTGAGTGTGTGTGTGTGTGTGTGTGTGTGCGCGGTGCGGCAGAGACTGACACCAGATGTCTTCCTTAGTTCATCTCCACAAGAGATAGGGTCTCTTATTTAAGGCCAGAAGTTGAAGAGCTAGCCAACTTGCATCTGGGATTCTGTAGTTCTGTCTCCCAAGTGCTGGTATAATAGCCAGGCTACCCTGCCAGCTCTACATTTACATGGGATACAAACTCTTGTCATGTTTGCATGACAAAACACTTCCTTCCCAAGTTATCTCCTCAATTCCCAGTTTTAGGAACTACTTGAAGTTTCTCTTTTGTTTCTTTGTTGTCCATTGGTTGTTTAAGAGAGAATTGTTAAATTTCTTTGTCTATATGCCATTTGATCTCCAGCTTTATTTCATTGTGACCATAGGAGATATGTGCTGTGGTTTAAGGAATTTCTTGAGAAGGAGGCACTAAAATTATTTTGGGGCTAGAGAGCTGGTTGAGCAGTTAAGACCACATACTGTTCTTGTAGTGGATCCAAGTTTGAGTCCCAGAAACCATGTTGAATGGGGAGAAGGAGGTGTCACAACTTTTTGTAACTCCCCCCCTTGTATACACAGTACAACAAATACTGTATACACAGTAAAAACAAAATAAATCTTAAAAAACTTATTGAAACTTGTCATTTGGTTTATAGAATGTTCCATATGCTGATGCTGATGTGAAGAATTTACATTCTACAACTCTAACATGAAATGTTCTGTAAATGTCTGGCTTGTTTAGTTAAACTCCACTGTTTCTTGTTTTTTTTTTTTTTTTTTTTTTTTTTTGGTCTGAATGAGATCATTAGATGAATGTTATGAAGCCCCCAATTATTTCTGTGTAAAAATAATTAACTTACTTATTTCTAGTATTTATATTAAAGTTAACTGGTCAGAGGTATTAATCCTTAACCCATCATTATAAATAATCACATTGAGACACCTGATTTAACAAGCCTTAGCCTGGATTGTGCAATCTTAGTCCATCTCAGTTAGCTTTTAATTCTATCCCCAAATAAAACCCCAATATAAACATACATATGTCCCTTGGACTGTTATTCTCCATTCTATGCCGATGTTCCAGGCCATGTGGAATGATCTTCCATCCCACCCATGGCATGTGTTTTCTTTCCTCTCCTGGCTTCTTATTCCCATGATCCTCTCTCCTCATCCAGAGCTTGTCAACCTTTTCCCTGCCTACCACCTCTCTCTCTGCCCAGTCACAGGCCTCAGCATTTTATTTAAGCCAGTCAGAGACAATGGTTAGCAAGTGATGTAACAGACAGCAAGCAGGCCTCTGGGAGCAATTACTTAACATTTAAAATACATAACAGATCACTGCATCAATTCCCTCATTTTGTCTAATAGAAAGGCTAATTTTTAAACTACAGTAAGAACCAATATGAAATAATCAGGAAAACTATATGTAAAAGTTACACATAATGATGTTTAGCCTACTTGTATCAGGCATCCTTGAAGAAAAAAAAAATTTATCTATCCTGTCTTGGTGAGTCTAAAATTCTGAACCTAAATATTTTCTATCCTATCCTATATTTATAAATCTGAAGATTTTATTTAGATTTTAAAATATCCTTTTAAATCCTAAACAACTTAAGCTCAATTGAAATTTTATATCTATTATGTCTTCAACCCCAGCAAAGACTTAAGGGGTAAAGTTATCTGAGTGAGTAGTAAGTACAGGCAAGCAGCTTCCAAAGAGAAAAATGACAGTATGCTTCCTGGACAGTCCCAAATGTTTCTCGATACCGTTGGAGCATCATCTTAAGCCTTCTGGTCTAGCCTATCTCACAGACTAAATTGTGCAGCAGGAATAAGAAGGATTTGCCCATTCTGACTCTGCAGAATCAGGCCATCCACTTACCTGTATTTAAGCTCTGGTCCATCTTTGGACTGTATATAGTCTGTTGAGAGAAGCAGGGGCATTTCTGCCCAGTAGGAATTATCTCCTGATGGAGATTTTTAATACTCATCATCATCTCCTTCCAAGTCAAATGGGAGATGTCAGGAACTAGCTGTCTCA
Source organism: Lophiomys imhausi (assembly GCA_907164525.1). Classification (NCBI taxonomy): domain Eukaryota; kingdom Metazoa; phylum Chordata; class Mammalia; order Rodentia; family Muridae; genus Lophiomys; species Lophiomys imhausi. The sequence continues at coordinate 10,610,968 of CAJQZJ010031933.1, forward strand.
AGTCAAAGAATTTGTAAAATAATAAAGACATCCTTAAATGCCATTTTCTGTACACCTCTGAGGGTTTTGAGGATGTCTATCTCTGCATATTTGAATAAGCAAATGTTGCTTGTCTCTAACGACTTAATATCTGATTAACTTAGAAAACATCTGTGATTAAACTAGTACCTAACAAAACCGTAAGTTTGAATGACTACTAGTTTGTATTTCTTAATTATCCTAAACAATTTGTATTAGTTGCTATCAAAAGAACTAGAACTTCATACTGATTTTTAAGAATTACATAGGTACAATACCTAACCAAAATATAACCTTAATTTTGTATCAGTATACAAAGATATAAGAGTAGATTCAATAATCTACCCCCTTTATCATTCCTGCCTGTATATATCCTCTATACCTGGCTTAATAAGTCCATTTAACAGCTTGTAACCATTCCCCCTAAACAACAACCTCTATAACCCATCAAATGATTAAAGAATCACCCACCCCACCTTTTGGGGATGGGGAGTCACTCTTAGAGTTGCTTCCTGCTGAATTGGGACATAGAAAACCTGTTTGGGGGCCCAAATAAAGTGGAAAAATGGTTAAGCAAGTTAATAGTAACCATATGTGCTCAGCAGTTTGAATGTCCTGAGCAGTTTGTAGTCCGAAGCTGAAGTTTGGTGGGACGTTCAGGGCTTTACTGAAGTCCTGACTGGAACAGTCTGTTTCATTAGCTCGATCATTTGGCTACTTGTTTTGTCGTCTTTGGTGTCTGGTCCCTTTTCTTCAGAAGTTTGAGTTGTCCAGTGGTCTCCTGACTCTTTAGTTGGATGCTTTTATTCTCCTGGAAAGGTAAGAACAAAACTCTGCCCTAATCCTAGCCCTGGGGTGCTCTTTTTTGGCAGGTATTATCTTTCAATTGAGCTTTTTATTAAAAAAAAATGTATTGAAAATGTGAAACTAAATATACCTTTAAATGTATATAAAACAAAATAATCTTAAATTTCTATCAATAACTATTAATATAAACAAAATAACCTTAATTTTTTAATAATGAAGGAGACGGCCTGGAGAGATGGCTCAGTGGTTAGGAGCACTGGCTGGTCTTTCAAGGACCTGGGTTCAAATCCCAGCACCCACATGGCAATTAGAAACTGTCTGTAATGGCCGGGCTTGGTGGCGCACACCTTTTATTCCAGCACTTGTCATGCAGAGGCAGGTGGATCTCTGATTTTGAGGCCAGCCTGATCTACAAAGTGAGTCCAAGTCAGCCAGAGATGTTACAGAGAAACCCTGTCTCGAAAAAACTAAAAAGAAAAGGAGACAAAGAATAGGGAGAGAGAAGGAATACAATCCCCGAATCCAAATCATACCATATCCATTCACGCTATACAACAACAAACAATCACAGCACGCAACAAAAAACTTTAATCCCGCCTCTTGAGAATGAGGGTGTAAACATTGTTGGGGGGTGCCCTTAAAAACTGAGATATTGGCCAGTTCCCAGGAAAACTAGCTATAGGTTTTGTTGTCCAGTCTCTGATCAATCATTTTTTGGGTTAGCCTTTTTAAATTTTTTATTTTATTATTAAAATTTTATTTTAAAATTGATTTACATGCAAATTTTTTGAGAAAAATAATGGTTGAGACAGTCTGTTAGGTTAAATCACCTGACCTATTTGCTTTGTCTTTGTTGTTGCCCTTTCTTTTACTCTGAAAATAAATTTCTGCTCTAAGTTTGAGCAGGTGAAAGACAGATTTGAAGCATAATCTCCATTGTGTTGGATAAAACATTGGAATATCATGAGCACCAACAATGTGTTGGAATGTTCTCTGTTCCTTTAAATGTGATATTCATGTCCTATAACTGAGTTCTCTAGCATTGGGTAACTATATATTTACAATTGTATTTTCTATTGTTGAATTGGCTACTGTGTCACAGTGACTAAGGTTCTTTTTAATTTCATGTGTATGAGTATTTTGCTTACATGTATGTCCGTGCACAGTATGCATACCTGGTGATCGTGGACACCAGGAGAAGGCCACTTCTGTCCCCTAGAACTGGAGTTAGAAACAGTTATGAGCCAGTATTCAGGTTCTGGGTGTAGAACCCAGGTCCTCTAGAAGAGCAGCAAGTGTCCTTAACTACTGAGCTGTCTTTCCAGCCTCTAGTTGGTTTTTATTAATGTGTGTTACTGAAATAAGTTCTTATTGGCAGCATATCATATTTTTTAAGAAAATATCTTTTTTTAAAATCCATTAATCTATACTTTTTGTTTGATGAATTTATTCTCTTTCTATTTAAGGCTATTATTGTTAAGGACATACTCCTGTTCCTCCCATTATTATTTTTTTGTTTTTTGTTTTTTTTTGTTTTTTTCGAGACAGGGTTTCTCTGTGTAGCCCTGGCTGTCCTGGACTCACTTTGTAGACCAGGCTGGCCTCGAACTCACAAAGATCCGCCTGCCTCTGCCTCCCAAGTGCTGGGATTAAAGGCGTGCGCCACCACTGCCCGGCTCCTCCCATTATATTATCCCTTTTTCATCTCTTGTGTGTCTTTGTGGTTTGGTGGATCTCTGTGTGGACAGGATTTGATCCTCTTTTTTTTTTTTTTTTTTTTTTGTTTGTTTTGTTTTTTCGAGACAGGGTTTCTCTGTGTAGCCCTGGGTGTCCTGGACTCACTTTGTAGACCAGGCAGGCCTCGAACTCACAAAGATCCACCTGCCTCTGCCTCCCAAGTGCTGGGATTAAAGGCGTGCGCCACCACCGCCCGGCTTTTGATCCTCTTTTATATGGGTGAGTCCTTTTTTATGCTTTCATAATAGTTTTTTTTTAATTTTTAATACTTTTCTTATATGGCTAGGCTGTTGACAAAGTTCTCAGTGTTAACTGTCTTGAAAGTCTGTGTTCCTACTTCATTTCTTGATGATAGCTTTTTGCACGGCATATGTAACAGCTACCAGATATTTTGGGTTTTGTTTTGGATTTTTATTTCAAAATCTGCTATGGTATAGTTGAGATTCTGTTGTGTGTGACTTAATGATTTTCTCTGGCTGTGTTTTAAGATTCTCACTTTGTCTTGAGCTTTTGTTAATATAAGCCTTAAAGACTACCTATTTTGATTGAATCTATTTTGGGTCATTTGTGGCTTCCTGGCTCTGGTTCATTTTCTCTAAGATTTATAAGCTTTTCAGTAGTTATTTCTTTGAACAAGTTTTCTGTATTTTTCCTTTCCTCTTACCCTTCTAAAACATGTAATGTTTTTCTAAAACATACATATGTAAATGTTGTTTCTCTTCATGATATCCAAGTCTCATAGGTATTTTGTTGCTATTTTTATAAATAATACATGTACTTTTATGCACACTTTTTTGTTCTGTCAAGTCTAGAAATTCTTCTAACGTACTTTTTTTTTTGTTTGTTTGTTTTTTTTAATAATTTATTTTTTATTTCTTCAAGTTACATCTCAATCACAATCCCCTCCCTACTCCCCCCTCCAGTCCCACCCTTCCACCCTCCTCCCCCTCAGCCCCACCATCCTCTTCCCTTCTTTTTTTTTTTTTTAGTTTAAGGTATTTATTTTTCCCCCCAACAGCTCTCCCTTTCAGTCCAAATAATGGTTCTTTTTCTTATAACTATAAATACAATACAAAACAACAGAAATAAATAGGCCACGATTATAAGAGTTATATGGCTTAGCATACATTCCCAATGTCCAGTCCATATGTATTTGGCACCTGACTTTAACATTCTACTATCTAACCATCTCCATGAGTTTAAAGTTCTATATCTAACTCAGCTTTCATACTAACTTGCCTCATAATTTTAAAAATATCTTCTTAGATCCAGAACACCCTCTTGATTCCTAAACAACTCAAAATTTAACTATGAGACTCTAGCTATCTATTCTTCAACCACCTCAGAGACCTGAGAGGGATAAATATATCTGATTATATAGGAAGTGCAGGGCCTGCAGCTTCCAAAACTAAAAAATGACATACCAGTGGCTGCCTGGACAGTTCCCATTTTCTCTCCATACATTACAGCATCAATCTTCAGCCATTTGGCCCCATTTCTCTGACAGACATTGGTTGTAGAGCAGGAATTATGAAGGACTTACCTACCCTGTCTTGGCAGAGCTAGGCTGTCGACTTACCTGCTTCCAAGTTTTGTCCTTTTTGGACAGAAGTCTGTCTACAGTTGAAGCAAGTGGTTTTTCTTGCCAAGAGAATGGCTTACCACCAATTCAGTCATCTCCCACTGGAGATTCTTCGATGCTCATCTTCTACTTGGAGTAATATAGGGGGTGCTGTCAGGAGCTGACATGTTTCGATATCAAAAAATCTTAAGTTAAGAAAACATCTTTGAATGCCATATTCTGCAGATCTCTTGAGGTTTTTGAAGATGCCCTATCTATCTCTTATATTTAGATAAGCAAATATTGCTTGTCTCTTAGCAACTTGATTTCTGAGTAGCTTAGAAAATAACTGTGATAGACTGTCATAGTAACTAACAAAATGACACGTTTTCATGACTATTAGTTTCCGTTTCTTAATTATCCTAAACAGTTTATGTCGGTTGGTAGCGAGAGGTCAAAACTTGACATTTCATTTTTAAGTATTACTACAAACAATACCTTTAAGAAGCGTTACCCTTAATTTTGTATCAATATACAAAGATCAGTACCGATGTAGCCCAGTACAATCTTAATTTTACATTAATATACTAGGGTCAATACCATTGTGGCCAAATATAATCTTAATTTTGTATCAATATACAAAGATCAATACCAATGTAGCCCTATACAATCTTAAATTTGCATTAATATACAATGATCAATACCAATTTAGCCAAATATAATATTAATTTTGTATCAGTATACAAAGGTATAAAGCTATATTCAATAATCTGTCCTTTTTTCTTGTTCTTTCCTATACTATGTCTATGTCCCATTTTTCTCAAGTCTGTTCACTCCTATATAGGAGAGAAAGGAGGATACAGAAAAGCAAAAGAGAGAAGTCCCTGGGTCTAACCTCCAAAACCCATTTAACAAGACCATTTAACAGCTTGTTGTCTTTTCCCCTAAATAACAAAATTTTCTATTATCTATCAAATAACCAAAGGGGGAGAACACCCTCCCCACCTTCTGGGGATGGGACGTTGTTCTCTTAAAATGACTTCCTGCTGATTTGGGACGTAGTAAACCTGTTTGGGGCCCAAATAAGAATGGAAAAATGGTTAAAAATGTTAATAGAATCATTTGATGTTCAGTCCCTTTGTGCTCAGCTATTTAGATGTCCTACGAAGTTCATAGACAGAAGCTGATCTTCAGAACTTTACTGAAGATCTGGCTGGAGTAGTCTGTGGAGCTGAACGATCTTAGCGATTTTGAGTTGTTGTGGTTATAGACTTTTGAGGAAACTGCTATTGAAGAAGTCTGCAAGGCTGGATCATCTGGGCCACTCGTCTTCTTTGGTGTCTGATCTGTTTTCTGCTGAGGTTTCCGTTGTCCAGTTGTCCCTGGATTCCTTGAATGGATGCTTTAAATCTCCTGGAAAGATAAGAACAGAGCCCTGCCCTAATCCTAACTCTGGGACAATTACCTTTTTTTGGGGGGGTCAGGTAATATTTTCCCTGGAGCAAATTTGTTTTTTTTGATAATATATAAAGTATTACCTTTCAATCCGGATTAAAGAAGAAATTATTTTGATATTTTGGAGCTAAACAAACCTTTAGTGTATATATTTTGAGATCTCAAAGGACAATTTGTTTGAATTGCAGCCTGCCTTTTCTAAGTAGCTTTTAAACTTAAATCTTTCCAAATCCTATGTGCCTGTCTCTGCATTCTAAATTTTGGGATCAAAGACATGTGGTTTCCAACTGATGGGATTAAAGATGTGCTCCTCCACTCCTGGATCAAAGTTTTTCTCTGTTTAGAGCTTGTTTTGTATCAGGTGGCCTTGAGCTCTGAGATCTGCCTGTTTCTGTCTCTAGTGTGTTGGGATTAAGGGTGTATTCTTCCCCAATGATGTGACTAAGGGTGTGCACCATCACCACCCTGTTTCTTGTAACTCTAGAATTTATAAGACAACTAACTCTATAGTGATCCTCCTGTCTCTGCTGGAGGTAAAGGCATGGGCAAACACCATGCATTATTTTACCTTAGCTCTAAGTTTTTTCAACTCTTGGAGGTTTGTAAAACCAGGTTGAACAGCTGTCACCTTTAATTTATTTACAGTGTTTTAAACCTGTTATCTGCTTTTTAATGCCAAACCATGGAAATAGCCTATACCTCTACAAAAAAAACCAAAAAACAAAAAAAAAACTTTTAAGCTGCTATCAAGTTTGTGTAATCTCTGTAGCCACCTGCAGTCTAACATTCTAATCTGAAATTAAGGCCATTTTCTTTTCATGCCAGTAAGGTAAATTATAGTTTGAAAATTTTATATTGTATTTTTATTATATTTTTAAGCTTATTAATTCTTTTCTTAAAAAAGTATTATTTATTTCTAGAACATAGTTTCCTCCCTCCTCCCCTCTTGGCCCCTCCCTTCCTCTCTCCTTCCCTCCGTCTCTCCTTCCCTCCCTCC
>CAJQZJ010031933.1:10617942-10632810 GCA_907164525.1 Lophiomys imhausi
TTTGTTGTTGCTCTCTGAGATATTTGATTTCCTCCCTTAGGCCTTCTTTGCTCTTGTGGTGCGGCTCGAGTGCAGGCTGGATATCAGGCAGACAGGCGGGGCCGCTGGTCTGTGGCTGGAGCCGTGGGCTGGATCCGCTCCTGGGCTGGATCTCTAGCCAGAGCTCCTCTCCAGATCGGTGACGGAGCTGGCTGATCTCAGGGTTGTGTTCCCAGGAACTGCGTGGGCTTTTTTACCTGGTGACCGGTCTCAATGTTCGCTATGGGCATTCAGACACCGTCTGTGTTTCACTGTAGGCTAGGGGACCTCACGTTCACTCCACAATGACTAATCTCATTCACCTACTACTCAGATGCACTGCTCTATGGTCGGCGCCATCTTGGATCCTCCCTAACGTACTTTTTATGCTGAGTTAAGTTCACAATTGTATGTTTTTATCTATCTGTAGCCATTTATTGTCTTGTTTTCGCCATGGTTGAACTTTTCCCTATGCATAGACTGTAGAGCTTTTTCCCCACTATTGATAGCAGGTACTGTACTGGCTTCTTGTCTTGTGATCGCTCCTTATACTGTCTCCTGGGACATCAAGACTTTAGTAGTGGGTCTGGTTTCTAGACACCATGCTGAGCTCGATGTATGGAATTCTGACATTTCAGATGTGAGCTTTCTTTCATTTATTCCTGGATGCTTTGTCCCCAGTAATCTAAATTCTTTTTTTTTTTTTTTTTTTTTTTTTGTTTTTTTTTTTTTTTGGTTTTTCGAGACAGGGTTTCTCTGTGTAGCCCTGGCTGTCCTGGACTCACTTTGTAGACCAGGCTGGCCTCGAACTCACAAAGATCCGCCTGCCTCTGCCTCCCAAGTGCTGGGATTAAAGGCGTGCGCCACCACCGCCCGGCGTAATCTAAATTCTTTTATCGTTTTAGTTAGGATCCTTTTCAGTCTTTCAGGTCCATGACCTTTGGTCCTTTCCCATATGATCTCCAGAAACATCTCCCATCTCTCCCATCTGTCCCAGCTCTCTCCCGCCTAGGATTCCTCTATCAGGGTAGGATCTTGTGGATTAATTCCTGGCCATGGCGCCTCTGTGGATATGGCTCAGTACTGTAGTATGTTCATTGCTAGTTGATTGTTAGCATGAGATTTGAAATCACTTAGGAGACAAGCCTCCATGCATTCCTGTGAGGGATTATTTATCTTAGATTAGCCTCTGGGCATACCTGTGATTATCTTTTTTTTTTTTTTTTTTTTTGTTTTTCAAGACAGGGTTTCTCTGTGTAGCCTTAGCTATCCTGGAACCCACTTTGTAGACCAGGCTGGCCTTGAACTCACAGAGATTCATTTGCCTGTGCCTCTGCTAGAATTAAAGTCATGAACCACCATGCCTGGCCCTGTGATTATCTTGATTAGATTGACATGGAAGGACCAAACCTAAAGGAGGACCTAGACTACCTAAAGAAGAAGCTACTTAAACACAAGTATTCATCAACGGCTTCCTGATGTTTTAATTAAGTTCTTGCCATCTTGGTTTCTTCCTTAGTGATGGATTTTACTCTTGATTGAAAATAGACCCTCTCTTCCTTAAATTACTTTTCTCAGGGTATTTATAACAAAAAGAGGGAAATACATAAGACAGTGTATGTCTAGTGTGCAAGAGGCTTCCTGCACTAGTCCACTTCCACTACTCCATTTTCCAATATCATAAAACAAAACCCCTAAAATAAATACATAGATGTATGTTTATGTATAAGTATTTTAAATGCAGAAACATTTTCTTTTTTTTTTTTTTTTTTGGTTTTTTCGAGACAGGGTTTCTCTGTTTAACAGCTCTGGCTGTCCTGGACTCGCTTTGTAGACCAGGCTGGCCTCGAACTCACAAAGATCCGCCTGCCTCTGCCTCCCAAGTGCTGGGATTAAAGGCGTGCGCCACCACCGCCCGGCTACAGAAACATTTTCTAAAGATGCAAACATTCTAGTTGCTTACATGTTGTTAGAAGGCAGACTCACTGTAACTTCTGGATCCAGTTTTTCTGTATCCTCAGAAACAGCTACCAGCCCACATGTGCTATCCTGTCTGTCTCTGGCCTGAAGCACTCACAGGCAGTATGGTTCACTTTCATCTAATTTTAGCCTTTACGCTATCTTAGATATAACAGTGCATACTCTTTTGTGTCTAGCATCATTTATTACAGAACAACAACAGAAAAGCATAAAACGAGAACCAAATGGTTATATGCAAAAAATAAAAAGAGGAAATGCAAGTGAGTTCTGACTAAAGTTCAGTATCAAGATCATGATTGCTGCTTTTCTGGTTCTACCCCTCTCCGCCGACATTGATTTTTGGGGCCAAGTGGTACTTCCTGTCTTTGTCATGGGGCAGGGTTTGCCCATGTGAGTTCTTTTTGTTTTTCACTGCCCACCATGTCTTGTGAAGTTGAAGACATCATAGGATACAGGTGGTCTTATCTGTAGGGGCTCTTGTTTGTTCAGCGTCTGACAGTCAGTCTCCGTAGCCCTGGCTCAAATTCCTTGCTTCCACCCAGGCACTTGCTCTGATTCTTAGCTGTAGTGTTTATAGTGCCATCCTTAGAGGCTCCTTTATTCTTCACCCCCTAGAACCTAATCAGCATCACCACTATTTTCCAGGAAGAATAATAGAATATATTTATTTCTTGGTTTTCTTGAGTCCAGGAGTGTTGTTTCTTCAGGTTACAGCATTTATGAGGTGCCTTAATATCTACTATTACCAGCACACTCCGGCTGGAGTCCCCATTGAAGACTGACACCCGCGTCAGCTCTTCAGAGGCTCTCTGAGTACTTCAGCTGAGCCAAACTCAATCCAGGACTCCCCCCCCCCCCCTTCTTTTCTTTTTTGGTTTTTAAAGACAGGGTTTCTCTGTGTAACAGCCCTGGCTGTCCTGGACTCGCTTTGTAGACCAGGCTGGCCTCGAACTAAAATGTATTTTAATTTATTATTATTTTTTAATGTTATGTCTAGAAGTGTTTTGCCTGCATGTTTGTCTGTGCGTGCCATGCATGCCGTGCATGCCTCGTACCTGGAGGCCAGGAGAGGGTGTCAGTCCCTTGAACTGGAGTTACAGGTGTGGTGAGCCACATGTTAGTGCTGGGAAGTGAGCCCAGGTCCTCTGGAAGAACAGCCAGTTCTCTTAACCACTGGGCTCTCTCTCCATCCCCTAGGACTGTTTTCTTCTTTGTTGTATTAGTTACTTTTCCTATTTTTATGTTAAAACATGTTGACAAAAGCAACTTAGGGTAAGATGGTGTTGCCTAGAAATGACAGGGATGCTTCCACAATATGGCTGTCTAAACAAGATGTGAACAATGACAATATTAGTGGACATGTTAACACGGAAGCAAGGAATCGCATGGTGTCCCACCCCTAGGCAAAGAACTAGGCAGAGCAATTGATGACTGCTGAGAAAGGGAGCATTCCCCTCTCCCAGGGATGCTCTCTAACTGTTTACCCTACAGAGTATGGTGTGGTCAGTCATCATACACACAAACAACACCCAGTGGACTTAGCAGGGTTCTTGATTTATATTTTTGGAGTCAGGGTTTCTCTGTGTAGCCCTGGCTATCCTGGAACTCACTTTGTAGACCAGGCTGGTCTTGAACTTAGAGATCCACCTGCCTCTGCCTCCCAAGTGCTGGGATTAAACGTGTGTGCCACCATGTCTGACATCATCAAGTTGTATTTATATACCTATGCATTTATATATGCATGTAGCAACAAGAAGAAGAAGAATAAAAAAAAAGAGGTCATCGGTTTGAGAGGGAGTGAGGCTTAAGGTATAGAAAGGGTTTGAGGGGAGGGCCATGGGAAGGATTAGGGCAAGAAAGAGGGGGAAGTGGTGTAATTAGATTTTAAATAAAAATTAAAAATCAGCTGGGCGTGGTGGCGCACGCCTTTAATCCCAGTCCTCGGGAGGCAGAGGCTAGCCTGATCTACAGAGTGAGTCCAGGACAGCCAGGGATACACAGAGAAACCCTGTCTTGAAAAACTTTTAAAAAAATAAAAATCAGCTCAATGGAGAAAATGTTACTTTGGCTTACTGTTTTGAAGCAACAGTTCATCATGGAGAAGCTTACAGTGGCAGGAACTCTGGATACCTAATCCCATTGCATCCACAGTTAAGAATGCATGATGAATGCTTAATCTGAGCTCACGTTCTCCTTTTTATGAAGTAGGATCTAATTCAGGGGATGATGCTGCTTACAGTGGGTGGGTCTTCCTTCCTCAATCAACTTAAGCACCTCATGGCCACAGGCTGTATTCTAAGTGATTCTCGATTTCATCAAATTGATAGTTGAGATTACCATCACACATGGTTATGAGACAAGAAATCAACATCCATCAGCAGAGAAGCCTATTCCCAAGCAATTTTGATGTTCACCTGCTTGCTACTATGAGGCCTTTCTGTACCAGACAGTTCCTGTGTGTGTACATTTCTATGATTTGTTGATTGCCCGTGGCTACTGCAGCACAATGGCCTCTGCTACATGTGTTGTTTGAATTTGAAGTGACAGTGTGCTGCCTATTCCTCAGATATTTGGGGTTATAACCTGAGAAACATGGACGGAAGGTATTCTAGCTTTGCAGAAAGTGCTCTTTTTTTGTTTTGATTTTTGTTTGTTTGTTTGAGACAGGGTTTCACTGTGTAACATCCCTGGCTGTCCTAGAACTCACTTTGTAGACCAGGCTGTCCTTGAATTTACAGAGATCTGCCTGCCTTTGCCTTCCACAGTGCTGGGATTAAAGATGTGCACCACCACACCTATCTCAGAAAGTGCTTTTCTTTTTTTTTTTTGGTTTTTTTTCGAGACAGGGTTTCTCTGTGTAGCTCTGGCTGTCCTGGACTCGCTTTGTAGACCAGGCTGGCCTCGAACTCACAGAGATCCACCTGCCTCTGCCTCCCGAGTGCTGGGATTAAAGGCGTGCGCCACCACCGCCCGAGAAAGTGCTTTTCTAATCTGGACTTGTCCCTATTCTTTTGTCAGTGTTATGGATGCCTGTGGTCTGAATCCTGGGCTGAGAGAGCATTGATCACAGAAGCACCATTTTGCCTAACTGAGCTGACTGGTAGTGTTGGCGTGTGGATTTCTACCCATTGACCGTTCTGTTTTCTAGCACTTTGTTCTTTTACTAGTATTCCCTGCTGTGCCGAGGACTCTGGGGGTGAACTGGAGGGTCATTTGCCTCTTTATTTTATTGAAAAAGTTATAAGTTACTTCAAAATTCATATGACTTGAAGTTAGTTTTTGTTTTGCTTATTCTGGAAAACATTTTAGCATTTGGAGAAGCAGGCTGAATAGATAGGGCCTCCTCTGCCTCCCATACTTTTTCCTCCCCTGAGGTTCTTCTACTTCCTTTCTTAGACATCTCTATATCCTGCTGTGCTTATATGTCAGGTTAATTTAAAAATGAAACCTAGCAGAAATATTCTACTTGAGCTAGAGCTTGATAGAATAATTGTATCTGTCTGTTTATGGTGGCTAGAAGTTGAATCCAGGGACTTGTTCATGCAAGATGGGTACCCAACCACTGAGTAGCCCCAGCTTTAGTTACTGTGTATTGAATGCAGTTTTGAAGAATCAGACATAGCTGGTAAATACAACAGTTGTAATGTTGTTTGTTAAATCTCTTCATGACAAATGCAGAAGCCTTGTAGCTCTTTTACTTACTGGGATGGGGGATGCAGAAATTGCCCTCAACAAATCTCAGTAATATTTGTTTTACTAGGCGGGCGCCAATATTGACACTTGCTCAGAAGATCAGCGGACCCCACTGATGGAGGCTGCGGAAAACAACCACTTGGATGCAGTGAAGTACCTCATTAAGGCCGGAGCACAGGTGGATCCGAAGGTACCCCACCCAGTCAGGTTCATATTCCTATTTCATGTGTAGATGTTTCTTAGATGAACAGGGAATAGTTTTTCCTTGAAACACTTGCAGGAACTTGGTGCTATCAGACATTTACCCTGATGTCTAACATAGCATTTTTTTCTCACTTGGTGCAGTAGTTACTTTTTCTTGCCATTTTGACAAAATGATTTATGGGAGTAAAGGTTTAATTTGGCTCATGATTTCAGAGGGCTTTCTGTCTATCAAAGTGCAGAATGTGCAGAGTGTGGTGATGCATGCCTTTAATCCCAGCACTCGGGAGTCAGAGACAGGCAGATCTCTGTGAGTTCAAGGTCAGTGTGGTCTACCGAGTGAGTTCCAGGAGAGCCAGTATTGTTATACAGAGAAAGTCTGTCTCAAAAAAACAAAAAGGGCATCCAGGGTTCAGAAGGCATGGCAGAACTTCCTTCAGCAGTTTTTTTATTTACTGACATATCAAAAGGAGAGGATGTAAGCCAGGCCCAGGAACAGGTGTAACCCACAGGGGCCTCTCATTGTGACCTGCTTCTACTTGCCAGGCTCCACACATGCTAAGCTGGAATGAGCCTTTGGGAGTGTGTCCGATGCAAACTATAAATGTGTGGTGACTTAGATGACTGAGTAGTGAAGATCCCTAGTAACCCCTGGATCTACCTGTTGCACCAGTAATAAACAGATGAACCTGTCAGACATTGCCATGACGTCTGCGCTTCCTTCTTTCATTGTGCTTTCCCTCCTTTGTTTACAGCAGTTAGGCCAGAAGAGAAAGAAGATTTCCACTTGGAAAGAGGACTTAAATATCACTCAGTTCACAGTCACTGTGACCTTATGTGTGAAAACCATAAAGAAAGCCAGACATGGTGGTGCACGCCTTTAATCCCAGTACTCGGGAGGCAGAGGCAGGCGGATCTCTGTGAATTCAAGGCCAGCCTGGTCTACTAAGTATGTCCAGGACAGCCAGGGCTACACAGAGAAACCCTGTCTCGAAAAACAAAAAAAAAAAAGAAAAGAAAAAACCAAAAACTCAAGGAAACCATAAAGGATCCACAAAAGTATTTTTAGAGTTAGTAAATAATAGGACACAAAACTGACACAAATAACAGTTATATTTCTTTTTCTTTTGTTTTTTTGATACAGGGTCTTATGTGTTGTGAGCATAAAATTTATGGTCATCCTGCTTCAGACTTCTAAGTATTGGTTATATTTCTATATTCTTTCAGTTAAATTATCCAAAAAGGAAGTTGAGTTAATTTCATTTATAGTTACATCAAAAAGAATAAAATACGTAGGAGTATGTTTAATCAAAGAGACAAAAAGCTTACACATTAAAAAGCAATTGTTAAAAAGGAGGCAGAGTTTAGTATATAGCTCAGTTGGTAGAGTGCCTGCCTCAGTACCACATAAAACACTGTATAGAGGTTTACTCCTTTAATTTGAACACTTGGGAGGCAAAAGGGAAAATCAGAAGTTCAAGGTCATCTTTGGCTACATGGTGAGTTTGATCCCAGCCTGGGCTACTTCAGACCCTATCTTAGAAAAAAGACACAAATAAATGAGAGGTCATTCTTTGTCTGTACATCTTCAGTGCAATCCTTGTCAAAATTGTAACCAAATAAAGAAATGCCCGCACTAAAGTTCATGCAGATTTTTCAGGAGATCTAGAATAGTGGATCAAGTTTGAAAGAGAGCAGTATTAGTGGAATTACCCTTCCTTATTTCAGAACTTACTACAAAGCTACAGGAATGAAAATGGTGTAGTTCAGGTATAAAAATAGAGCTTTAGATCAGTTGAATTAGATGAAAAAAAAATCTCAGAAATAAACCATTGCTTGTGTTGTTAGTTAATTTAAGGCAACTTTTCAGCAAATGGTGCTGGGAAATCCTAGTATTTATATATTGAAGAATGTGATCATACCATATATATGCAAAATGAATTAAAGAACTGAACATAATAGCTAAAATTACATACTTTGCAAGGGAGTGAAACCTGTAACCACAACACAATACAGAGGTAGGAGGATTGTTACTCCAGGGTCAAACTAGGGAGAACCTCTTTCAGAATACTGCAGAAGTCAGAATTCCTAAGGACTTGGTGATTCAGCAATTCTGTCCTTTCATACATAACCAAGAAGTAGAAAACAGCCTTGAACAGCACTGTTTATTACCGTACTCTTTTTAGAACCCACTCAGTTATCCTTTGTCACATTAATGAACAAGTGGTCTATCTGTTCACCAGAACATCACTCAGTCATTGGCAGGAACAAAGCGTAGAGATGTGACAGTCCAAATCAACTTTGGGGATGGGCAGTGTAAAAAGCTAGACACAGAGCATACGTACCACAGACTTCCATTTTTATGAGATTCACAGATAAGAAAATCAGAGACAGAGTGTGGCTTGGATGTTGTTGCCAGGTATAGAAAAGAGTGGTAGTTAGGGGCTGATGATTGTAGAGTTTTGTTTGTTTGTTTGTTTTGAAAAGTTACTGAAACAGTGATGATCATTGTTTAATGTTATATGTAGTTCCACTGATATGTACACTTAAAAATTAGAGGTCCTATGTGGTCCCACACTTGGGAGGTAGAAGCAGGAGGATCTCTAAGTTTAATGGTGGCCCAGTGTATATAGTGAGTTCCAGGTCAAGCTACCTAGTAAGATTCTATGTCAAAAAGCCAAAATAAACCTAAAATAGTAATAATAATAAAAAATAGTAAATTAAAAATTAGAGGGATGAGAGTATAGCTTAGTTAATGGAATGCTTGCCTGGCATGCTCAAATCCCTGGGTTTTATCCCCAATATCACATAAACTGGTTGTGGTAATGGAGACATGTAATCTTTACACTCAGGAGGTAGAGGTGGAGGAATCAGAACTGGAAGGTCACCCTTGGCTACAGAGTGACTTAGTGCATGAGACTGAAAACAAACAAAACATAAGAATGCAGTATTTTATGACATAATATATTAAATAAACAACATTAAAAAAATAGGGGTCTAGGGATGTCATTCAGTGGGAGAGTGCATGCCTAGCATTTATTTGTGAGGCTCTGGATTCATCTCTAATACCCTGTAAATCTCCACTGTAAACATTATTGTCTTTTTACATCAGTACATGTTTATTTGGTTGGTTGGTTGTTTTTTCTTAACAAAATGTGGCCATAACCTCTATGCAGGCTTATAAAGTCTGTTTTCACATCAGATTAAAGTCTTACTATTTCTCTGGTATTAAATACTGTTGAGTCCAACAAGGTGTCTTATTGGTTAAAATTTGCTACACTAAAAGGGGGAGTGTTAAATCTTTATCTGGGACCGGGCATGGTGGTGCACACCTTTAATCCCAGCACTCGGGTGGCAGAGGCAGGTGGATCTCTGTGAGTTCCAAGACAGCCAGGGCTGTTACACATAGAAACCCTGTCTCGAAAAACAAACAAAAATCTTTTTCTGGAACAGTTGGGAACTTACAAAGCCAAGGAGTAGAGATGCTGTAATCTAAGAAGTGCTGAGGCTGTTTTGCCCGGTTCTTGAGACCTCAAAGACTATTTTATTCGGGAGCCAACTCAATGAGGGTTATTTATTCAGGCTCAGAGCTTGGACTCTCAAGGCTCATCAACAGAGCAGTTTGAGTTGAGAGCACCAAACTCCAAAAATACAAAGTTTATATAGGGACTTAGACAAAGAAACAGGTTTTGTTTTGTTTTAATCATATGATTGGATAACTTTTGGGTAACTAGTCACGTCCATTTGTGATTGGATCATTGTTACTGACTAACCAGCTGTGGTCAGCTTGACCACTAGAAAGTTTGTTTAGACTTTTTTTTTTTTTGGTTTTTCGAGACAGGGTTTCTCTGTGTATCCGTGGCTGTCCTGGACTCACTTTGTAGACCAGGCTGGCCTCGAACTCACAAAGATCCATCTGCCTCTGCCTCCCAAGTGCTGGGATTAAAGGCGTGCGCCACCACCGCCCGGCTTGTTTAGACTTTTTGGGTGCTTTCTCAGAGTGAGCTGTCATGTGATGACGAGGGAACACCCCTGGAATGCAAGGTTGGTTACATTTTGTTGTTGTTTTGGAACTGGAGGTCAGCTCTGAATCAAACTTAATACAAAATGAAATTTTTTTCAGAATGGATTTGGTCAGGCTCTACAAGTCCAGATGTGAAGGCTGAGAAATGTGTGAGTAGATAATTTCAGCAGATTTAATACAGCAAAAGAAAGGATGAGGGAAACTTTCTAGTATTTAAACATTATAGGACATCAAACTACCCAACATATATATCTGCCTGGTTCTTCAGAAAGACAGCAGAAAAAAACTGGTAGAAGAAAAATAGGTTGAAGAACTCATGATCATAAATTTCTTAAAATGAAGAAAACCAATAATAGACAGATCTAAACAAACAAAAAAGCAACTCAATAAAACCCAAGTAAGGCAAATGGAAAACACACCACATTCAGATATATCAGCAGAAATTGTCAAGAACCAAAGGCAAATTCTGAGAATGACCAGAACAAACAAACAGGTTGTGGATTGGCAAACATCCTGGGCCTGCTGCCAGCTTGACCTCCAGTGGTCCAGAGGTGGATCAGCAGAGACTGTCATTATGCCAGAGGAAAGAAATCACAGAAGAAAAGACCAGCCCAGAGAAAGTGTTCTTTTAAAAATGAAGTAAAACTAGGCAAGGTAGTGCATGTCTGTAATCCCAATACTCAGGCAGATCTTGTGAGTTCAAGGCCAACCTGGGCTACACAACCAAACGCAGTTTCAAACAATAAAATGAATATAAAGCTATTCTTTAAATTTTTTTTCTTTTTTTATTGATTGCGATTCAGTACATAGACATTTCAGTTTGTAGACAGTTTTAGCACATGTACCAGAAAATGAGCAATGTATTATGCTTCTTTTCATCTGGTTATTCCAAATAAAGTTCCAGTTTAAAGCTTGGTGGAAATTTTTCCTTTGGAGGATCTCATATATCATCAAATGATAGTATCTTCCTCTCATTTACAATTTTGTCATTTGCTACATGTTCAGATTTTTTATCTTTCATATCACATTGTGAAAATTGACTACCACAACTAGAGATGTTAAAGATGATAGTTTTTCTTTCTGTTTTTGTTATTTTGTTTGTTAGATTTTTGTTTTGTTTTGTTCTAGACTGGGTCTCTGTGTAGTTCTGACTGTCCTGGAACTAGATCAGGCTGACCTCAAACGCAGAGATCTTCCCTTGCCTCCCAAATGATGAGATTAAAGGCACACACTACTACACCCTACTTGACTCACAGATTTGACCAGACAAAGACCAAGGAGTGATTTAATTTTTTTTTCGTTTTTTGAAGGAAACAGTTTTAAAAACATGAAACTAGAAGTAATTCAAAGTACTCCAGACACATTAAGTATATGACTGAGATTCCAGATTGCCATAAGTATGCTTTGTATTGTAAGATGTAAAACTTACCTGCTATTTGGAATACCTAAACCAATCACAACCTCCCCTGGTTTAGCATCCCACTATCTCTCCTGGTTGAAAATTTACACTTAAAAATGGAATGAGGTGGGATTCCCCTTTTACAATGTTTCTAGTTACTAAAAACTTGCATTCAGAACATAGTAAACATATTCCTCTGGATTGGACAAGAATGGGATTGGACAAAAAGGGAGACAGGAGCCACTGGTAGACAGGATGCATGATTAGGGCTTCTGCTTTGTTAGAGGCTGGGCTCTTCTGTAGGCAGATCATTTCAGCCTATTTACTCTTTGTTTCCTTCTTCCCTTTTGTTTATTCTTTTTTGGTCTGATGACTTATCCTTAGCTGGGGTCTTTTTTTTGGTGTCGGGGGGGCTTGTTTCTACCTTGGAAGGTACAAATTTAACCACCAGCCTTGATGGTCTACACTTGGGCTCCTCCTTTGATGCCCATTCTAAACTGACCTTTCTCTTTGGTGTTGTGGCACAGAAGAATTTGTGTGATAATGAGGCCTGTTACAAATCTGTACTGCACCCGGACATTTTTTAAAAGACAAACTGTTTAAACAAGGATACCTAAGATGGAGTTTATATATACAGATTTACAAGTAAATTATACAACAGCAGTAACACAGAGAAAGGTAGTGTACAAATGGGATCACTTTGTAAGGTTATTTTGTGTTGTTTTTTTTGTGATTTTTATTTTATTACACACTCTTGATTTAATTTACCATATTTAAACTTCTACCTCCCTTCCAACCCTCATTCCTTCCAACCCCTTAGTCATACATAGACAGGTAAGAAAGAAGATTAAAGGGCAAAGGGACATAATTCTCTTGAGTTACTTTCTGATGTTTAGGGTCATCAGGTTCTTTGGGGGCAATATCAAACTCATTAGTCACGATATCCAGAAGTCCAGCAAGCCATCAGCACCAGACACAGCAGCAGTGTAGGGCACCAACAGGGAGAGCAGCAACCTCTTCCTTCTTCAGAGCACCCCCCACAATCCCCACACACACTCTCCGGGCTCTGGCATTTATCCCTTCTCCAGAGTCCTCAGAATTAACTTTGTGCAGCTGCCTAAGCCATCCCTCTGCTAACACATGAGGCACTTACAGTTTACAGATGCAGACAAACTGAAGCTGCCCCACACCTGGGATCCTAACAAAAACATTCTCAGCTCCACACCTAGGATTAAAAAAAAAAATCTCTTACCATAACTGGGTTTTTTAAGAAACAAAACTCTTACCACATTTCCCCCTTTTAGTTCAAAAATGGCTTTCTTATATATTAATAAATTATATACAATAAGAATACTTTTGAGATCTATCAACTAAGAATTATATTTACGGGGGCTGGAGAGATCGCTCAGCAGTTAAGAGCACTGGCTACTCTTCCCAGGGACCCGGGTTCAAATCCCAGCACCCACATTGGCAGTTCACAGCTGTAATTGCCAGACATGGTGGTGCATGTCTTTAATCCCAGCATCCGGGAGGCAGAGGCAGGCGGATCTCTGAGTTCAAGGCCAGCATGGTCTACAGAATGAGTTCCAGGATAGCAAGGGCAACACAGAGAAACCGTCTCAAAAAACCAAGAAAAAAAATTTTATTTACAATCTCCAGTCCATTTGCATTTAGCAGTCTTAGAGAAAGTATCTATTATATATACCTATCTTAGAGTTCTATACCTAAATCATTTTCTATTCTTACTTGGATTTATGAACCTACAAACATCTAAACTTACAGCATTTCTTAAATTCTAAACAACTAAGCTTAATTGTAAGACTGTATCTATTTAGGCTTAAATGCTTAGGTGTCATTTTCTGTAGGTCTCTGAGGTTTTTGAAGACTATTTATCATCTGTCTTTCTGTCTGTCTGTCTAGACAAGCATTGCTTGCTTCTAGCTGTGTCCTATTTGCTTAACTTTAGAAACATACAAGACACTAAATACAGGCTTATTTCTGTAATTAACTAAAGTAGTATCTAGCAAAACTATAAGTTTGAATGACTAATAATTTGTATTTCTTAATTTATTTTATATAGTTTTCAGTGGTAACTTTCAGAAGGACTGGAACTAAAAATTGTATTTTTTGTATAGTTACGCAAAAATTGAAACACAATACACAGTATGTTGCAACAAAAACGACCCCAATTCTTGTATCAATATATGCCAATGTATGATTTTTGGTTTATTAATACTTTCTGTTTTAAAAGTAGATTCAATAATCTACCCTTTATCCCCATTATTCCTCTATCCCCCCCCCCCGTTTTCTCCTCAGCCCTTCTCCCCTTTTTTAATAAAGGATAGAGAAAAGAAAAAGAGATCTGAGTCTAACCTCCTATACCTTGTTCCTTTTGACCAAAATTGTTAATAACTTGCTACTAACCTCTAAATGACAAAAACATCCATAACCTCCCAAATGACCAAAAATACCATCCACCTCTCCTCTTGGGAATGGGGATGTTGTGTCCTATGTTGTCTGAGAGTGAAGGTAAGAACTTTTGGGAACCTCCTCCAATTTTTTTTTAATTGGCCAAATCCTGAAAGAGCTAGCTATATCTTTTGTTGTCCAGCCTCCATGGGATAGAAAAAAAGCAGGGCTTAACTGAAAGTCCTGGGTGGGAACAGTCTGTGATGTTGGACCATATTAACTAGCCGTTTTGAACTTGTTTTGGATGCAGGTCTTTGAGGAAACAGTTATTGAGGCAGTCTGTGAGGTTGAATCATCTAGGCTATTTGTCTTGTTTCTTTGTTATCTGATCTTTTTGTTCTGTAAACATACAAACTTTTAAAAGTAATTGTTATGATAATGCAGCAGGTAGGAGTACAAGCAGGGTGGTACACCATGGCAGGCCCTTACCAAGGTGTATCCCTGAGGAATTTACACCATACCGCGCATGGTATAAGGTTTATTAAGGTAAAGGGGAAGGGAGTTTAGGGCAGGGAACAGAGGCAGAGCCATGGGAGAAGCTGGAACACAGAAGAGGGAGAGAAAGAAGGTTGTGGGGGACAGTGGGAAGTTAGAGAGCACAGAGAGAGAAGTGGGATTAGAGAGAGGCAAAAAGAGACTGGCTGGAGCTTTTATCCTGCCAGGTGTGTGCCCCTGTTGACAGCTGATGATGTAAGCAGTTAAAGAATGCTGAAGGATCTTGAAGTCAAGCTAGTGGAAATGCCTGTAGACGTACAGTAATATTATAGGTACATTTCTGCATTAACATATATCTGGAATATGCAGTATACATAAGTCAGCTAAGGCATCTATCAACTTTGTATTGTAGCCATTCATGTTTTAGCTAAAAGGAGGTCCTTCCTGGTCAAGTCTAAGCTTTATAAGTTTTGTTGGTACTCATATTTTTTCCTCTCCTGTAGATATGTAAGCATGACCACATCCCCATCTCAAAACTAGTGCGAGCTTCTATTCTAATGTCAACACATCCTTTTAGTATACAGATTGATCTATAGTATACAGGTTGGTCTATAGTATGCAGGTTGGTCTATAGTATGCAGGTTGGTCT
>CAJQZJ010031933.1:10636723-10651647 GCA_907164525.1 Lophiomys imhausi
TACCATGTGACCATGAGCTCAGCAATTCCCAGCCACGTCCTCTCTTCCTGCTTGTTACCTCAGGGCTTACCACAGGAAAACTATTTGTAGTTTTTGTTGTGGGCCCCCAAGTTATCAGGCCTCTGGGTTCATTTCCCAAAGGGAAGAGGTTAGCTTGTATGTCCCTCCTGGAAAAACACTCATTTGACCAATGTCTTCCTTAACCACCGTGTCTACAAATCTCAGGAAATCTCGACTTTCTGCCACCAGCAACTGCTTTTTTGTTTCTGCTGTATTCCTCAGAGTTAACACACATGTCATTTTGAGATTTAGCTTAAAAACTATTGTTCTCACCACACTGGACATTTTGGTCTCTGATTCCTTTAGCCTTATAATTTTTTTTGTAAATGGCCAAATTTGCCGTAATTAAAACAACCAGGAGCCTTGATATATGAGACCTCTGTCTGTGGCTTGTTCTATGATATTGGCCTGATGCTCATGAGATCCAATATCCCAATATCAGCAGTGCCTCTTATTCACTCATCCAGTGATGCCACACGTGCCTTTAATGATCTGATTATTCTCTTACATTCATTATTAGCATTCTCAAACATCTATCAACACCCTTCTGACATCAACCTCTGGTATGACTTTGTTTACAGCTGTAACCAATCTGTGTTAAGAAGTCTGTGAAAGAAAGCTTCTCCAGCACCTTGCATTATTTTATTAAATGAAGTGAGCTTTTTCCTGTGCTCCTCAACCTTATCCCAAGCTCTTAAAGCTTCTTAACAACACTGTTCTATAACGATATCACCATATTGAATTTGTTCTTGTAGGTCAGAATATTGCCCTTCTCCTAATAATTGCTCCTTGACAATATTTATTCCCCTTGTGCCATTTTGGTGTTCTGTGTTCGTGGCTTCTTCTCTCCACCCCAACCATCATTGAAACTGCTGGACCAGCCTCTAGCACAGCCGTCACCAATCCCTTCCAATCTTGTGGATTAATTCTGTTTTGGGTAGCCATGTTGCTTGATACATGCATTCTGTAGGAAGGAACAAACTCTTTAAAACACCTCAGATCTATCCTATCTATTGGATGCTATGTTATTTCATCATATTCCTGACCCACCCCATTAGCAGGCATGTGCCGCACAATTAGTGGAAACCCTAATGTGCTTGCATAATCTCAGGCTACTCCTCTGGAGGCATGCACACTTGGCTTCAATCTGACCCTGCTGCCCAATACTGCCTCTTGCTTTTCCTGTGCCTCACAAAGAGCCTAGGGGACCTGACCTTGAAAGTTCGTGGAACAGGGCAGGGCTGCAGTCTGCCTTCTAGCCCAACCTGCTTCCCTCTTTCATCCTGCAGCAAGTTCCCACTCTCAGTCATCAGAACTTTACCGGTATGTTCTCTTCTCTCTAGCACTTTTGTTTTTTTAACGGTTCAACCTCTGTTCACAAACTCTGTAGTTGCATAGCAGTCCTTTTATAATCCATCTTTGTTTTCTCAAACCCCTCCATATCCACTCACAACTTTTCAAGTTGCTCAAGCATTCTCCCAATCTTTTTTGAAACACCATACAGTAGGAAAAAGAACAACATAATAGAAAATTCCCTCTGGTAACAAAGCAGGAGAGAACCCACTGGCAGCAGCCATAATTCACCTTTTTTCATTCCTTCAAATCCTGCCATCTTCCTCCATGGCATTAGATACCAAATTTCCCATTATGCTAAGCCCCTCTTGTCTGGGTGCCACTTGTAGTTTGTGGCTTTTATTATGTTTTCTATTTTATTACACACTCTAATTTGTTTTACCATACTTAAACTTCTACCTCCCTTCCAGTCCTGTTCCTTCCAACCTCTCAACATTAGGTGGGAGTGAAGGAACGTTAAAGGGCAAAGGGACATAGGTCTCTTGAGCGACTTCCTGCTGTTTACGGTTGTCAGGTTCTTGGGGGGCCAATGCCAGACTCCAGAAGTCCAGCAAACAGTCAGCACTAAACACAGCAGTGGGAGGGGGCACCAGGAGGGAGAGCAGCAACCTCTTCTTGAGAACACTCCCCCCGCCCCCTTCTCCCAACACTCTTGGGGCTCTGGCATTTATCCCTTCTCCAAGAGTCCTCAGAATTAACTTTCTGCAGCTGCCTAAGCTACTCCCCTGATAATACACAAGGTGCTTACAGTTTACAGATGTGGACAAACTGAAGCTGCCCCATACCTGGGATTAAAAGGAAAACATTCTTTTATCATAATGGCGTTTTTGAGAAACAAAATTCTTACCACATATTGTAGGAGGTCAACATGTTATTTAAGTAGACTAATTAGAGATGAATAATACTTAAAATTTTTTTTGTTTTTTGAAATTATAATGTAATTATATCATTTCTCCCTTTCCTCCCTTCAAACTCCCCCCCCCACACACACACTTACTTTTAAATTCATGGCTTCCTTTTCTTTAATTACATACATATGTATGTATGTAATATGTAATATATATTCCAAGTATATAAAGATAATCTGCTCAGTCTGTATGTATGTACTTGTATGTAGGTTTTTTGAGCTGACCATTTGGCATTTATTCAATTTGTAGGCTCTTTTCTAGGAGACACCATTTCTTCCACTCTCAGCATTCCTTAGTTTCCCAAAGTTCTCCCATTAGCATGTCTATTGGTATCACCCTTGTTCAGCTCCTTTTTGTTTTCTGCTTTTTGTTTTGTTTTGTTTTGTTTTGTTTTTTTTTTTTTTTGAGACAGGGCTTCTCTGTGTGTAGCCCTGGCTGTCCAGTCTCGATTTGTAGACCAGGCTGACCTTGAACTCACAGAGATCTGCCTGCTTCTGCCTCTGAAGTGCTGAGACTAAAGGTGTGTGCCACCACGTCCGGCATATTTTGTCAGCTGTGTTGTTGAGACTGCATGGGTCAGTCTGACATTGCTAGAAGACAGTCTTGCAGCAAACTTCATGTTCCCTTAGAATCTTCTCAGCACTTCTTCTGCAGTAACCCTTGAGCCTGGCATTGTGGTGTAGATGTATCAGTTGAGACTGGGCTTCACAGCTCTGCCGAGGCTGTAGTTTGCTGTAGCAGTCTCCATTCCTTTATGAGGGGGGAGAACTACTGTGGGTTAAGGGTAAATATTTAGAATGCAATTATTAATTATGCTGATTTAATGAACATTTTAAAGATTTGTTTTTAGTTATGTGATGAATCTCTTTGTGGGTATATGTATGTAAGTGCAGATGCCTGAGAAGACCAAAGAGGGCACTAGATTTCCCAGGAGCTGGAGTGACAGGATCTTGAGCAAGTGCTGGGAACTCATCTCAGGTCCTCCTCCAGAGCAGCACGTGACTTTAACTCCTGAGCCACCATCACCTTGTAGCACTAAAGAGAAGTATTGCAGTCTTTCGAGAAAGTACTGACAAATACAGCCTTAAAGAAAAAAATGCTAACAGGGAAAGTAAAGGGAATATGGAAAACAGTTTATGTAGCTGCCATACAGGAAGTGCATAAAACCTGAGGAAAGAAGTAGAGAATAGTTAACCCGCCTGTGCTAGCAGTCATGACTACAGACTGAACTCTGATGGGAAACGCTCAGGCGTGTGTACGCACACACCCACAGGAACCAGCAATGCATCTTAGAACGATGATGGTCACAGAGACAGAGCGGAGGACACGTGCACTGTTCAGATTATAAGCCTGAAGGTCATATTTGAAGGTGAACTGATAGAACTTTCAGAAAGTCAAAGGGAAGATTATCTTTATAATTACATAATAAATAGCTGAAAAGAAAACTGAGAACATAAGCAGCCCATAGACGATGACATAACAATTTTAAATGTGAAAAGGTAGTCAACCTTTAAAACCTGATGAAGATAACATTGTAATGTTGAAAATACCTGGCCAGGCCCAGAGCTGCAGGCACCTGTATTAGTGGGTGCGATGGAGACCTCCTGGGTAGCAGCTTGTCACACCAGTAAAGTGGAATCCTGGGAATTCTTAATGTGACTGACCCTAGCACAGGCAATGAGGGAAAGATAGTGTTATTTAGCACAACTTTAAACAGCAAGAAATGAGAAATATCTGTGTGTTCCTCAGTTTTATCTCAGCTGGACATAACTAGTGAGGTGCTGGAGAAATGGTTCCACATCTATGAGCAGTGGCTGCTCTTCCAGAGAACCAGGTTTAATTTCTAGCACCTACATGTTGACTTACAATAATCTAATTCCAGTCACAGGGGATCTGATACCTTTTCAAGCTCTATGACATGAAGTACACAGACATACATGCAGGCAAAAACATCCACACACAAACACATAGAGTAAAATGGGGGAAAACATCCACACACAAACACATAGAGTAAAATGGGGGGAAATATCCACACACAAACACATAGAGTAAAATGGGGGGAAATATCCACACACAAACACATAGAGTAAAATGGGGGAAATTGCAGACAACAAATGAGTGCTAGGTTATCTCCAAACAATTAGAAATACTACATTGAACTAAAAAGGAGTTCTAGAAGACCTATGGAATCATGCACACTATTATAAATTATTTAAGATCTTCACTGTTGGATTATAGAAATCATGAGATACATAAAAAAGCTAGATTCTAAGATCCATTGTCCTTGAGGGGTGGAGGAGAAAGGAAGGAAGCTTTGTGAATGACTCTGATGAGTGTGATAAACATTTCAATTGTGCTTGGAGACTGTACTACTGAATGCTTTGAACAGTAAACCACAGCTTTTTCTTCCAGAAACCCCTGATATTTGCTAATTTCATGTCTTGGTCCTGTGAATTTCCTTTGGCTAAAATATTCTCCAGCATGTACCCTGTGAAAACCACCCCCTCACACTCCTTGTGTCTGGAGCACATACACACATCTTGTGCTGTGAAGCTCACGTGCATGTACGGGTGTGTGCATCCCTGTGTATGCTCATACCCCTGCCTGCTGTGTAGTACTTTAGCTGGGTACCAGTTCTTTCTGCCATGTGTGCCATCACTAGTCTTAAAACCCGCAGCAATCTTCCAGTGTTGATTCTCAATGTCAGTGCCATGTTATTGGGCATACAGACATCTTTTGAGAAAGATGGACATCCTAATTAATATCAGATGTACTGATGTGTGTCTAATGATAAGTGTTAAAACCCGGTGTTTGAACTCTGAGAGAGAAAAGTAATAGAGGTAAGCCGGGCGGTGGTGGCGCACGCCTTTAATCCCAGCACTTGGGAGGCAGAGGCAGGCGGATCTTTGTGAGTTCGAGGCCAGCCTGGTCTACAAAGCGAGTCCAGGACAGCCAGAGATATTCAGAGAAACCCTGTCTCAAAAAACCAAAAAAAAAAAAAAAAAAAAAAAAAAGTAATAGAGGTAAAGTCAATCAGGGTGGGGATAATTGTCTTCAAAAGCAATAGCCAGTACATCCACATGGTACTTGTAATTGGTGAAAACAGGAAGAGGAGTGATGCCTGGCCTGGTGGGTGTACTTGGTTTTTTGTTGTGTCGAGCCAATTGCCTGTCCTGGAGCTTCTTTGTCAGTGTTCCTTTTTTTTTTTTTTTTAATTCTAATTTTTGTAAGGTAGTATGATGTGTGTAGAGTCCAAGAGGAAGCAGAACCTAAAACTAATGAAATAATCTCAATACCAAAGGTTACAGAAGCAGTAACATAGTTGAATTGTATCTTACCTGTTACCTGCTCTTTTCACCTTATTTTAAATTCTCTGCGTATGGATGGCTTTACTGATCCATCCACTCTATTTTCCACGTGCTCCTTGACCATGGTTAGGTTTCCAAAGTCCTTTAAGTAGCAGCTGTGGCCTGGATAATCACAATAGAACTGTTCCTGGCAGGAGTTGACAAAGCATGCTCATTGTGACAAGTAACCTGGGGGCTATATTTAGTTCAGAGTGGGTAGAAATGAGCCAGTTCTTCATCAAGATGTACATGTCTTCCAACTTGAAGGTCTCCCTTGTTGGGACAAAGGACTTGGGTCTTGACTATGCCCTGTAGCCCATGGACTTTTGAGACAGGACCCTGGTTCTCTCAGCCTGAGTTCAGTTGAGTGGGTTATTGACAGCACCTCCTTTAGGTGGGGAGGATAAGTTTTCTGTGGTTTGTACCAAGAACTTAGTCATAAGTGCTTTCTCTGGATTGAATAGCATTTGTATTGCAGGATGCAGAGGGCTCTACATGCTTGCACTTGGCTGCCAAGAAGGGCCATTATGATGTGGTTCAGTATCTGCTTTCAAATGGACAGATGGACGTCAACTGCCAGGTAAAGCTATTCCCCTATTCAGTGGCATAGCTGTCCCACCTCCTTCTTCATGGATCTCCTTTTCTTAGTTTCAGATGCTTAAAGGTCCACAAGCCCCAAAAGGCCTTGTCTTAATTTTTGTTGCTATGATAAACACCATGGCCAAAAGTAACTTGGAGGAAAGGGTTTCTCTGATCTTAAAGGTTACATGCCAGGAACGAAAGCAGAGACCATGGTGGAACACCACTTTCTGTCTTGCTTCCTATTCTTATATTCCAGGACCACCTGCCCAAGGGTAGGAGTGCCTACAGTAGGCTGGGCCTTTCACATCAATTATGAAACAAGAAAATGCCCCACAGACGTATCTGCAAAACCAATCTGATGGAGGCATTTTCTCAGTTATGTTCTGTTTTCCCAGATGACCTTAGCTTATAATAAGTTGACTAAAAAAATAGCCAACACAGGCTTCCTCCCCACATTCTTCACTTGTTCTGTAGGGCATTTCTGCAGTTTTTGCCTGATGGCTCCATCCTTGGTATTCTCTCCGACCCCGTCATGTCTATTGAGTGTCTCCCAGAATCCTATACCCGGGATAGCTTCTATGCTCCCTGAGGGCACCAGAGCTTTTTCCTCCTAGATTTAGTTGTTTCCCTGTGTTTGTTGTTTACTGACTTGCTTCCCTACTATCAGTCATGAGGTGCTGTGTCACCAGCTCTGTGACATGTGGTGCCTTATTGGTGCTAGGGACAGTAGGTATCTACAAACACATGTCAGTCCAGCAAATGATCTGAGAATAGTTAGCTTCAAGACTGTTCCACACACACCATGGTGGGGCCCTTTGATTCATGGTTTGAGGCTGTATTTCCATCTCCCTCATGTCCCTGCATCTCCTGGCATTTTGCTTTAGACCTGGCTCCTTGTACTGTCTTGTGTGTGATCTCCTGCCACAGGGACTAGAACATGGCAGTTTGTAGTTGGATCCCTTTCTTTCCTTTTTCATTATCTAAAAGTAGCATGGTCTGATTCATTTTAACTGCCCCTAGCATTATATATTTCTTCATCCTGTTGAATTACTGGAGGCATTTCATTCATTGTCATTCTGGGCTGGTGGCTGTACAGCATGTGTGTTCTTATGTCACCAGTGTCTCAAATAATGCCAATAAGTGACCACAGAGAGAGATCGTCTTCATGTGTGGAGAGAGGCTATCCATGTCTACAGTGACATGCAAGTGTGGGTGTGGGGGAGGAGGCTGTCTCCCACTTCCAGACTTATAAGTGGCAACAAGACATGCAGTTCCTACGAAATACCTTTTCTGGTCTAAATTAAGCTATTAGCATGCATTGATCTCAGGCATAGTGGTAGGAAGGCAACTCATGAGATCCTTAATGGACCTTACAGGCTCAGCAGTCATGATTGGTCTTTCTTCTCCTGGTCTTCTAAAAGAGGCAGTGACAGTTGCCTCTGTGCCTGACATTTATTAGTCCATCTGCTGGTTGGCCCTGTGCTTAGTCATTAATAGGGACAAGAGTGTGAGTGAGAACATTCTATTCATGTTTCCCATGAACCTTGGCTGTGGATCCTCCCTGGGTTGGCTCAGGCTAACTGAGAGAGGTCAGCCAGCAGCTCACCTGCCCAGGTTCAGAGGGGCTGTGCCTTTGGTAGGAGCCAGGCCTTAACTTGCCAGAAAACAGTTCTCTGAGGACTCGTAGTTCCCGAGCAAGCTGCATGAAGCCATTCTCTGACTTGCTGTCTGTGGTGATGTCTTTTGTCTCTTACACTCAGGATGATGGTGGTTGGACACCTATGATCTGGGCCACTGAGTACAAGCACGTGGACCTGGTGAAGCTGCTGCTGTCTAAAGGTTCTGACATCAATATCCGGGACAATGTGAGTTTTTCATGGTGGTTTAGGAACCTTAAGGACACAACCTCTTAGAAGGCCAGAGGAGCCCGGCCCTGGGCAGCCTCATCCTCCTGAAGGGCTTTGATCTTTGAAGTGGAGTTAACTCATGATGACTGTTTTGGCCCTTTGTACTCAGCATCTCACTGATTCAACATGTGTCTTGTCCTGGGTCCCTGCAAATCTGGCCTCTGTGTGGAGTGTTCAGGGATGTGTAGCTTATGTGAATCACTGCCCTATTCTTTTCTCCTGCCTCATGTCCCTGACTGACCTGGAAGAGGAGCCCAAGAAAGGTCATTAGGGACCAGATCTCATGAGAGCCATGATTTTAAAGAAAAATGTGAATGGAGTGATTTAAGATACCATGTGGATGCCTGGTTTTCTGGAGTCAGTTCATTTGCTCAGAAAGTATAGAATGCAGAGTCAGAGAAGTAGTTTTGTTACCCCTCTAGATATTGTATGACTTCCACTAGGTAGAGTTGAACAAATGTCTGTCCATCTCAGAAACAGTTGTATCCATCTGTTGCTAAAATTCCTTTTCAGAAGGAGATGCAAGCAATGTCTACCATTTTCTAAGGTCTTAACAACGAACTGCAGCATGATTTCACCAGAGTTTGCTTTGGGAAACCAGAGAATTTATTAGGGTGGAACCTCCAACATCAATATAATCAAGACAGTTGCTTAACAGATTTGAGCAGAGGCTGATCTGATTTGGCTAATTCCTTAATTGAGATTCCCTCTTCCTAGGTGAGTCTAGGTTGTGTCAAGTTGACAGTGAACACTGAGCAGCACAGATGCATCACCAGAGAGTTCTGGTATGCACCCAACAGCAATAGAAATAGCCTTGATGTTTGTGGAGCTCAGGGGCCTAGGAGGCAGTAACTCCTAGGAATGTAGTCTGCTTCTGGCCCTGAGATTCTCATTTAGCAACCTAACTTCCAAGAATGCCTTTTTCCACCCATGCACTGTGCCCTCATTCCAACTCTTTTAACTGCTATTTTTATTGTTCTTCCAGATGCTTTCCAAATCTGCAAGTTGTTCAAGAGTTATGTAACAAAGCCTTGTTACAAAGAGGGAACAGGTCTCTTAAGGGCTATCCCAGTCCATTCTAAGCAAAATTCAAGTTAGGTAAAAACTGAGGGAGAAAGATTAGCATTCCAGTACAGCACGAAGAGGTCCTATCCCTTACATGAGTTGTGTTTAACAGTAGTTTTGAGTACAGTTGCATGAGTGGGAGATGATAGTCCTTCTAGGCTTCCATAATGGAGCAATTCTTCATAAGCCATCTGGCTTTATTTTAGGGTGCTGCTGAGTTTGGGATTTTTTTGTTGGTTTGTTTGTTTAGTTTTGTTTTTGAGACAGGGTTTCTCTGTATAGCTCTGGCTGTCCTGGAACTCATTCTATAGACCAGACTGGCCTTGAACTCACTGAGATCTGCCTCTGCCTCCCAAATGCTGGGATTAAATGTGTACATCACCACCACCTGGCTACTGCTAAATATTTTATGCTTTATCATTTTCTTTTTTTTATTATTCTTGTATTATACTTAGGGATGGGTGTATACATAACAGGGCTATAAGGAGGTCAGAGGACAATTTTCAGGAGTCATTTCCTTTTTTCTACCTTTGTGTGAGTTCTGGAGGTCAAACTTACGCCATCAGACTTCTTCAGCAAACACTTTTCACTACTCAACCATCTTGCATTTCACTGACCCCAAATTTTATAGTTTTCAATTTTTATACAAGTGTTGCCCAGGCCTTTGACTTGCATAGCTTTGTTGAGAAATGAATTCCACTTAGTTTTGAAGTATTGGTGACTGTTCCTACAATATAGAAAGATTAGTTAACTGGCAAGTTTGCCTTTTGATTTTTTTGTGTTAGTTTATTGGAAACAGGGTCTCAGTATATAGCTCTGGCTGGCCTTGAACTCACAGAGACCCACCTGCCTCTGCCTCCCGAGTGCTGGGATTAAAGGCGTGTGCCACCACACTGAGCCCCTAAGTTTGTTGTTTGTGCAGTATAACGCTTTTTATTTAGCTGTTGGGTCAGCATGTAGTTGCATACTAAAAGAACTTGAAGTGCACAGTGAGGGTGGTGGATGTCGCCATTCCTACACTGAAGCTCTTCTCATTTGCTCTTCTTTCTTGATTTCACCATTTGTCATGGTTTTATCAAGATGGAGGCTAATCCTCAGTGGGAGCAACTGTCCTGGGTTCATTGCACACTTTGTTGGTTCTTTCTTGTTGCCTTAAATGTCTATTTATATGGCCATTTACTGACCCTCTGTTGGTGGACACATGTAACAGAGTTGGGAATATTGTGCCCTGACTTTCCCCAAATGAATCCTGGAGATGGAAACTATCTAGAGGAGCTGCCACATTGTCTGCAGAGTGGTTGTTCTGTTTCTGACTTCTGGTGGCTTTAATCTTCATTTAATTTTTATTTGAGTAATGACCAATGTTAATATCTTCTTCTGGGCTTTTTGCTGTTTCATATGCTCTTTGGTAAAGAATATGTTCAGATCTTTAGCTCATGCTTTTTTTTTTTTCTTCCTCTTCTCTGAGACAGGGTTTCTCTGTGTTGCCCTGGCTATCCTGGAACTCACTCTGTTGACCTCGAACTCACAGAGATCCGCCTGCCTCTGCCTCTCGAGTGCTGGGATTAAAGGCATGTGCCACCATGCCCAGCTGTTTGTTTTTTTGTTTTCCCCTTCTCCTTAAGATAGGATCTCACTGAGTAGCTTTGGCTGTCCTGAAACTTGCTGTGTAGGCCACACTGGCCTGAAAAAGTGCAAACATTAGAACATAGTTTATCTTTGTGTGTATGTTTGGATCCTGCTTCCGGTATTCTATTTAAGACATCATTGCTAAGCTGGACATTACGGTTTATGCTTCTTAATCCCAACTCTTGAGAAGCAAGTAAATTGTTATGAATTTAGCCAGGCCATTCTGAGCTAGAGTGAAATCCTATCTCAAAACAAACAAAAACAGCAACAAATCAGTGTTTTAACTGACAGTAGCTTTTTGCTTTCCATTTAGGCCTATGGTCTGTTTTGAGTCAATGTTTGTTTATGGTGTGACATGTGGATGAAGTTTGTTTGGTTTTGGAGACAGGGTTCTTGTGTGTAACAGCCCTGGCTGTCCTGGAACTTTGAAAAGACTGAAGCCCTTCGGGTATTTTCTCCCAGGTCTGCTGGTGTCCCTTTGTGGGGAGCCCAGTCTTGATGGACTCTTGTAGCTTGGTCATGTTCTGGTTTCTCCGATGTTTGACTGAGTAGCTACTCCCGCTCCCTTGTCTGTCTGTCCCCTCTGTTGCCTGTGTAGAGTTGATAACCATGATTGTACACTGTTCTGTTTCACATTTCTTGCTGGTGGGAAGGTATGTTGAGTCTGGCCCATGGAGCAGAGCATGCCACTCCCACTGTGGAAGTGAAACTGCTCAGAAGTACCGGCGGCATTGTGGCTCTGGAGTAACCAGTCTCCTAAGAGTTGAATCTTAGAATTTAAAAACAGTGCATTCTGACAAGAAAAAGGCCCTGAGGAGGCAGGACTTTGAGCTCTCAGATGTGTGTGGGATGTAATCAAGTGAAGTCAGCTGAAAACCACTGAGGATGGCAACCAGAAAAGAACTCAAGATAGCTGAGGTTTTTGAGAGTGCTAATGTTGAATAAAAGCAGTTTGCTTTTAGTGTTTCCTTTAGAAATAAATGTGCTCGGGGCAGTTTGTGGGTGAGGCTCATAGACAATACACTCTATCTCTGTTCTATTTTTATGTTTTTGAGTGTTCATTGAATTGAAAAGCCCTGACTCCACCTTACCATGTGGACATTGGAAAGGAGATTGTCCAGTTGTTGGAGAGCACCAGAATATTATAGATGGATATGACCCCTGAGGGCCTACACAGTGGCTCCCTGGAATGTATGTGACTTGGCACTGCTGCCTCACCAGAGAAGGCAGATCTGAATCTAGGGGGCCCGATGGCTTTCAGTGCAAAGGCTCTCCAGGAACTAAGGGATGGTCAGGCTAAGGCCATGCTCCTGAGAGGAAAGAAGCCACTTCAAGCCAATCTTTTTTACCTGTAACCGGAAATTCTACCTCTGAGGGTTTAGCCTTGAGAAATAATCCAGAAGCAAGAGCAAAAGAGGAGAGGAAAGGAAAGAATAAGAATACTGAGTAGTGAGTTCTAGAGTAGAAACCAGAGGCATTCAATATATTAAAGCAATTAAATTATGAAGTGGGCTGTTCATTCAGCGAAAGGAAAAGCTCTAAGGCTTTATAATATGTAGGGTGTAGGTGTAGGCCCAGTGGAGGCGAGTCCTCAGGGATGGTGAGCATAGGCTGGCCAGAGGTTGAAAGGGGCTTGTTACTTGTTACTGTTGTGTCCTGACATGAGGATATAGTAAGTATTACTTCATGAGTTTTTAAAGTGTGCGTGTGTCACCACTCAGTCTAGCAGGTGTCAGGTCCCTCAGAGCTGGACTGCATCGCTCACTGGTAGATGTTGTGTTTGTTGTGTGGATGCTGGGAGCCAGATTCCAGTCCTTATGGTAGAGCAGCACATGCTTCTAGCCACTGAGTTATCTCCTCAGCTCCTACCTTTAAAAATTTGAATATTTTATTTTGCATTTCATAAAATAAGTTTGATTATATTGGTCACTTAACTTTCTCAGATCCATTTCTTTTCTTTACCTCTTCCCAACTTAATATCCTCTATTTTATTTTAAATAACCAACCAAATCCCGTTGTGCTTCCATCATGGGGTCGTGATATGTGGTTGACCTGCCAGGGCCGTATCCTTAAGAAAAGTGACTTCTGCTGGGCGTGGCGGTGCACACCTTTAATCCTAGTACTCAGGGAGGCAGAGGCAGGTGGATCTCTGTGAGTTCAAGGCCAGCCTGGTCTACAGAGTGAGTTCCAGGACAGCCAAGGATACACAGAGAAACCCTGTCTCGAAAAAAGAAAAAAAAAGAGAGAGAGAGAAAAGAAAAGTGACTTCCCCAGAAGTCATCAGCTGTCACTATTTCTTAGTTTCCTTCTGCACCTTTATGTGAGTTCTGGAATCAACTCACGTAAAGTTAAAAAAATAATAATAAGGTCATTAGTGCTTCCCCTTTAAAGTAAAAGAACTGTACTATTTGTTTTGTACTAACCATCCTATTCAAGCTGCTGTAAGTCTTGGTCTGCCTTCAAAATAGACTATATGTGATTATATTCGTTTTCTCCCTTAATTTAAAAAAAATTGTGTGTGTATGTGTGTTTGTTGGATCACATGGAACTGGAGTTACAGGTGGTTTTGAGCTGCTCAGTGTGGATGCTGGGAACCAAACTCAGTTCTCCCAGTCCTCTGCAAGAAAAACAAGGGTCAGCCGGGCGGTGGTGGCGCATGCCTTTAATCCCAGCACTTGGGAGGCAGAGGCAGGCGGATCTTTGTGAGTTCGAGGCCAGCCTGGTCTACAAAGCGAGTCCAGGACAACCAGAGCTGTTAAACAGAGAAACCCTGTCTCGAAAAACCAAAAAAAAGAAAAGAAAAGAAAAACAAGGGTCTTAACCATTGAACTGTCTCCCTAACTGTATATTATATTACTTTTTAAATGAAAAATAAAATAAAATAAATAAATGCAGTTTAGATAGGAACTCTATTCTCCGTTTGGTGAAACTATAACTCCTTCTCCAATATAGCCTGTGCCAGGAATAACAGCTATACACAAGTACAAAAACTGTCTTTCCCTGATCCCAGCGTTGTGTTCTGAGCCAGAAACCATCTTCATTGGGGTCTCAATTTTATCTCTGCACAGGAAGAGAACATTTGTCTGCACTGGGCAGCATTTTCAGGCTGTGTGGACATAGCTGAGATACTTCTGGCTGCCAAGTGTGACCTGCATGCCGTGAATATCCATGGAGACTCACCCTTGCACATTGCAGCCAGGGAGAATCGCTATGACTGTGTTGTGTGAGTATGGCCCTATGCCAATAAAGCTCCTGCTGCCAGGCTACCCAGAGTGGCTGCTAAATGGTTGTATCCACACCCTACCTAGAGTAGCTTTCCCAGTGACATCTCAGAACTGCTGTGATGCCCTTTGGGCTTATAGTTGTCATAGAAAACAGAAACATACAAACAAAAACACCCAACTTCTTAGTTGAATCTTGACAAATTCTCAGTGTGAGGATAGTTTGACTCTCAGGTTCCAGGAGGAACTGAGTGCTATTTGTACTCCCCCGTCAGGTGGAAATGCTGGCTGTTCAGGGTCCTTTAAAGCAGGAAGGCATTTTCACAATACTTTTACTTACCGGCTGTAGTCTACATAGTGTAGCGTCTCTGCTTCTTTGGAAGAAGGACAGCAGTGGCTTCTCTAATGAGCAGGTGGCTCCTCTACTTCACCTGGACATGAGAGATGAAGTGGCTTTGTGGCACTGGCAACTCTCTAATCCAGGTGTGGCAACACATTCTTACCTTCATCAGGCAGATGTGCTATGCTCCCCTTCTGCAAATCCCAAACACCTATTCTCCATATCATTTCCCTTTATCCTTAAGGGCAAATTTGAGAACAAAATCTTAGAAAAATTAAATAACCATTCTTATTCAGCACCTACACACATATTCAGGTGAGAAAACTGATGCCTCCTTGTAAATACTGAGGGAAACAGATGTGCTTCTGGGGAGGTGTAGCTCGTCCAGAGGCACTGAACTAGTATGGTGGGGAGATGTGGCTTGTCTCAGAGGCACTGAACTAGTAAGGTGGGGAGGCGTGGCCTGTCCCAGAGGCACTGGGGAACAGATGTGCTTCTGGGGGTGTGTGGCT